>JAHWFO010084991.1:146510-192507 GCA_023313115.1 Rhysida immarginata
ATTTGTTTTTATTGAAAAAGTGATAAGCAAAATAAGTGATAAAAGCCATTAGAATGCAAATTTAAACTACATTATATACACTTAAAGATATACATATATGATCACAAATATCCGGACACATGCACGTTTGCGCTCTAGCCACGATTTCATGGAAATCAATAGGGCGTTGCACATCCCTTTGCCCGAATCACAGCTTCCACCCTTCGGGGAAGACTTTCCACCAAATGTTGGTAGGTACTTTCCGGAATGTTCCTCCATTCCTCCCGAAGAGCGAGAATCAGTTCAGGTACAGAAGTTGGCCGATGTGATCTGGCCCGCAAGCGTCTTTCCAATTCATCCCACAGACTCTCTATAGGATTGAGGTCGGGACTTTGTGCCGGCCAACCCATTTCTTCGACCCCTGAGTCCGCAAACCACTGCTGTACACGCCTCGCTTTGTGGCACGGAGCATTGTCGTGTTGGTAGAGAAATGGCCCGTTTCCGAAAAATTGCCACAACGTTGGAAGTGCACAGTTGTCCAAAACATTCAGATAACGGTCGGAGTTCATGATTCCTTGCACAGGAACGAGCTGGCCCAGTCCGTACCGTGAAAATGAGCCCCACACCATGACGACTCCTCCTCCTCCGAACTTGACTGTGGGCTCTGTGCACTCAGGTAAGAAGTGTTCTCCAGGTATGCGCCAAACCCAAACTCGTCCATCGGATTGCCAGAGTGTGTAGCGAGATTCGTCTGTCCACATTACACGTTTCCATTGGTCCATTGTCCAGTTGCTGTGGGCTTTGCACCACTCCAGACGTCGCTTGGCGTCGACCCTGCTGATGTGGGGCTTGTGGGCAGCAGCACGGCCATGGAATCCCATCGTGTGCAGTTCCCGACGAATCGTCATGGTACTGGCATCGTTTGCAGAGGCGTTTCGATACTCTGTGGCAATTTTTTTCGCCGAGGACTTCCGGTTGCTGCGGGTGACACGACGAAGCACTCGGCGGTCTCTGTCCGTTAGTTTCTTGGGTCTACCGGTTCGTTGTTGAACTGTTGTCGATCCCCGGGTCTTCCATTTCATAATGACATCGCCTACTGTTGACTTGGGTATCTGAAGAAGGCTGGAAATGTCACGCACGGACTTGCCGCATAGGTGACATCCAACGATGGTTCCACGTTGGAACTCACTGAGCTCTGCCGAACGACCCATTCTTGCCAATGTCCAAGCAGAGTTGTGTCTGAAGGTGTGGGAAGCTATTTAAATGATGTGCAAGTCATTATCATGTGAGGGGTGTCCGGATATTTTTGATCATATAGTGTACATATAGATACACTGTATATTTTAATGATAAAATTACATTGAAGTAAATGATGGTGACAAAAATTAAGAAGGAACAAAAATAACAACAAAATAATGTAACAAAAAACAAAATTCATAGAAAACCGACAGTTGATTATAATTAATTTACATTTCATTTTAAACTCAATGAAAAACGAATTACTATTTATTTTGAATTCATAAAAGGTCAAAAATTAAAATTTTCAAGAATTTTTTTTTTTTTTTTACAATTTCCAAGCCGAATAAATTTTATTTTGAATTAAAAGTCATTTTAATAATTTTATGTTTTGGGAATTAAAAAATATAACATTATTTAGCTGAGCACGGAGAAATTTCTTCTAACAGGGCAATGATGTTGAAAATATCCTTAAGCGCCAATCTCCACTTGCAAATGAGCACAAGTTAGTCTTGGACATTTCTTAGCATTCTTCAAGCGTCTACATTTTTTTTACAAGTAGGAGAATGGCGCTTAAGGATTTTTTCAACATATTTGCCCTGTTACAAGATATTTCTTATGCTCAACTAAGCAGCGTTGTATTTTTCAGCCTCAAAACATATAAAGTTATTCAATTCCTCGTGATTGATACAATTCTGCGGGTTGATACAAATAATAGCGATTGTTAATAGGAACTTGAAATAAATATTTAAAAAAATCTAGTTGATTAAGGAGTTATTAAAGCAGCATACAAGATAAAAGTAAAAAAAAAAATTAAAAAATAAACTCAATTATTTCTGCATCAGCCTAATGAAAAGTGTTTTGCAGATTTTCTTAATCCACCAGGTAAACGTTAAAGTTTTTAATTTTCATTAAGAACTTTGCTTAATTAATCGAAGAAAGTGGCTTTATTTCAATTTTGAAAATAAACAAAATGTAAGTTTAAAATGCTTTTATTTTCGTGGTACACCGATAACAATCCTGATCACAGTTTCTTTAATAACTCTTCATTTTTCATTTAATGTAATGAACATAAGAAACTGACAATTTATTTTAGTTATACAATTAAACAAAGCTTTCATTTTCTTTATAAACATGCAAAAATTCTGAATAGGCTTTCATAAAAGATATGTTAAATCAAAAATTAACTTTTTATTTAATAATATCTAAGAAACGGGTCAATTTGAAAGGTTTCATAGATAAGCAAACATGTCTTAAATGTATTTATTTTCATTGTATACATGAAACTAATTCATATACACATTTAAAATTAACTTTTTTATTTATTGAAATTAAAATGAAGAACGAAAAATCAATTTAATAATGAAATATATTGGAAAGGCGCCTATTTCCCAATGCTATTCCTATGCTAAGCGAACCCACGATTCCACCAAGCAAGTTACTCAAGTGCATTTAATTAGGCGAATATCTATTTTTCTTCCGTAGAAAAAAATTTTTTCTTGACGCCGATAGATTACATGTCATTCATTTCAAGCTTCCCTGTGATCTTGGTGGTTTCCGTTAATTACAGACCGAGAAATAATTAAAAATCTAGAAAAAACCGTAGCATGCTCCATAGAAACGCAGGTTAAACAGCCGGCGAATTCCATCCATGCGTCGGAGGGCGCCACCGTCTGCTCACTACCATCAAGGTCGCTCTAATATTAGAGCGGCCTTGACTACCATCGCTTAGCATGGGAAACGGCGAAGCTGTCCATTCTATGTTATTCTATGCTATCACCCCTAGAGGTTTGTACAATGAATTCTGAATCGCCCTGTACCAACACCACCTAAAGATAAGGCCTGGGCGCTGAAACGTCATTACATTGTTACATCGCCCAGGCCTTGTCTTTAGGGGTGCGTTCACTTATTCACTTGGAGTCATTCGGATTCCGTTTCTTTATTTGCTCCGAGTCATTTGGTCTCCGTTTCTTTATTCGCTCGGAGTTAAGTCCCTTAACCTCCAACATTAGGGTACGCTTGGAGTCTTTCGGAGTTTGTTTCTTTATTCGCTTGGAGTGCGACTCGGGTTAACTCCCTTAACTCCTGATTTCAAGCTAGAGTCATCGGAGTCAAAAAATTTAATGAGAAAGACGACGCAACAATGAAGAGTACCAACAAAGTTGCGACTTCAACGATGATTAATTTTGTTACAATGAGATATCGTTTGCGAGCGCGCTTGTTAGGAGCCGTGGCAACCGCACAAACAAGAGAAGACTTTATTTCTTCAAGCTGGCGCATACGTTGTTTAACTATCAACATGGCCGCCTCCATCTTTCGAAAGTGCGCGATCATAGCTTACCATAATTGGTTAGCCTTCCATTGTTGTAGGCTTGGCACGATACAAACGAAAATTTAGCTTAAATTGATCGAAAATTTGATTCGAGACAATTTCTTCGGCATAATTATTAATTTTTATATGCTCAATGTCAGTTCCATCTTTACGCATGAGGCCACCCTAGACTCTGTGATAATAAATTAAAATTACAATTATGACCAGAACTTTGTTATTATAAAAATAATAAAAAATAAATATGTTATTGTTTATTCCTGTTAATAAAAAATATCTTAATGTTAAAGGTTCCCCAAAACCAAAAGTGCCATGGGCACAGCTCATATTTTTCCTCCGGAGGTTGCGAAGAGGGGGAAAAATATCTTGAATCGTTCACAAGCAGTGTTGCCAATTTAGCAGGGATGTGTCCAATTTAAAAGCTCATTTTCATTATTTTGTGCATTATACATTAATTTACGAAGAAGTATAATATGTTTATTTATTAATGAATGATTCTATACTCATTTATAAATGGAGAAGATAAAATAACAAATAATAAGAATAAATAATAACAAGTTCACCAATGAATAATGATGAGAGTTTGTAAATGAATGGTAGATGGTTGCTGTGCATTGTTTAATTTTTATTAAAAACGTCCAACCAAAGACAAGCGCATGAAAAAAAAGGCTAAATTAGCAATACTGCACACAAATGATTATAACCAATGACGTATATTAAAGATAGACTCCGAATCCTATTGTTAACAGCGGCAAAAAGTGAAGCAAATTGAGCCGTGATAGTACTGGGCAGGAGTGCGCCGTGGAGTAATCAGCTGTCTGGCTGCTTTGTTTTTGAAGATCTTGGGCCCGAGGAATAATTAATTCAAAACCATTCCTCAAAGTTTTTCTGCGTACTACTGTACAAACAGACACGAAAAAAGGATCAGGAATCATTTTCCACAAGCATGAATCAAAAATACGTAACTAAAATGAAAATACATAACTGAAAGACGATCGAAACGAAATTGAAATTGAAACCATGATCGAAAAATTGTTTATAAAATATAATAAAATACTTCAAATACAAAGTAAACGAAAAGATAAAAATTTATCAGTCCGTGATCGGCGTGTGAAAGAATTATTAATCAGCTACTCTCACGTTTAGCCATGTGTTTTGCATCGTCTTCACTCACTTTCGGCCATGACAGTTCTGGGCATGGAGCTTCCCAATTTGCTTCAAGTAACAGCAATTGCTTCGGAGTCTATCTTTAATATACGCCATTGATTATAACGATCAAAGTCTTCGATTGTTATGTCGTTGTGTCAACACCACCTCTACTCAAAGCTTGAGCGCGAAAATTTCATACATTGTTACATCATCATAAAAAAGTCATCTTTAATCGCATTTCTACCAATAATAAGCTCTAAATTATGACTTCGTATCATGATGTAACAATGTATGACGTTTCCGCGCTCAGGCTTTCTCTTTAGGTGGTGTTGGTTGTGTTGACTCTGAGCCATGACGCTAGTACTCTGATCATGTGATCACATTGACTCGGAGCATGACTCCGAACGAATAAGTTAACGCACCTTAGGTGGTGTTGCCTGTACATGAAATAAACTTGGTTTATGTTTGTTTGCTTGCATGTGTGAACAATCAGCCCATGGTATTTGCATCAACAATCGGCAGGTCTTATTTATATGCTGCGTCAACAGTGGTTGAAGAAATTAATGCATGTCGCTGAGAAGTCACCCGACCATCTTAGTTCAAGCAACAATGTAATATTCATTGTTTCCACCTTGGATTTTAGTAGTCAGTATTTTTTCGTTTGTTAGAAACAATGAAGGTTACATTGTTGCTTCGACTAAGAAGATCAGGTGACTTTTCACTGCCAGGGCCTGTCTTTTTTCAAAGCTACGATGCTTGCCTTAATGATTCACATTTTAACCCTTTATCAACAACATTTGCCATCAGTCATGACATTTGTATGAAAAAAAGCAATTTATATAATGAAATATATTGGTTCACAAATAGCTTTTTTGCCATAATGGAAACAATATCCAACAATGTATTAACAACTAATTACATGTAATAAATATTATTTTTTATTATTGTAATCCTGACATGATTAGTAAAAATAAGCAAGTCAAAATTTTTTTTCATGAATTTTTATGGCATAACGATAAAGGGTTAAGGGGGATAATGTTATAAAAAGTAATAAATAAACGAATAAAAATTATTATTATTATTTTTTTATTAAAATCTTTGGAGAGATATAAAAATTATTCTAAAACAAATAAGGGAATACAACTTGTAGGGCGTGCAGCTGCTCAAGCTATTGCTGAAGAGGTGAAGGTACTTTCTCTGATGGGCAAACTGGAGAAATTTTATTATTCATATGGTTTTTGAATGTAGTAAAATATGCTATGGTTACTACATTACATCCTTTAGAGACGTTATAGATAATGTTCATCTAAAGATATAAGAAAATTATAAAGATCTCAACTGATTGTGTGAGAGGGCAATCTTGGCTGCTAAAACTGATACTGTCAATATAAACAATCACATTCAGGACATAATTCCAGGCTCTTTGAATACAACTCTATTGAAACGGTTATGTGTTGATGAGGGATGCTGATGACGCTGTAAACAGAGTTCCTCAACTCTCTTAATCTATCTATGAAGTATTTTTAATATAAACAGAAAAATTCAATACTCATAGCAGCCTTTCTTTGATATTCTAAAATGTTAAGAATGCAATGCCGAATTTTCCTGGGCGAACCCAATTGGACACAAAATTCCAGTGCGAGCACTTTAAAGAATTCTTTTCGTTTTTTCCAAAGTGACTATATACTTTATTAAGGGTTTTTCATTTATATTCAAATTCAGATATTGCAAAATTTCATCAAACAAACAGCCCGAGCTAAGCCGGGCATATCAGGTAGTGATGAAATAAAAGACACTTGCACAGAACGCTTCAACAATTGACTCTGATTTCATTACAGAGGAATGCTTACAAATTAAAGGGCTCTCATATATTGGAATCAACGAGATTAAAATAAATAGAGTGGAAATAAACTAGATCACTAGATAAAGATCATCAGATAAGTGCTCTAAAATAAACTGATCGTCAGCGCCACCACTAACAAGTCGTGGTAACTAGCGTTAGCCATGACAGTTGAGGTATAAGACGTACACAAACTGTAGCTAATAACAAGGCTTTTTTTGTATAGAAAAAGCCTTGCTAATAAGATGCATTCCTTTTTTGAATTTTATTCTGGCTTATTATTATTATTACTTAGCGATGTAGTGACATTTACGAGGATGCTTCGGCGTTCAATTGTTCGAATAAGAGAGAAAAACCATCGGATATCACCTTTAACACGTAATTAAGCCTAACCCAGATAAATAAAAGCAAGAACAGATGAAAGTAGGCGTAGCCTTCATCTGTTCTTGATAAAAGCTAAGTTTAGCCTAGCCTTTTGGCTGCCTATCTTGTTCATTATAGCCTGTATTCTGATTTCCTGAATAGATTAGTCATTAATACTTAGGAAAAATAAAGATAAAAACTTAACGACACGTTAACGCAGCGGCACCATATACTTTAAATATAATTTCTTATGCAAACTCCGATTTATCCGTCACTACAAAGTTGGTTATTCGGACCGCTACACTGTTGACATCTTAGGCCAAGTTCCTTAGTGTAGCGGGCTTAAAATGTCAGCTTACAGTGTAGCGGTCCGGATAATCAACGTTTAAGCGACGGATAAATCGGAATATGTATTTATAAGAAATTATATTTAAAGTATATGGTGCTAGTGCGTTACCATTTCGTTAAGTTTTATCTTTATTTTCCGTAAGTATTAACGAATACTCAATTAGTATGAGCCTTGGTATATTAAAATACACATATACCAATAGCATTTATACTCTTCCCACTCCGAAAGCAAAATTTCGATTGTATATTTGTTTAAAATGTGAATACTTACTTTGCCACTATATCATAACAAGAAATTAATCCTCCCGAGGAAAGTATAGGAAAGTAACGGAAGTACTGAGATCATCTATTTTTACCCTTTTATTTCACGTTTTAACCCCCCCACCCTTGAATTTTTTAAATAGAAAAATTGATTTTTTCGAACGTAGAATTTAGAAAGTGTAAAAGAGCTCTATCTTCTTTGGTTTCTCATCATTTCCGATCGAATGATATTTAACATGTCATTCGATATTGGGGGAGGCCGTGGCCTGGTGGGCTATCATTGAATACAACTTCTGTGAAGTTAAGCTACGTCAGGCACGGCTAGTAACTGGATGGGCGACCATCAGTGATAGACAATCTTCACCCCCTCCCCCTGAATGGACGTATTGGATCCTAATTTATAAATAAAAAATAATAATAAAAAAATAAAAAAATATTTGCTATAGTTCTAAAGACCAAGTAACTGCCACCCCTACAACTTCGACCCCATTGGGACAATTTGGCCCAAACTTCATAGTACTTGGAGAAATCTGCATATTACCAAATTTCACTCCTTTATATGCATAAATACATGTAGACTTTTTGGTTTCCTGCAATTTCCACCCCCCGAAACTCCGACCCCAGTAGGCCAACCAAAACCAAACTAAATAGTGAAGATCCACAAAGTAAACTACATTCCGAATGTGGAAATTATGAAGGGTACGGACAGACGGACATTGTGAAACCAATAGGTAGGTCCATTCTTCCGCTACTTAATAATGTAAAATAAATAATTCCGAGTTCAGAATGTACATTTCCTTTGGAATCCAAAGGAATAATTATTTGATGAAAATTAGGAAAGATAGAGTGTACAGCAGCACAATAAGGGAATCTTTAGGTGTTGAGCCGCTACTTCTCCGCATTGAGAGATCTCAGTTGCGCTGGTATGGCCACGTGATACGGATGCCGCAAACTAGTCTTCCTAAGCAGTTGTTATTTTCCAAGCCGGTGGGTAAGAGACCAAGGGGTCGGCCTAGAACCAGGTGGCTAGACTACATGGAGAATCTGGGTTCGAGTCGCTTGGATATTACCAGGGAGGACATGCGCCTGATGGCGGAAGATCGCGATCGCTGGAGATCCTCCATAGGGCTACTGCCCCCGCGACCTTAACGGATAAGCGGGTTTGAAAAGTAAGTAAGTATTAGGAAAGAAAATAATTTTCATCATAATTTGAACAGCTGAGGTATGGCGTAGGATAAAACCCTCACAGACCATTCATGAGTTAGTCAATTCTGTACCTTATCTTCTCTTATTTCTGTATAGAATAATATTGTAATAAATGGAATAAATTTCACAGAGAATTATTATTTTAATTTTAGATTTCTTTCCTGCATACAACACCATGATAAACATGATTGTAATAAACCGAATGTTTATACTCCTTATTGTAAATTCACATCATATTTCAAGCTTTTACCTCAACTGTCATGGCGGACATCACTTCAATTCGCTTCAAGTATGGCGTCGTTATTTCCACTCATATTAGTCTCGTTGGTTGGGATATATAAAGAATTACTACTCTCTCTATTTAACTTTTCAAGTACATGTACTTTTATTCATTTTGAATTTCACATTTCTGTTAGAAGTATGCCTTGCCGTAGCAAGCAGTGGCTTCCTTAGCAACCTCATCTAACCCTAACTACGAAAGGCTTCTTTGGAAAAGAAATCCTATCGGACCTGGGCATTTCGGGTGCCTCACTTGTTACTCCAGATGCATTAATCCTGACGATTTCTTTTTCTCATTTTTTTTAATCTATACTTAGAAATCACATTGATATGAGCTTTTGTTCTTCTTAAAAGCATATTAATAATAATAATAATAATAATAATAATAATAATAATAATAATATTCCGCGACATGGATTTGAACCAGGGATCACGCCTTTCGCTCTTAGCAATTGAGTTATACAAGCTGTTACAAAATGTCCAAATGGACTTGTATGAAATCACAAATAAGCTCTGGCAGTTCATTGTCCGCGATAGCTTAACTAGTAAGAGCAGTGCCAACGAAAGGCATGGACCCTGCTTCGAGTCCAGGTCACCGAATTTTTCTTTCCTTTTTCTCCTTTGTATTTACGACTTGCGTGGGGCACGAGTTCTATTCAAAAAAAAGACCGATTTTATTAACTGAATCACAACATTTAACATGGTTGTTCCTTCAAAGTAGTTCCCTTGCATACAGGTTTCTGCCACTGTTGGAATGCTCTCTGGAATTTTTTTTTTCATTTGGATACCGCTATCATAAAGCCATTACAATGAACATCAAAGAACGGTCGCTTTTGAAAATGTATGGTGCCTCCGGGAAGTGACTTCCTTCCTGTGCTGGACAATACCAAGCGGCGTTTGGTGCAGTATCGCTAAACACCGCCAGAGCGTCGAGCGCAACATGGCGCACTCGTCGGAAAATTAGAGGTGTCAGCCGTGAAGGAGGACAATGACTAACTTCTGTATGACAACGCGCCAGCACATTCTGCACATGAGGCCATGAGCGTTACGGGGAAGCTGGGGTTCGAAATACTGCCCCATCTACCCTATTGACCCGATCTGGCCCCAAACGACTTCTTCCTCTTTCCTCGCCTGAAGAAACCGCTTCGTGGATGGCATTTCCAAGACGACGAGAGCTCATCTTCGAATGGAGTAATTCTTCAAAAGGAGGACTTCTATAAAAGTGGCATCCAAAGATGCACCAACAACATTTTGTTGCCAAAGATTGCCACTAGGTGGCGCTATTTGCAGGAGCTCAATCGGTGCTATAGCAAAAACCCGGTCTTCTTTTGAACAGACCTCGTATATCTTCAGTTTATTATTATCTTCTCAGTGGATTAAAGTAATAGTTTAAAATTAAACTTAAAATTGTAAATAAGTTTCACAAACAAAGCAAGTTTCTTTATTCTTTAGGGAGTTCGAGTGCGGCGACATCTGCAGTGTCTGATGAAGGTAAGTACTAATATTGGCCACAAGTGGCTAATAAGCTGAGTGGCCAGAAGTCATGGGAAGGCACTAGATGTTGATGTTAATACTGAATCACTCCTCCCCATGCAACTTGCACTGCTACCCACAATTGTTCTTGTGTACTTGGTGCTGGGTTCATCGAGCGTACACTGATATCTACAGCATCCCATAAATGCTCGATCGGGTTAACATCGGCTGATCTGGGGGCCAAACCATAGTCGTGAATTCACTGAGTATTCATCACACCACCTGCGTACAACCAAAGAGGGGTGACATGTTGCATTGTCCTTTAGAAACATGCCAACTCCATCAGGGTACTCTAAAGCCATAAAGGGATAGAGAATGTCCACATAACGTGTCATTATTCCCTGCAACCGGGCATTGGGACCTAAATGCAACCATGTGAACACCTCCAAGACTGATTCCATAGCTTCATGGGGCATACGTCACACTCTCACGCGCCCATCAGCTCGATACATCTGAAACCGGGATTCATCTGACCATGCTAAATGCCGTCACTCTTCCATGGTCTAGTGACGATGTTCGCGGGCCCATGCCAGTCATTGAGCTCTGTGTCGAGGTATCAACAAAGGCGCACAAGTCGGTCGTCGGAGCACAAGTCGGTCGTCGGCATATGCGGTGCATTTGTCTCTGTACAGTCTTGATAGAAATAGGTTCCTGACGTCTATTCGTCAAACACTTGTGAACGCGTCCACGGTGGTTTACATTGCGCGTGGAAACATTGTCTCTGCCATAGGGGTCGTCCACAAAATACCTCATCCTTTTTCCAAATAAATTGGCATCATCAGCGTACAAGATCGTGGATAGTGGAGAAAGCGACAAAGGGAGATCATTAATAAACAAGAAATTAATCCTCCTGGGTAAGAATTCCTGAAGTGGGCCCTTCAAAAACAATCATGTCGTGAAATTTAAGACTTTTATTATAATTTGATAGTATTTAATGGAGTATTAAGGTTCCCAAAATATTTTTTGAAAAATTTCCATTTGTTAAAAAGTTATAAACAAATTGTCACGTGTCAAAGTGTGAACAGATTGAGATCAGGATAAGTTGGCATAAAATAAAATAATTTATTTTGCGGAGTAGATTACACGCAGTGGAAAACAAGAATAAAATAAAATCTTGTAAACATTCCAAGGAGGAACTTTAGCAGTGAAGCAGAAATACATTTATACGTTTATTAAAAAGAAATTAATCCCTCCCCCCCGCCTCCTGAGTAGGATAAAGCAAGTCATCTATTTTTACCCCTTCATCTGCACTTTTTACCTCTCCCCAAGTTTTTTTCAATCAATAAATTGATTTTCTCGAACGTAATATGTGAAAAATGTAAAAAAACCTCGTATCTTTTTTCCTTTCTCATCATTTCCCGACGTATGAGATATCACATGCCATATGTTGCCATAGTTCTAAGGACCAAGTGACTGCCACCCCCGCAAATCCGATCCCACTGGAACAATTGGGCCTAAACTTCTTAGTAATGTAGATCTTGCCTAGAGGAATCTGGATACTAGATTTGACGCCTTTACGTACCTAAATAGCACATAGATATGTTGCCCTCTCTGAATCCCACCCCCGTAATTCCGACCCCCGTATACCAATCAAAACCAAACTAAATAGTGCAGATGGACATACCCATAGTAAGCTATTTAGAAATCTTCAACCTTCTACCTCAAAAATTGTAGAAATTATGAAGGGGACAGACTTACATTATGAAACCTACAAGTAGCTCCATTCTTATTCTACTTACGAGGCTCAGTCAAATGAAAACCGGAAATATTTTTTTACAGCTCCTTTACTACAGACAGAGTTGGTACACTATTTTTCAATGTAGTCCCTATCTTTTCGATGCATTTCCGCCACCGAGTCGGGAAGGCATGGATACCTCGGGAAAAAGAATCTTCATATAGGAATATGCATACCGAATTTCACTCCTTTATATGCATAAATACACCTAGACCTTTTGGTCCCCTCTAATTTTCACCCCCAAAAGTCCGACCTTAATGGGCTAATCAAAACCAAACTAAATAGTGAAGGTGCACATGCCCATAGTAAGCTACATTCCGAATTTCAACCTTCTACCTCAAAAAATGTAGAAATGATGAAGGGTGATTCAAATCGTGTGTAAAATAAGACCAATAAGTAGCTCCATTTTCCCGCTACTTAATAATAAGCTTTCCCGTTATAGATTATGAGCACTTGAGCAATCTTGCGTCGACAAAGCGATTTCACGTGCGCGCGCCGACATCAATAATGCTTAAAAGATGAACAGAAAATAACAATATATTCCTTCTTGACAAATCGATTGTTATATGACATGCCAGTATCTTTGAATGCTTTACACTCGCTGTTTTAGCACGTGAATTCGACTTGAAAGAGTCCACGAAAAATTCTGAACAGTTGATACGGCCGAGCTAAGACTTTGATGGTAATATTTCTGAAAACAGAATTTGAAAAAGTTTTCAAGTTATCGTGCAAACGGCGGCCGGACGGATAAACGTATAGACCAAGGGCGCATTCTTATAAGTAGCTTTTATGCTAAAGCTCCTAATAAAGGGAAAAAGTTAACATTTATTGAAATACACATCTTTATCCATAGTGACGTAGCCCATATCTCCAAACCTTTAATTATTACCGACGCATTTTTTTGAGGTTGCTTCAGGAACGAATACGTCAGAAATATCATATTTACTAAGCTACACAAAAATCATCATCTTTATACGTAGATGACTGCAAGTCTATCTCTCCTAGTTTGCAAGTAATATTATCTACGACTGCAAGTGTTGTGGTAGGAGCATTCAAATTAGAGGTCTTGCCATGAACTGCTTTGTGCAATTTCAAGCGCTTGACTGAAGGGAAATAAAGACCACAGATTTGGCATACACGTTTGTGCAAGTTTTCCTGCACACATGGATAATGTGCAACATATGGGAGTATTCTATATTTTTTGCATGCAGTTGGATAGCTTTATGAGATAGTGCAAGTGTTACAAACAAAATTTGGAAACCGGTCACTGCGATGAATGGAATTTGCCTGTGGACGTGCTTTAAGCAAACTGGTTTGTTCGTTATTCCAAATAACTGTTAGGTGTCAGCTTTTCCCCCTGTTTAAGAGTTAAGAGTTTTGTTCTCATCTTATGCTTTTATTCGTATACGTTTATATTTATCTCTAAGTGGGTGTAGTTATATAAATATAAGGGGTGCATACATTCATATTTACATATGTAATCACTTGCTAACATGGCATATTATTGATTGATTAACAATTTGTTATTTAATCAGTTTGTTTATAACATTCTCTTATATATTTGTTCAAAAATTTCTCCATTGACTTACATGTACATTAGTTGTTAGAAATTCACTCTCCACCCATGTCAATTTATACCACGATTGACTGGGGATGAAAGATCGTCCATATGGACGCAATTAGCATTATACAGGGTGAATACAAAAGTCTGAACCGAAGCAGATATGTCAATTTTGATGAATCCAATGAATAGGAAGTTGTGGGTGGCCTATCCCATGGTGCACTTTTCATCGCCCCAAATATGCAAATTAGGACACATTCAAAACTTATCTCAAAAACCGTAAGGGATAGAGAAAAAAACCCAATTGCAAACTTGTTCAGCATAAAAAAACAAACAAAAAAAATCATCCAAATCGGACCAACCAATCACCCACAATCACGTGGTGAACTGTTTGTAGCTTACAAGAAGTCACGCTGCACAAACAAGTTACTTCAAATAGTTTAAAAAAAAAGTTAATCAACAAAATGCTCGATGTGACGACCGTGGGCACCATAACACAATTGGGCACGGAACCTAACTGACCAAAACATCGGCAAGCATGGCTAGTTTCACTCCTCAGCACGCTTCCTGGATTTGTTGAACCAGATCCTACAGTGAGGCGGGCTGCGTAACATAAACCTTGTCCTTCAGGTATCCCCACAAGAAAAAGTCAAGTGGTGTAAAATCAGGGGAGCGGGGTGGTCAACGAACTGGTCCTCCTCGGACAATCCACTGTTGTCCAAACATCTCACTTAGACGCTCGCGAACGACCAACCCGTAATGTGGAGGAGCTCCATCATGCTGAAACCACGTGCGCTGTTACGAGGCCAATGGCAAATTGTCAATGAAGTCTGTGACTACCACGTTGACAATTTCAGCCCGGTAGCGTTCTGCAGTCAGTGTTTCATCGTAAAAATACGGTCCAACCACAGTGTCATTGTACAATCCACACCAGTTCACGTGATGAGTTGCTTCTCGCAGACATCGTGGGTTTTCGTCTGCCCAATGATGATGGTTGTGCCTGTTGATAACTCCATCCCTGGTGAACTGGGCTTCATCTGTCCACAACACCTCATGAATGAAGTTGGATTGTCATCCAGGCAGGTAAGTAACCAGTTGCAGAAGGCGGCCCTAGCAACATAATCCAATGGCAGTAACTCCGGGTGACAATGAATATGGTATGGGTGAAAATGATGTGCGTGTAGAATGTTGAGAACAGTTCTCTGATGGCACCCAACATCTGCAGCAATTGCTCTGATGCTTGTGTGGGGATTTGCAGCAACTGCAGCCAGAACTAGTGTTGTTGTATCCTCGTCGCCTTGTGCCCTTGGTCGTCCTCGTTCTGCATTAACATTTCCTGTAGCCTCGAATCTTTGAATAATGTGACGCATTGTTTGACGAGATGGATGGCGTTCGTTAGGGTATCTGTCTCGATACAACCTAACTGCAGTCTCCTTGCCTCTCCGAAGCAGAAGATCATGTTGACCATTTCCGGAACAGTAATTGCTCTGTCTTCTGTGTTCTGAAACATGCCTTTTATTTGCTTTTCCGCATCAAAGTGAATGTGAGTATGGTAATTTATGTTAATTTTTCGATTTGCATGCTTTACATGGTGGAAATATCAACATTTAGTTTTCCTTGTGCAGTGAGTTCACCACGTGATTGTGGGTGATTGGTTGGTCCGATTTGGATGATTTTTTATTATTTTGTTTTTTTTTTATGCTGAACAAGTTTGCAATTGGGTTTTTTTCTCTATCCCTTACGGTTTTTGAGATAATTTTGAATGTGTCCTAATTTGCATATTTGGGGTGATGAAAAGTGCATCATGGGATAGGCCACCCACAACTTCCTATTCATTGGATTCATCAAAATTAACATATCTGCTTCGGTTCAAAAATTAAAAGGGGGGGTTCAGACTTTTGTATTCACCCCGTTTGTTAATTAGCATGGGATTATAAATTACTCACATTTTGATTCTCTTGTAAATTTTAACTGAAGATGGTTTAAAACCAAAACGCATATTAAAAATAAAAGTCAAGTTTGTTCCAAATTTGAACGAGGATATCACTGTTTTTACAAAGGTTGAGTCAAAAGTAGTGGCCGATCACCGCGCAAACATTTAAATGGGCACCAGACAGGAACCACTCATTGCTAATCTTCAAAGTAGAGTCCATCATGCTCGATGATCTTCATCTAACGATCAGCCAGTTGGCGGACGCCCTCGCGAAACCACTCCTCTGGTTTCTGAGCGAAAAAGTCACGCACGGGTCTTCAACCTCACTGACATTGGCGAAGCGCCGTCAACGCAGGAAGTGTGCCATGGACCGGAAGAGATGCTAGTCGGAAGGCGCCAGGTCGGGGCTGTATGCTGGATGTGGCAGAACCTCGATGCCCTCCAACTCCTGCAACTTAAGCGATGTTCTTCGCGCCCGGTGGAGCACTGTCCTGCTGCAGGAGGGCTCTCTTTCGGTTGACCAGGGCTGCGTACATTCGCTCGGGGACCATCAGGGACCAGCTCAAAGTGCACCAGGCCTTTGCATGACCACCAGACGCACAGCATAACCTTCTTCTCGAACCTGGCCCATGTCTCCAGACGAAAAGTGGCAGAACCACCGTCGTGTTCTCCGTTCATTGGTCACACCCTGACATTCCACCCTGCAAATTTCGGCGGCTGCTGCTCACGCACTGGTCCCCTTTTTCCAATAGTAACGAAGGAGCCCGCGTATCACCAATTATTCTGCAGACATTTTTACACTGGCTGACGCAGATGGCACAATGTCTATGGCATTCAAATTAGTACTGACGTTTCTTCCCGCTCTTTTCTCTTAATAAACTGCGATATATCCTTGTGGTAAATGGTCTTCGCCCAGAATTCGTCAAACTCTAATTCCCCTTCCGAGTCGGCCATACTTTTGACTCAACCTCTGTAATTCAGTGTGCAACAGGTAACAATTCAATCTAACTAAAACCACACATGAAAGATATTTTTGGTAAAAACAGTCTCGTCTATTCATGTAATTAATTCCCTGCACTTTCCGTGTGGAATTGGAGTGGTTGCTTCTCAAAATTTTCGTCAAGTTAATTTTAAATTTACATTTATTTATGTACGAGGCTGAGTCAAATGAAAACCGGAAAACCGCTGTAGAAAATCGAAAATCGCTCCCATTGCGATCAGACCCTGTACGCATGCACGTGGACTCTCCCGCCATCAACTAGCGTTGGTCCCGCGTCCCCACGTGACTCAGCGGCGCCATTCGGGCGTTTCCAATATGGCGGCACCAAAGAAAGGCAGCGTAGAGTGATCCGTTTCCTACACAGTGAAGGCACGAAACCAATAGATATCCATCGACGCAGGTTGGCAATGAAATGGCATTTGTATCGCAGACTCAAGTCTACGAATGGTTTAAGATATTCAGCAGCGGCATAACAAGTTTGGCGGATGCGCCGAGGCCAGGCCAGGCACATCGTCTCGTGACAGCCGAGGCGATTGCAGCGGCGGAGGGGATGACTCTGCAGGATAGACGGGTCACCATCGATGACATTGCAACGTCATTACAGGTCAGTCATAGCTCTGCTCAGCATATTGTCCATGATGAGCAGAAATACCGGAAAGTGGCCGCAAGATGGGTCCCTCGTCGGCTGACGCCAGAAATGAAGGAGAGGCGAGTCGATGACTGTCAGGAGCTGCTGCGCCGCTACGAACTTGAAGGTGACACCTTTTTGGAGCGGAGTGTGACTAGAGACGAGTCCTGGGTCCATCAGTACCAACCACAGACCAAGCGCTCCAGTAAGGAATGGCGGCACTCGACATCACCAAAGCCGAAAAAGTTCCGCAGCCAGCCATCCGCAGGAAAGGTGATGCTGACCTTGTTCTGGGACCACAAGGGTCCCATAGTGGAACAATTACTTGAATAAGGGCAAGACGGTGACCAGTGCCACCTATAGTGAATTGATGCTTGATATTCTGAAACCTGTTATACGCACCAAGTGCCCCGGACTCCCCTCAACAGGCATTCTCATCCAGCATGACAACGCGCGACCTGATACGGCTCGTGCGACCGTGGCGACTATCCAGGACTTGCGTTTGGAGTGCCTCCCCCATCCTCCTTACTCTCCCGACCTCGCGCCCTCCGACTTCCACATCTTTGGCTCACTAAAGGCCTCCTTAGGTGGCCAGAAGTTTGCAACTGACACGGAGGTAAAACAGGCGATGCATGAATGGCTGCTCGCGCAGCCAAAAGGTTTTTTTTCCCGACGTATCCATGCCCTCCCGACTCGATGGCGGAAATGCATCGAAAAGCAGGGGGACTACATTGAAAAACATTGTACTTGTTCCAACTCTGTCTGTAATAAAGGAGCTGTAAAAATATTTCTGGTTTTCATTTGCCTGACCCTCGTATTTAAATTAGTTTAAATTGATTTGTGGTTACTGTCATTTTGGGAAGAACCCCCCAACCTCCCCCCGTCACTCTCCATCAGCATTCCGCGATACTCCCCTTCCCCCTTGGATGGATAACGTAATTTGTGGACGATCCCATGTTGATGATATACCCTAGACACTGTTGATCTCCGATGACGTGCTGCCATGTTCATAACCTACCAGTCTGTAATAGACTGCTCCGATATCGTATCTACACAAGCGCCATACGCCACATTCGGGATTCATACACGGCATATCTTCAAATGGGACAACTTTTCCCGTGGCTTTTGGCCACTCAGTGTATATCTGTGTCGTTAGATATTTTATTTGTGGATTAGTAGTTTCCAGCTTTATTTACTTAAGAATAAACTTAATGTATATAAATTTTGTAAAAAGCTAATTCAAAATAACACATCAAGCCATTAAATCTAATCGGCTTTAAGCCAGTAAAATTAATGCAATTCGAACTGGTTAATTTCACTGGTTTAATGTTTTGCAAAGAGGCCAAACATTATTCACCTAAGTGAAAACGCTTTTGGAATGAACTGTACATCTACATTTTTATAGGTGCCATGGACGTTATATTCGACCTGATTGCCGATAAACTTGATACTGACCAGTGGTCAGGGTTTGGAAGGAGTTTGGGTTTCACTACACAACGGTTGAACCAAATGCAAAAGGATAATCTGCTGCAATTACGTGGGGATAGGGACCTTTATCGAGCAATTTTGGAGAAATGGCATCAAGGCTTAAAGGATGAAGAAAGGAAAAATTGGAAGGAGATATTAATAGAAAAACTTAGAGCAATACCCCGCAATGACATTGTTCAGCAAATAAAGGAAAAATAAACAGGTAAGGAAAAAAAATGAACTCTGAATTTTAGAGAATTAGCCTGATTTTCTAAAACAAAATAACGAAATGTATAGAAACCAGGTGAGACAATTAATAAACGAGACTGGAACAATTTAACAACCAACTTCTGGCGAAAGTGTTTAATATCTTGTAAAGTAGTTACCTTCCGAGGCAACACACACACATTGCAGCGTTCACACAAGTTTTGGAAATATGCTTTAAAGTTCTGTCTTAAACCCTTCCAAGCTCGGCTGTAACGTTCTTTTTGATGTCCTCTTGATTCTCAAATTGATTTCACCTTTGGGAAGAGGAAAAAGTCTGGAGGAGACAAATCTAGGGAAAAGGGAGAGTGATAAAGCTCCATAATTCCGTCACTGGCTAAAAATTCCTTGACAATCACTGCTTTGTGCAGACTGGCAATATCGTGCAGTAAAAACCATGAAATTGTGGCCGTACTCGATTAATCAGACGCTGTAAAATCTCCTTCTAGTATTCTTTCTTGGCGCCTTATGGATAATGCCAGTGCTGTTAAACAAAGTGATCTCCTTCTAATACTCCTTCTTGACTTTTCAAACCGGAATTTCCCGTTTTCGGGGGGATACTGGGGTCCGCCATTCCATGCTCTGTCGTTTTGTTTCGGGGCCATATTGATAGTACCAGGTTCATGCCCTATCACAATTGAATCCAGAAAGTTCTTTGGCACCTGCGGCGGCGATGGATTCTATGCAAGCATTCACTCTGTTTCCTTTCCCAGATGTTTTGTCAATATTAGACGAATTTTTTCTCGATTGTTAATATTTTTCTCAATAACACTTCTTCCATCATTTTCAGGTTCATTCGCCGATCACTTAACAAAAGTTCTTTGACCTTTTCGATCGTTTCCTGTGTCCGAATAGTTTTCGGACGGCCCATGTGTTCGTCATCTGTCATCCGTCGTAGCAGTTTTTCCAAGTTTAAAACAGAACTTAATCTAATGTTTGCACTTTGTTCCATATTTAGTATTGGAACGTCAACGAATGACAGTTGAAGCACGAGAATAGACAGGGTGAGTCAAATATCTGTTATCCCCTTCCTATCTTGGATAGCAATGTAGTTACGCAAATTCCAATACGGGGAATGAATAGAAACTTGAGGGTGCTCTATCTGATGGAGCACCTTTCATCATCTCAAATATGCAAATTAAGACACATCCAAATTCTGCATTGCAATGAGGATTGTAGGTGGGTGATCCACTCATCGGATTTTGCTGAACTTTTTTTGTTGTTTGGAATTTGCTGTTGAATGTGCAAATGTGCAATTGGAATTTTGTTGTGTATCTCTTAGGGTTTTCGAGATAGAATTTGGATGTGTCCTAATTTGCATATTTGAGATGATGAAAGTTGCTCATCAGATAGAGCACCCTCAAGTTCCTATTCATTCCCTCTATTGGAATTTGCGTAATTACATTACTATCCAAGACAGGAAGGGGGTAACGGACTTTAGACTCACCCTGTATCTACGCGCGCAACTTTATTGTTCCAACTTGCACGCCAAGGATAGTTTTAAAGATCGAAAATAAGTAAATTCGTGGGTGCACATGCGTAATTCCCGTTTATTAATTGTCGAATCTTGTATTATTAGAACATTGCCACCATCCTGAAAGAGTCTTTTCATGTTGATGGATGTTCTTATTGGAGTTATGATTGCAGTTTTCAATCTTGATGGAAATCTTCCTGGTGTTGAGATGAATTCTTATTGATCTTGTTGCTTTGTGGTGTTAATGTTTCGTTAAAAAATTTTTTAGTCTGATGATTGCTATTACGTATAGTTCTTTTACACACTTTTATTTAACTTCACTTGTTTGTGTGTAAATTTTGTAAACGATATTTTGCCCACTTCCTGACTATCTGCAACTTTCCCCAATGGCATTTTATCGATGACAATGCATATTTCAATCATTTGTTTCACTAGTCTTTTATTTATTCGTAAGTAATTTAATATTAAATTTTAATATCCATACAGTCAACACCTCCTAGACAGAAGATCTGATAACGGAAACGTCACATATTATTACATCATCATTAGTCGATCATTGTCAATCCTATTTCTACCAATAATAAACCCGAAATTGTCACTATCATCGGTAGGTGATGAGAAAAGCATAGAGAAGTTAACCCTAAGTTTGGAATCGTTAGGCAACGGGCCAGGAACTGACGTCACTACTTACCAGCCGAGGCCGACGAGATAACAAGGCCTGGAAGCGAAAAAGTCACCTGACCATCGGGGGTCTAGCAACAATCCAACCTTCATTGTCTCCAACTTGGATGTTAACAATCAATGTTTTTCCGTTTGTTGGAAACAATGAAGGTTGGATTGTTGCTAGACCCCCGATGGTCAGATGACTTTTACGCTTCCAGGCCTTGTTATCTCGCTGGCCTCGTTACCAGCCCGTAGCCGACGAAAAAGACAGGCCCCGGCACTGAAAAGTCACCTGACCATACTAGTCCGAATAACAATCCAACCTTCATTGTTTCTAACAAACGAAAAAACATTGTTAAAATTCAAGATGGAAACGATGAAGATTGGATTGTTGCTAGATCTAATTTGGTCAGGTGACTTTTTAGTGCTCCGGCCTGCCTTTTTCGTCAGCTACGTTACCAGCCGAGGCCAACGAGAGGCAGGCCAGGGCACTCAAAATTCACCATGTGATTTATTATGATCATGTGACTTTGAGTGCCTGGCCTGTCTCTCGTTTGCCTCGTTACTAGCCCGTAGTCAACGAGAAAGACAGGCTCCGGCCAACACCTCCTAAAGAGACGGAAACGTCATACATTGTTACATCATCATAGTAGTGCTTTGTTATTCGTATTTTTACCAATAATAAGCCCGGAATTTGCACTACTCTGATGATGTAACAATGTATGACGGTTTCCGTGCAGAGGCTTTCTCTTTAGGAGGTGTTGCTCCGGCGCGGAAAAGTCACCTGATCATAGTATTTCGGCCAACAATCCAACCTTCATTGATTCCAACAAAGAAAAAAATATTGATCGTTAAAATCCACGATGGAAACAATGGAGATTATATTGTTATTCGGACTAGCCGTAGTCCACGAAATAACAAGGCCTGGAAGAGAAAAAGTCACCTGACCAACAGGGTGCTATAGTTTTTTTCATAAAAGAATGGTACTAAAATGGACCAATCAGATTGAACTGCTTACTGACTGGTTACTTCTGGCATACTCGCCAGACAAACCCGGCTGGGAGGGTGAAGGAACCAACAAGAAACATGGACGGCCAACACTATCTTATTTAAACGAGCGAATCAAGCTGTTATACTTAGCACAATACTGAGAATTGTTCTACCTACAAATTGTATCTTTCTTCAGTAATATCTGCTGAAAGTTACGGGAGAAAGTAATGCATCAACCATACTTAATTGTGATTAGCTCTCAATTACAGCGTCATTATTTTCAGTACCATTCTTTTATGAAAAGGATCTTAGCAACAATCCTTTTGTTGGAAATAAAGAAGGTTGGATTGTTGCTAGCACCCAGTTGGTCAGGTGACTTTTTCGCTTCCAGACATTGTTATCTCTTTGGCCTCGTAACCAGCTCTATTCGCTCGAAGTCATGCCAACACCTCCTAGAGAGAAGGCCTGCAGACAAAAGGTGTATACATGGTCCCATTATCGTCAAGGGGCCAAATTTAAGGGCTTATTATTGGTAGAAATACGATTAACAGTAGCCGCTTGATGATGATTAACAATGTATACACCTTTTATCCGCAGGCTTTCTCTCTAGGAGGTGTTGGCATGACTTCGAGCGAATAGAGCTGGTTACAAGGCCAAAGAGATAACAATGTCTGGAAGCGAAAAAGTCACCTGACCAACTGGTTGCTAGCAACAATCCAACGTTGTTCATGCTCCGAATCAATGTGATTACGTGATCAGAGTACTCGCCTCATGGCTCAGTCCGAGGCCAATGTGATAACAAGGCCTGGAAGCAAAAAAGTCACCTGAGCAACTGGTGAACCGCTGAAATTGACCAATCGGATTAAACCGCTTATTGGCTAGTTACTCCTGGCGGCATTCGACGTCATTCTGTTTGCAAATGAAAATGAAAGTACTGACAGTGAAAACGAAATTACTGAATTAAAAGGCTGCTCTGCCTAACACGAAGAAAATATTTCTATGAAAGAAAAACTGGACGTGTCCAGTTAAATTTCCAATTTCAATTGTTAAACATTGTTAATTTTACTTAGCAACAATGATGCAAAAAAGACGAACCTCTTGTCCACAAACGTTTTAATGGGCGAATACGTATTTCGATCTCTTTGAGATCATTATTCAACGCAAAATAGGGAAATTCGACAATCGACAATCGAACAGCGCAGGGAAGAAAAAGAAAACGAGCGGTCCGGAAGCTACGCTTCCACTGCCATACTCATCCAGTATTATAGCCAAAGGAAATACGCTGAATTAGGAAAGAAGCCAGATGAACCTGTTTAAGTCATCCACAGGATACGGAGGAGTCCTTTCCTAACAGGACGATAAAGTTGATTGTTGATTGACGATAGGACGTGGAAGAGCTAGGTGATCCAGTAGGGTGGGAAGATGGCCTTTTGGATGTCATCGAAGTTGACGTCCAGTATGTGACGAGGCCTGCGATGTCTAAGGAGGCTTCTAAAGGTGAGCGGATGCTCAAGAATACCTGCAACCAGAGGATTGGGATGGTCCTTCATCTTCGGAAGAAGCTTCTTCAGCGACTCTTTGATTTGGTTTCCAATGGTAGGTATACAGAAATCTTCAGCAATGGAAGTATTAGTTGCTATTCTCCTGTCGAGTTGGGCTATAGTCCTCAGGGTGACGTTTTGGAATGTTTGTAGGTCCTTCCATCTGGATTTGCAGGTTGTAGCCCAGGCAGGCATACCGTACAGAAGAATGGTTCGGATTACCATTTTATATAGCAATAGTTTGTTGTCCACTCCAAGCGAACTGTTTCGTCCCAGAAGGGCAACCAGACTAAACTTCGCCTTCTTGGCCTTGTTGATAGCATAAGAGAGATGATCGCCCCAATTCAGCTTGGCATCTATCACAACTCCGAGGTATTTATAGTTCTTTACCCACTCGAGCTCCTTGCCAGATAGGAAGATTGACTTCGGGGGTTTTCTAAGTTTTTTGGTAACGAACATGGCTTTGCATTTACCTACGTTCAGGTTTAACCTCCACTTAGCAAACCATTTCTCACACAGATGCACAGCATTTTGTAACCGAGATATGACATGAGCGGGATTTCGGGCACAAGTCATGATGGACACATCGTCAGCAAACAGGTATAATTTGCACTTTGTAAATGCTGGGAAGTCGTGAATGAAGAAGTTGAACAACGCAGGGCCCAGGACAGAGCCTTGGGGAACACCAGCCTTGATGTCACAAGGGTTAGACATGGAGCAGCCAACTCTGACACGAAAAGTCCTGTTCGACAGAAAGGAACTAATCAAAGCGATCAGCTCGTCAGGAAAGCCACAAGTAATCATCTTGTATCTCAGGCCGTTATGCCAGACCTGATCAAAAGCCGTCCGTACATCTAGAAAGATAAGACCACCGTATTTGGCGCAATTAAGTGGAGTGTTTAGATCAGCAACAAGCCTCCAAAGCTGTAGTTGACAAGAGTGACCCGGGCGAAACCCGAATTGCTCCTCACGAACAAGATTATTGGTCACGCAGAAAGCATTAAATCTCCTTAGAATAACACGTTCAAAGACTTTTGACATCGTAGGTAGTAAGCTTATGGGCCTGTAGCTGACAGCGAGGGCAGGGTTCTGACCAGGCTTTGGTATCGTAACGATAACGGACTCCTTCCACTTGTCAGGGAAGTATCCATGTTTCCAGCAGTCATTTATGACCCTGGTAATAATCGAGACGGCACTAGGTGGCAAGTTCTTAAGGGCACTGTTTGTGATAGAATCCAAACCTGCTGCTTTCCTGCTTTTAAGATGCTTTATGGCGTCGGAGATTTCATTTGTGCTAATAATTTCCTCATGCGTAGGAACACTCTGGGATGGTTCATAGGAGATACACACATCGTTGACAAGTTGAGTATTTGAGCGACTATCGGGCTTTTCTTCACAAGGTGTGGTAAACTACTTTTCCAGGGAGTCGGCGATCAGTTGAGCTTTATCACGATCACTGGTGACAACATCACCACCTGTAGTAAGCAGTAGTGGCAAGTTGATGGGTCTGTTTCCTTTTAAGGCCCTTACAGTACCCCAGAGCGAGTTGTCCTGGACTGACAAGGATTTAAGTTTTTCGTTCCACCTCTGACTTCGTAGAGCTTTAACCTCTTCCTGGACCTTGCGAGAGAGCCCGTTATACTTTGTCTTGTAAAAGGGTAATCGCTTACGCTGCCATAATCTTCTATAGGTATTCCTTTCAAGAATAAGCCGTCTGATGTAAGGAGGAAGGTCGAGATGTTCAGGACGCTTTCGATCAGCAGTGGAGGCACTGGAACAACTAGCCTCATGGATAACACTAGTGATAGAACTAATATTTGTGTTGATGTCATCGTTGGCAATAACCTCTTTGTATGGCATGCTTTTTCGCGAAGAATATCTCTGAAGAGTTTCCAGTCCTGCTTGGAGCGAAGCCCAATCTTCATTTCGATGTTCAAACCCTCAAAGATAAGCACTGGTCGATGGTCAGAGGATAAGTCATCAACTGTAAATTTATTATAGGGCTTGAAGAACCCTTTAAGAACAACGATGTCCAGCACGTCACTAACAGATGAGTGGTCGCAGTAGTAGGTGTCTTCAAGGGGACCAGCAACAAAGGTGTTAATTTCGTTCAGTGTATATCCATATAAGATATTGCCATTTTGATTGGGGCATTTAGAGTTCCATGCATGATGCTTAGCATTTAAGTCGCCCGCCATTACAACCGGAATGGGTCCGGACAGCAGCTCGTCGAGTTCGCATGGACTAAGCTTGTGCTTAGGCGAGTTATATAATGAGACGAACTTAATTTCGCCTGCGTTAGCATCACTTATAATAACGGAAACGGCTTCCATACCTATATAGTCGGGAGTGATAGTCTCACGATGATCAATGCCGTCCTTGACAATGATTGCTGCTCCACCAAACGCATGACTAGCATTATTACCCAGAGGCCGATCCTTGCGATAGACATGATAGCCGGGCAATTTGAACGCTTGAGATGATTTCAGGTGTGTCTCGCACACGAAAGCGATGTCGACTTTCCAGTTTATAAGGAAATTGTATAACTCGATGCGTTTGCGAGCAATCCCCCTTGCATTCCATATATTACAGCGAAGTTTCCCTTGATGATTAATGGTCCTATATGGGTGTCTATCCATGATTATTAATTAGATTTTGAGATGCAACCTGTAGCACTACTTTTCCACTTTCCTTGTAGAGGTTTAGCCAATTTCCAAGAGTCCTATAAATACTGCGCAGTTGATTCGGATCAACCATGCCTATGTCATCAGCGCTAGATGCGACCGAAGCATAGGTTTTCCTTTCTAGTACTTTGCTGCTTTTGAGCCTTTTTACAAGGGGATATTTGGGACACTTTTTGTAACTAGATGTATGTTGTCCATCACAGCGGATGCATTTAAGGGGGTCTTTACCCTTAACATTAGTGCAGTTCCTCGATTGGTGGTTGCCAGCGCACTTGTTACATCGAGGCGTTTCGGTACAACCTTGAGACACGTGACCAAAACGCAGGCAGTTGTAACACTGCAAGGGTCTTTTGTTACCTCTAAATAATTCTACAGTAACAGCTAGAGGACCGACACGTTTTAAACCTAAAAAGGACTTATTATGCTCAGTATTCTGGAGGATAACCAAAATCATTGGCATTTCTACTGAATTATTTGCTTTTTTAAGCCTTATTGCTTTCTCCGGAAAATAATTAGCCTTCCTGAGGTCTTCTACAAAGTCTTCGAGGTCATACGTTGTGTCTACATTTCGTACAACGTATTTTAGCATTTTTTCGGATTTTAGCTGGTGATGCTGGATTTTCAGAACATCATTGCTTTTGACTCCAGAAACTAGAATCTTGTGGGTCTCTTCGTCCTGACACTTTATTTTAATGGTATCCTTTCTACCTGTGTGTGCGACGATTTTATCTAGGGACACATGCTTGGTGATCTCTTCCAGAATCTCCTTGAAAGGTTTCCCGTGGTGGCGAATGATGATCGGAGGAACATATACGCTTCCTTCTCTATAATTAGTGTGGACAGATTTCTTGTTTTTATCACGGAAGGCAACAGCAGCTACGTCGCTGATAGCCGCTTCACTGGAGATATTGTCCACACGCATGCCTTTAGACTTTTTATTTACAACAGGTATCCAGTCACTGACTTCCTTAGTTTGATCATCATTTAGTTTCCTCTTATTTTTAATTCTATTCATTGAGATGGACTCTGCACGGTTAAGTAGGGGATCGTCATTGTCTTGCATGGGTTCAGCGTCACCTACTAACATTGGCGTGTTAGTATAGGATACATTAAGAGAGCTCATCATTTCCCTTATTGTGTTTTCAAGACTAGCAAGGCCATTTGCAACTTCACTACGGGCATTCAAAATCTCTGATTTTAACCCATCAATCTTAGTGTCCAGACTACTAACATTCTTGGCCAGCGTTTCTACCTTAGATTCTAGGTCTAAATATTTCTTGTTTAAGACCGTACTTAAAGCCTCAAGCTGTTCATTAATAACGATATCAAAGGCCAGGAATCTAGGATCCTTACAGGCATCTTTATAGGCTTGCTCACCTGGTAACACTTTACCGTCAGCGTATTTAATAGTAATGCTAGCGGATTTCGTCGACGCAACGCCTGACGTCGCCATGAGCAGGTGTGGTGCTGGGTTTTGCCGTCCTTAGAAGGACGCACCTACTTAGAACGACTCAGTTTTAAAAGACTTATAAAAGTCCTATCTTGATAGTCTTTTTGGAGATTCCACCGATGCCTTGAAAGTCGTCCAGACTGCAATAGGTACGTCGTCGTCCGTCGAGTGGTAGAATCGTCGTGCAGTAGCGATTATATATGGAAATAGGGAAATTAACAAAGCAAGCTATTTATAAGAAAAAGAGGGGCCGTTGACTCTCTCCCAAAGGACCAATCAACGAACACGTCGAACGTCCAATGGGAGAGTCAATCGACAACTCGTACAAAAAAATAAAAGCGCGGACCTAGGAGAGATACAGATTCCATACAATTGGCAAGAGTTATACAAAATCCAAAATTATACAAAACAAAATTACCAAAGTATACAGTACAGATTCAAACAACTGGCAAAATTTATATAATAGAAAAAAGGTTAACAAAACCCAAATATACATAATAAAAATTCTAAACTATACAGTCTAAAAACTACTATTTAACAACAAATTACAGTAAGAAAACTAAATTAAAAAAGTACAAGGAAACAACCAAAAAATTAAGAAATCTTAAGCAACTTTAATAAAATAGAATCGCCGAGGGGACCTGAGTCATTGTTCAGCAATATTTCGGGGTCCTTTTTCCCGAGCTCCAAAGTCTCTATGCGTCCAATGATTTCCTGTTCCTTACAGACCTAAGTAAACTGCAATCCTTTAACAAAACAGCGTGGCCTATTTCAAGCATGTGCTTGGCTACTGCGGATCTCTCAGGACGACCAAACCTGGCGTGGGCCGTATGCTTCTTGAACCTGGTTTTTATGTTGCGGCTCCTCGATAGGTCTTGGGACACTGGCTGCAACCTATCTCATAAATTCCCGCCTGCGACAATGGTGGAGTTTTGTCCTTAGGGTTTCCGAGAAGATTTTTCAGAGTATTCTTCCTTAAAGATTGCCTGTAATTTGACGTTGAGTTCGCTATTATAGGAAATGGGCAATCTGAATTTGGCATCCTCGTTGCTAGTGAGTTTTGTGGAATCTCTAACTAATTTCACAAAACTTCTTCTCCTGACCAGATCTTTAACCAATTCAGAACTGTAGCCATTGACGACTGCTATATTTTGGATGCGTGCAATTTCGGCGTCAAACCTACCCTTAGACAGAGGGATGTTTAAAGCTCTATCCACTAGAAAGATGAAAGCGGCAATTTTTGGCTCCAGCAAAGGTTGGAAGACTTGTGTATATATACGTCGGTGTGTGTAGGTTTTCGATAAATATCGAATTCCAACATCCTGCTAGTCCGTATGATTTTCAAATCGAGGAAAGGAAGCATGCCCTCCTTCTCTGTTACCACGGTAAACTGAATGGTCGGGTAGTGACTATTGAGGTAATCCAGGAAAACCTGTAGATCAACCTTGTTAGTATCGATGATCGCAAAAACATCATCTACGTATCGATACCACACCTCGGGGAAGTATGAACCGAAGGAACTAAGTTTTGCCTCAAACTTCCTCAAAAAAATTTCTGACAGTATCGGGCTTAAGCAACTCCCCATAGGAGTTCCTGCAGACATGTGGTAAAATTCACCTTTAAACTGGAAATAATTGTTGTTAACGCAGAGTTGACTCTCCCATTGGACGTTCGACGTGTTCGTTGATTGGTCCTTTGGGAGAGAGTCAACGGCCCCTCTTTTTCTTACAAATAGCTTACTTTGTTAATTTCCCTATTTTGCGTTGAATAATGATCTCAAAGAGATCGAAATACGTATTCGCCCATTAAAACGTTTGTGGACAAGAGGTTCGTCTTTTTTGCATTATGTCTTTATCCACAGTATATTCCCACTTCTCATCGTTTGCTTCTTAGCAACAATGTCTAACAATTGAAATCGGAAATTTAATTAGACACGCCCAGTTTTTCTTTCGTTGAACAGAGTATGGTACAGTCTCCTAGCAAAATACGCGGAGCAAATAATGCATCAATCATGCTTATTCCTGATTGGTTCTTGATTATCATCGATTATATTTCAACGGACTTCAAACTTATGAAACAGACTGTAGTAACAATCCAATCTTCATTGTCTCCATCTTGGATGCTAACCACCAGCGTTTTTCTTTATGTTGAAAACAATGAAGGTTGGATTGTCAACTAGCACCCAGTTGATCAGGTGACTTTTTCCTTCCAGGCCTTGTTATCTCGTTGGCCTCGCCAACACCACCTCTACTGAGCGCGAAAATTTCATACATTATTACATCATCATAAAAAGTCATGTTTAATCGCCTTCCTACCAATAATAAGATCTAAATTATGACTTCGTATCATGATGTAACAATGTATGACGTCTCCGCGCTCAGGCTTTCTCTTTAGGTGGTGTTGGCCCGTGACCACCGAGAGGAAGGCCTCCGCAATGAAACTGAATGCATTGTTACATCATCATAGATAGTGCAAATTCAGGGCTTATTATTGGTAGAAATACGAATAACAATGCACTATCTATGTGATGTAACAATGTATTCAGTTTCATTGCGGAGGCCTTCTCTCTCGGTGGTCACGGTTGGCCTCGCTCAGAGTCAACATGACGACTTAACAATTAAAAACTTTGATGGTTATGAGCATTTGTGAGCAATATTGTCAATTTAGCCTTGTTTCATTTCTTGAACATTATTATTAACAATTAAACAATGCACATCAACATCCACCGTTCATCTACAAGTCTTCAATTCTCTTCATTATTCATTGGGCTTCGGTTTGTTGGGGGGCAACATGGGGCTTCACCCTCCGGTTTATCTGGTGGGCTATTTCCCCCTATTGTTGTTACAATTATTATAATAATATCTTTTCCATTTATAAATTAATATAAAATCATTCATTAATAAACAACACATTTTACTCCTCCATTAATTAATGTATTATGCACAAAATAATGAAAATGTTCTTTTAAATTGGGCACACTCGTGCTAAATTAGTAAGACTGCTTGAGAGCGATTCAAGATATTTTTTTCCAATTCACAACCTCCGGAGGAACGCATGTATATATTGTGACATTCAGCATCCCCAATACCAAGTTCAATGCGCACCTCCTAAAGTTAAGTGCCGGGGAGTGAGTGAAGCCTAGGGTTCGGGACCTAAAATGAGGTAGACAAAGACATGGTGTTGTGTGGTTATATCTTTTATTTGCGTTTACTGTCACCCACACAAAGTACAACAGGAAAATACATCAAACAAATTTAGTGTCTAAAAAAAAATTGCTGCAGTGCACTGTTTTGCATACTTAAAGGCCCTTTAATCTTACATGCATTAATCCTAATTACAAGAGTTATATATACCAACATATATAGGTTGTTGTCGTAACTAGTCATTTAAGATGCTAAACACGGGTTGAAGGGTTGTCCCCGGTTTAAGCACAAGAGACAGCAGATATGGGCATGGTTGTCCTCTTAGATGAGCACACTCAGAACCTCCGCAATAAGTACTCCTAAAATAAAAAAAAGCAAAAAAAAAACCCAAAAAAAACGCTTAACCAGCGCACAGTGCTTCTTTTGTAACTGCTAGATGGAGGAGAAACACAGAAACGTCCCCTGGCGGATTCTGAGTACGCTAGTTAAACAGGCATTGTTTTCAACCGTGCAAACATCATTATTGGTTGCTGTTCCAGATTCCGCTCTTCAGCATTACTGCCTCACTTTCATAATTTTAAGCGCTATTACTTGCCACACCATATGACTTCAGCACAAACGATTTAATGCTCTATTTTAATTCCAAATAGCTACAATCGTGACTTCTCTACATCGAAGGCAGTTAACGGCTAGCTCAAGATCCTATAAACGTAGCTCATCGGAACAGTTCACGTTCAGTTAAAACCGTTTCGTCAGTCTTATACCAACATGGAAGGATAGGTTCAATATGGCTCATAGGTCCACTCCACATGGGCTCGGCCGGGGTTAAGGGTGAATCCCATGGACTAGAACAAAAGTAGGGCATGGAATGCACTCACCAACTTGCAGCACCTTACTTCTGTGAGAGTTCCTCCAGCAGGGGTCCTTGACACGTCAGCCAGCGCATATAATGAGTCATCTGCTTCAAACAATCGAACACAGCCCACTAGATAAAGGCCTGAGTGCTGTTTTCAAAATGACGGCGCTCGCAGGCGGACTGTCTGTGTGAAATAAGCTGAAATAAAAGAATTATTTCATAAATTTGCTTTAATTTTCTTACAAAATCTAACCAAAATAATTAATCTATTAGAGGAACTAATTTTTGCAGATTTCTAAAACCATCATATATGGTTTCGAAATTTTTTATAGAAAAGATGCTTTTTCTCTTCCTCCATAGATGGCTCTACTTTGAAAAAAATGAAACTATATTTATTTGCACGTATGTCGGCATTGTTTTGATTGAAACATAAAGCCATTTAAATAACAAGTTCAAAAACTTAGATTTTGTTAGAAGATTAAAGCAAATTTATGAAATAATTCTTTTATTTCAGCTTATTTCACACAGACAGTCCGCCTGCGAGCGCCGCCATTTTGAAAACAGCACTCAGGCCTTTATCTAGTGGGCTGTGAATCGAACATCGATGACGCCATATCATTGTGTGTAGCTCATTCATTCATGAAAGCTCAATGTGTTATCCTAACTGAATATTTACACTGCTGCATTCTTTAACTTTAGTTTAACTTAACTTATTCTATAATTTTGCTAGTCATATTAAAAACCTTTCACAGCAAACATGTTTTCTAAGTTTGCTTGTTAATTCCCACGGGAACCATGGAAAATGCATCCTCCCTGTACAAGAAAAAATTTTGTGTATATCTTTTTCTTAAACATCAAAAAAGAACCATCACTCCAACAAATACTCATTAAAATTAGCTCTGTCAGAAGCCGTTTTTCTCTTTTCGCCACAACTAGCTTGACAACAATAATGGCCCATGACAAAACAAACAACAAACACTTAAAACAACCGGAAAAACGCCACAACAAGGGAACAAACGCGCTATAACAACAAACACACACACAACAATTAATCACTCAACAATAACTGTGAAAAATAATAAAAAAAAAACAACTAATATTTTCTTAATACAGATCTTAATCTTGCAACACCGATGAAAGCATTATATTTGCACTTAAACTAACTCTAATTAACAACACAAAACGAGAGACTCCCATCGGACCTATGCAGCACTAACTGACATGAAATGTCACAATATAAAAATTAATAATTACGCCGAAGAAATTGTCTCGAGTTAAACTTTCGATCAATTTAAGCCGAGTTTTTGTTTGGATCATTCCATTGCCTACAACAATGGAAGACTAATCAATAATGGTAGGCTATGATCGTGAAATTTCGAAAGATAAGGGCGCCCATGTTGAGTGGTTAAACAATGCATGTGCCAGCTTTTGACCCCATTGACTACAGCTTGAAAAAACAAAATTCTCTTGTTGGTGTGGTTGCCACAGCTCCTCACAGATTTTCATGACTCCGATGACTCCAACTTGAAGACGGGAGTTAAGGGAGTTAACTCGAGCCGAACTCCAAGCGAGTAAATAAATGAACTCTGAGTGACTCCGAGTGCGCCTTGATGTTGGGAGTCAACCGAGCTAACTCCAAGCGAATAAAGAAACGGAATTCGAATAACTCCGAGCAAGTAAAAAAACGGAGTCCAAATGACTGAGTGACCGAGGTCACTCCGAATGAATAAGTGAACGCACCCTAGGTGGTGTTGATGCAGCCGAAAGAAAGCCAAGCAACCATTGTTAATCGTATTTCTACCAATAATAAGCCGTAAATTTCATACATTGTTACATCATCATACCTAGTCATAATTTAGGGCTTATGATTGGTAGAAATGCGATTAAAGATTTAAACAATGTATGATGTTTCCGCGCTCAGGCTTTTTCTTTAGATTAAGTATGACTGTTTCCGTTATCAGGCCTTCTGTCTTGGAGGTGTTGGCTACGGTCGGCTTCAATATAGTGCAATCATCACGTAACGACTACCTGTATTGTTGCTTATTGTTATCGTTGTTAACTGTTGTATGTAATTGTCGTAACTTGGTCATCAATGCTAGCGAAATTGTTGATTCTGACGTCTTTGTGGAGAGCATTGCTTATGATTAACCAGCGTAATGTATTGAAAACGTTTCCTGAGATAACAGGCGTAGCCGACAGGGCCGTATATTAAAGATAGACTCCAAAACCTACCTCCATACATGAAGCCAATTGGGAAGCTCCGCCTCCCAGAACCGTCATGAGTGAAGGCGATGTAAAACACATGGCTAAACATGAGGGTAGCTGATTAATAATTCTTTCACACGCCGATCACGGACTGTTAAGTTTATCTTTTCGTTAACTTTGTGTTATTAGTATTTTATTATATTTTATAAACAATTTTCGATCATGGTTTCAATTTCAATTTCGTTTCGATCATCATTCAGTTACGTATTTTTGATTTATGCTTGTGGAAGCAGCCGGACAGCTAACTACTTTACGGCTCACTTCTGTCCAGAACTGCCATGGCTTCAATTAGGGATGTTAACAATAGGATTCGAAATCTACCTTCAATATACGTCATTGGCCGTAACCACCAAGAAAGAGAACAACGCCACCTAAAGAAATGAACTCTGAGTGACTCCGAGTTCACTGAAACGCCTGTTCACTGAAACGTCATACATTGTTACATCATCATCAGATGGGAATTTAGGGCTTATTATTGGTAGAAATCCAATAATAATGCCTAAATTTCGCCCTTTAAGTGGCGTTTGAGAGAAGGCCTCCGCTATAAAACGGAATGCATTCTTACATCATCATAGATAGGGCCGTAGCAATACTACCTAAAGACAAAGCCACTGAAATACCATGCATTGTTAAATCTCGTCCTCTATAGAGAAGGCCTGCGGACAAAAGGTGTGTATATTTTTACATCACCATCAAGCGACTATTGTTGTCGTATTTCTATCAATAATAAGCCTTAAATTTGGCCGCTTGATGATGATGTAACAATGCATACACTTTTGGTCCGCAGGCCTTCTCTATAGGAGGTGTTGCCTGGGCACTCAAAATTCACTTGACCATAGCAGCCTGAGCAACAATCCAACCTTCATTGTTTCTAGCTTGGATTTTAACAATCAGTATTTTTTTTATTGGATACAATGAAGATCGAATTATTGTTCAAACCTCTATGGTTAGGTGACTTTTGAGTGCCCAGGCAACACCCGAAGCCGACGCGATCTATCAACACCGCCTAAAAAGAAAGCCTATGCACTGAAAATTCATACATTGTTGCATCATCATAAAAAGGCATTGCTAATCGTATTTCTACCAATAATAAGCCCTAAATTATGACTTCTTATGATCATGTAACAATGTAAGATTTTTCAGTGCTCAGGCTTTCTTTCTAGGAGGTGTTGGATCTATACAAAGCCATGGCACTACGTCACTTGGCATTGTTGAAATCCTATCGGTTTTCGTGACGTATTTTAAATATGAATTTTGGATTTTAGATAACTAAGTAAATACAGTAGAATAAAATGCATTAACGCCAAACATGGGTCATATACTTTTTTAATAAATCATTTTACTTTAAATTTTAAATATCCTTATTTTGTTCTTAAATTTATTTTTGCAAGACGTCACAAAATCCATCTGTTTGCATTATGTCACAAAATCAGTGCCACGGCTTGATTATATCGCGTCGGCTTCGCAAACACCTCCTATAGAGAAAGCCTGCACACAAAAGGTGTATACATTGTTACATCATCATCAAGCGGCCAAATTTAGGGCTTATTATTGGTAGAAATACGATTAACAATAACCGCTTGGTGATGATATAACAATGTATACATCTTTTGTCCGCAGGCCTTCTCTCTAGGAGGTGTTGGCCCAGGCCTGTCTTTCTCGTCGGCTGCGAGATAGGGCAAATTTAGGGCTTATTATAGTTAGAAATACGAATAACAGTGCCCTATGTACGATGATGTAGCAATGCATTACGTTTCATTGCGGAGGCCTTCTCTCTCTCTCTCTCTCTCTCTCTCTCTCTCTCTCTCTCTCGGCAAAACCTCCTAGAAAGAAAGCCAAACAACTGAAACGTCACACATTGTTACTCATCATAAATTAGAGCTTATTATTGGTAGAAATACGATTAACAATGGTCGGTGGTTACGTTAGGACTGGGCAGAATTCCAAGGTTTTTATTGGTTTTATAGTTATCATATTAAAGCTTATTATTTTAAATAAAGAGTAAAAAGAATAAAGTAAAATATAAAATAAAACTTTTAAAATACACACTTTCACCTTTAAAGTGTAGCAAACACTTTTGGAGTGTGTAGCAAACAGTAAAAAATATAATTAAAAAAAAGGCAAAAAAGTGTGGTGGCGCGTTTTGCATTAAATTTTAAAAGAGAAAATACTACTTAATAAAACAAACGTGCCACCACACAATAACCTTTTTTTTTAATTATATTTTTTACGTTTTATTGCGCTTTTTTAAGGTGAAAGTGTGTACTTTAAAAGTTTTTATTTTATATTTTTTATTTATTTATAGTTCATTAAGTAAACACATCACTTTGTTCATAATCATATTAGTGTTGTTGTAGAAATTAATTACAATTAAATAAATACATTAAGTTAAACGTTTTTCAAACCCTCTTTTTATTCTGGGTTCATCATCGATTGAAAATTTATTTTTAGTAGTATTTTAAAAGTGATTTTTATACAGGGTGTTTACTTTGAAGTGATCCACCCAAAAATCTACAAACCTCAATTCCATAAAAGTTGGGACAGGATGACAACATGCGATGCAGCCAAAATATTGATACACTGACATATTAATTTATTTTATTTCAAAAGAAGATAGTTTATTGGGTAAGTATTAAATATTTGGTTCCAAAATGTTAGCAACACACTCCAAAAATGTTGGGATAGTGGGTGAATTACTATTGTCTGCATCTCCCATCCTTCTGATCACGCTTTGTAGCCGTCGAGAAACATATGATACCAATTTCTTACTATTGCAATAGGAATTTGTTGCCATTCCTTTAGTACGAAAGTTTTCAGCTGTTGAACTGTTCGGGGTCGTTGTTGACGTAACTTCCTCTTAATAATTCGTCATATATTCTCTATTGGGGACAAATCGGGATTGCAGGCAGGCTAATTAAACACATGAATTCGTCTATTGTGTAGCCACTGTCCTGTAGTAATGCGAGCGGTGAGGGGTTTAGCATTATCTTGTTGAAATAGAAAGGGACGGGTTCCAAAATAACACCACCGAGAAGGAACATATGTTCTTCTAAAATTCCAATATGTGCTTCTGCATTAATGGTCCCGTTGCACATGTGCAAGTTTCTCAATCCATTGGCATTCGTGCAGCCCAGACCATTACTGAAGCTTGCTTCTGTACAGCACGTCGGTAAAGGCAGGATTGTCCTTTTCCTCTTTGATCCTAAGTACACGCCGACGATTTTCGCCAACAACAACTGTAAATATAGATTCGTAGGACCATAAAACATGTTGCCACTGGGTGTCACTCCACTTCCGATGGGTGTGTGCCCAAGCCAGGCGCCTATGTTTCTGCAGTTTGTTTATGAACAGCTTTTGTTTTGCATAATAGAGCTTCAACTTACATTTTGTGATGTAGTGGCGAACGTTATTCAACGATAAAGGTTTTTCATAGAATCCATTTCGCAATTTCTGTCACTGTTGAATGTCTATTTTTAATGCAGTGACGTCTGAAGCACCAAGTATCATGAGTAGTCAGAATGAGTCTTTGTCCTTGCCCTTTATGAACGGTGGTATTTCCGCTTGTCCTGTACTTGTTAGTAATATTACGAATTGTAGATGACGGAAATCCAAGATTCCTGGCTATTTCACGCTGAGATACGCTGCTTCTAAAACGTTGGCTTGTTCTATGGTGCATATGTTAACCCACTGCCTGATCTCGACCTACGTTGTCGTGTAAATGACTGGCCGCACATTGTAGTTTGCATTTAAAAAGGGAAGAGTTATGACGTAATGTCCTCCAGAAGTTTCGAGAATATTCATGTCACTTCTATGGCTTCTAGTGTGGTCTTTTCCTACTGTCCCAACTATTATGATGCATGTTGTCAATGGTAATGGCAATTTTATTAAATATTTCTATACGACCAAAAAAGAAATAGTCATTTATAGATTGTACATATTTTACTTCAGTCACTTCAAAAGCATTTATTATTTTTAAATTTACTCATATTTATTTAGTCAATCATGTTCTATTTGCATTTTCCATAATGTCCCAACTTTTATGGAAATAGGTATTGTAGAAATCTATAAAATTGTCAACAATTTGTTAATAGAATGTTATAGGAAAGTAAGGATGCGCAATCTGATGCTAACCTAACCTATGATCTCTTTAAGGGCTCAAATAATAACGTAACTTTTTAACCGTGTAAGATACAAAAAAGTGCCAATGGAAAACTTGTAGCACACACCAAGTTTACCCGTAAAATCACAATTTTTACGTAACTTAGTTCTATAGGCCACAAGAAAATTTACAGAAAATTGCAGAACATTATTCTTAACCACTAGCAATATAATGTTCACTTTGTGGGCTACACACACAGGAGAAACTAAAGATAAACATATCTATCTATCTTGTACAGAGAATAGATTATCGCAGAACTATAATCTGCGCCAATTACTCCTTCGAGGGAGTTTTGCGCCATCCCAGTAACTAACTGTTGCTACGAGATGACAGTAGCAGCCGGAATCGACGCACAGTGATCCAAAATCCCGAAAAGCTCGCCAAAATTGAAACAAGAATGATTTTACCGCCAAAGCGGATAAAGGGAGCACATTTTCATGTTACAGCATCGTACATGGATATATTGACTTAATAAACATTTTAAAACACTTCAGAGAAAATAAATAAATATGAAAACTAAATTGTAAATTAATATTTAAGTAAGCTAATGTATAGAGAGAATTTAAACGAATAAACTTGAAGAACTGAAAGGTAAATGAAGAGGGAGTTATTCCTTCATACATTTAAAAAAAATAAAAGTTCTTTAATTTGTAAGAATTCCCACATAATGTTAAACGAAGTGAGCCTCAATTGCTGAAACGTTGTGTGTAAGCATCTATTATTTTTTCATATTAAATTACTAAAGTGTTTCTACGTTATCGCCTACTATAGAAGCAAGCGATTAACTACTATTAATTAGCAATATGTATAACAGTAGTGAGTTTTAGATAACATTAAGCCTAACAGCATTATGCTCTTGATACAAATAAGCTATGGATAACAATAGATCTAACAACTCGTAATGAGTTGTTTGATATATTTCATGCCATATCTTAGCATTGAAAGTTCCAATGGTACCATATGGCATCATATAGCACCATTAGGGCACGTACTACTAAACAAAGACCACTATCATTATTTTCTCGTTGTATTCACTCATGACACGTTATTACAAGTTGTTTGATATATTACATGCCATATCTTAGCATTGAAAGTTCCATTTTGTACCATTAAAACACGTACTGCTAAACATTTCACACCAACATTATTTACGCGTTATATTCATTCATGAGACATCATTGCACGTACACATGCCATTAGACCAATACCTGCTATCACTAATTACTCTTATATATTCGTTTATGATATGTTGTGACGATTTGCTTGATATATTACATGCCATATCTGGTTATAGGAAGATTTTAAGGGGGTATCATAATGGTACCATTAAAGCACGTGCCATTATAGTACGTACTTATTCCGGCTATCTCACGTTCGAACTTGTACGTGCTCTGTTCCGTATTAATGGATTGGTGAAAACAGACTTTGAAAAAGTTAATTCGTTTTCAAGTTATTGTAATAAATACTAAGCTCCCTAGGAATAAAAAAATTCTCTTGATTTAGAGACTGAACTGCCCTTTCAATAATCGTCAAACACGTGCACCATCTCAATAACGTGTAGAGCACGCGCAGAGCCGAACCAATGTGTGTTCTCAACACGCGTTTTCCCGAATGCGAGGATAATTCTTGTCTTCCAGCAATTCAATACATGCACTCTTTCTATTGCAACGCAATGAATTGTGGGATTGTCTACAGACAGACGGACGGACAGCTGGACAAACCGATCACATAATATATAGAAAATGTGCTAAAAATCAATTTCGAATTTTCTAAAATTTTATTAGTGTTTCGGAAAGAGAACTAAATTTCTCATCGAATGTTACCATTCTCAGATGTATATTTTTTAATACTTCAATTACCAATTCAGTTCAAAGTTGACCTTCGTGACAATTCAAGTAACGGAGATTTTACTAGTCTGGTTTTGTGGGCATATTTTAAAAACGAAGTTTGCAAATCAAATTTTGTACAGTAGATTCTATTCCTGGAAATTTGTGAAATAGAAAAATATACTAACAATATTATTTTTACATGTTACATATATAGTTTTTTAAGTTAAATTTAAATCTCTAAGATATGATATATTTTGAAATAATTAAATTTTCAAGTAGCTAAATAGTTCTGCATTCCAGCTTATTCCAAGTTACCTTTAAGATTCTCAAAAGTAATAGGATTTGCTTATGTCTGCCATTCAACATTAAAATTTTCCATATTAAATTTTGTCTCTACAAACGGAAAGATTTAGGATGAAAGGAAACGGAATTAATCGGTTCTTCTCTTCATCTATCCAACAGGTTAACGCAAAAACCGAGCGAAGAAAGGATATTGGTCTCCAGTGATTTGTGCCAAGAGAATAAGACATAGCTGAAAAGAAAAAAAAAAATTTTTATAATAAAACCTTATTGGGTTGATTGAATCAGTGTTATGTAACACAACCCCTGGTAAAAAAAAAAGTATGGTTCAGTCGAGGTTGTTAAAACTCTCTGTGATCTACAAAAAGATTACATTAATTAACATTTTTGTAAGATTTATATAAAATTTTGGTTTATTTAAGGTAGATCTGCACAGAAAACGTCTTCTTTCTTTCATAATCATGGGAAATAGAAAAAAATCACAGTGAAGTAAGGAAAAAAGTAATCGCTCAGTCCACTGCCGGGAAATAAGTAGTGGTTCACTATGTAAAATATTGTTTAAAAGATGTCATCTCCCCATAATTAAAGTAGGATCAGCCAAAAATTATTCATTTTTATGGAAATTAGTTGTTCAGTTTGATATCCGAAATTTAAATTGCAATCACAATCAGACAATCATCATTATCAGAATGAACCGTTCAATTGATCATTCAGACAAGGAAAAAAAGCAAATAATTCAACTTTTGAAGGATGGAAAAAGTCAACGAGAGGTTAGCAGACAATTAAATATCTCTCAAAGCACTATTTCTAACATTTGGAGAAAATTCAAAGTGTGCAGAACCGAAAGACCAAGAGGAACGTCCAAAAGAAATGATAGGAATTCAGATAAATTTTGTAAACTTCAAGATCCGAAACCTCTCGTCAACTAAACCATAAGTGGAAGCAGCATCACGTCAATCTTTGCGATCGAACTGTACGAAATCGTTTGAAAGAAATGGGACATTAGTTTCGTAAAGCAGCAAGAAAACCAGCACTGACAAAAAAACAACGGACAGTAAGACAGCAATAGTGCAGGAAGTACAGACACTGGACTAGTGAGATGTGGAGCCACGTTGTTTTCAGTGACGAGTCTAGAGTTTGTGTATTAACTGGAAATATGATGTTGGTATATTTGTGTGGAGAACGAAGAATGAGAAGTTTGCGGATGACTGTCTACATAAGACAACTAAATTTTCAGAATCACTGATGATTTATGGCTGCATGAGTTTGCAAGGTCTTGGTGAAATGAAAATCATAAAAGGAACAGTAAACTCTGATATCTACATCGAGATTTCGGATGCCTGCTTACTGCCAAGCATTGACCATTGGTTTTCAGATAAGGAAGTGTGGTTTCAGGATGCCAATGCAAGTTGTCACCGTAGCAAGAAGGTAAAGGAATACCTGAAAAACAGTGACATTCAAACAATTTCGTGGCCCCTAAACAGCCCGGATCTAAATCTGATCGAAAACTGAAGAAATTGATCAAGCAACAAGGCCCAACAAACAAGGAACAATTGGCCAATGCTATTAAAAACAGTTTTCGATCAGATTTAGATCCATCAATTTGTCAGCAACTAGTAAACTCAATGCCAAATAGAATTTCGGTAGTTTTGAAAACCAGAGGTGGAGCAACCAAGTATTGATAGTTGTGAACCGCTACTTATTTCTCGGCAATGGAATGAACAATTACTTTTTTCCTCACTTTGTCAACTCTTATTTTTTGTATCTCCCATGATTATGAAAGTAACATAATTACTTTTGTGTAGATGCAAGTTAAATAAACCAACATTTTCTATAAATATTACAAAAAATGTTAATTAGCTATCTTTTTGTAGACAAGCTCATAGATCACAGAGAGTTTTAAGAAACTCGACTGAACCATTACTTTTTGCCAGGGGTTGTACAAAATCAAACCATTACTTTTTGCCTTGTATCAAATCAAAATACAGAGAGGTCCAAATAAAGTACTCACTGTTTGATAGTTCATATCTTATTACAAATTTGACCTGCAGGTATAATTTTTGGCACTGAGAGAGAGTTATAAGTGCTTCTAAACAACGCCGATGGCGCCGAACGGCACACCGAACTACGGCTATCAATGGTAGCACATGACCACACAGGTCACACAAACTTTCTTGCAAATTCCTCATCCTCGCGAACCATGTGCTCAAACCAATCACAGTACTCCATCCTTCGATCCGGGTCGTCCTCATTCATCGCGTGTAGCAATCTTGGAATGAACACTTTCCACTTTGCATCCTTCGGAACGACTGGTTCACCACCGACCACCAGCTCCACCTACCACGACAAATTTCATAGTTTCATAGTTACACAACACTTCCGTATGAGATTAGTGAGTGTAATATGTAATTTGTATTCAACAATGGTTTCAGTAAGAGCAAGAGCATTAGTGCGCATTCTGAATACGGGGCTAAGTCATTTTGTTTCGAAATTATTGAATTATAGTGCCCAGCACGAAAGAAAAAGAAAATTGGCGCACTATTCGTGCCGGGCACTATAGAAAAGGTGAGTACATTTTTGGATCCCTCTGTATTATATTTCACAGAAGTATTATGAACAAAAAATAAGTCCTTGGAATATTAAGTTGTCTTTTTTACTGTTTTTCTATACATGATAAATGAATCAGCCACATTTTAATTTTTTTCTATTCGTCTCGCTTTGTAAAATTTTTATCATTATTATTAAAAATATGTGAAAATGAAAATTATGTTTGATAAATAAAAACGTCTAATACAAAAAAATTGTTACCTTCTTTACCCTATACACTGAGTGGCCAGATAATTATGACCTCTCCATCTGTACTTCGTTGGGCCACCTTTTCCCTTCAATACTGCGGCGATTCTTCGTGGACATGAACTTCACGAGATGTTGAAAGGTGATGCCAGGAATCTGACATCAAACTTGATGATGAACCACCTGCCTGATGGCTCCTTCAACATCGTCCCACAAACGCTCAATTGGATTGTGGGGGCCATCTAACCAAGGTAAAGTCTCCCTCATGTTCTTGAAACCATTCCGGCACAATACGAGCACTGTGGCATGGCGCATTGTCTTGTTGGAAGATGCTATCATGAACTTGATCAGCAACGATAGTTGTGTTTGTATTTGTATATTTAAAAGCATCCAAAAGTGGATAATCATTTGAAAAAAATAGAAAAAAAGATGTTAACCTAAGTGGTTAATGGTCGTTTTAACAAATACATGCCGAGTTCCTTATTAAAGTTCGTGTACAGCTGTTCGCAATGTAGTCAAAATTTATGTTTCTTACAGCGTAGGGCAACTCATTCCATTTGGTTATAGCATTGAAATGAAAAGTTCTGCTACGAAACGAGGATACCATCTTCTCTACTTCAATTTTGTATCTCCTTGTTGTTCTTATCGTCGTAGCGCTCTTCAACCATTGTTTAACGAAAGCAGCTGGGTGGCTGGTCGCAGCCAGTTCCTTCTGTAAACCTTTCGTTATTATCGTGTCTAATTATCCAACTAGGAAATCGAAAGAGATCCGTCTTCCATTTGCGAATAATAGCTATCTCCGCCACACTCCATTTATTTTCTTGTCAAAAGAATTGAACCCTTTTACCCCCTTCACTAACAGGAAGTAAAGCCTTTTACCCCCGCCACACTTCTACTAGCTATTATACTTTTAAAAATTCACTGAATAAACTGATTCTTAATAACTGATCTCTGTTGTAAAAATATTATTTAAATTAATTTAACAATCTTTGTTACCTTTTTAAAACTATTTTTATTAATTAGTTTTTTGTGGGGGACGCGAGGAGCTTTGCTCGACGGGCTTTTTAGCCTTTCAAACCCCCTTGTACCCCCTGTTTTACTGTTTATTTTATTATACTCACTCTTTTGTGAAATTCTGTAATTGAAATTTTTTAAATAAATAAATAAATAAATAAAATAATATTTATATTATAATTTTATATTATTTGTACGACTTCTCATAAGATACTATAATAACACAAATTAATAATAATAATAATAATAATAATAATAATAATTTTTTTTTTACTTTTTACAACGATTTTTAATAAGAATAACAATAATAATTTGTTCAATTCACTTCAAAAAAAAAAATTTCCACAAATTTTACAAGATTCATATATACATCAGAAATTTTGATAAAAAAGAAAATTCAAAATGTCATAGAGCAAAGCAAATTTGGTCTTGGTCCCTCATTACAGAAGCCATAGTTGGCTTGTGAGTATTGAAAGGACAAAAAATTCAAGCTTCAGTGAATTGTGGAAAAAAAATAAAATATAAAAGACTCAATGAAATTAGGATTCTTAATCCTCAAATAATTGTGTAAACAAAGTACAACATAAGGTAAACAAATTAATATATGCGGGTTATATGTAGTTTTTCCATAACATAAAAGAATTTTTTATCAATTTAAAAGTAGTTAAATGTAGAAAAGTAGTTAAATGTAGAATAATAATAATAATAATAATAATAATAATAATAATGTACGACATCTCACAAAAAGAGTCGCCCCCAACAGGCCGAAGCCCAAAAGCGGGGTTACTAAAACGAGGGTCATAAATAAGAAATATCAAGCCCAAATAATTGCACGATTAAAATAATCGGCAAGATTGAGCCTGAAGTCAGAGAAGTCAAAGGAAAAAAACTTAACTATCTATATAAGAGGACATTAAAAAAAAGAAACTTAACTATTTAGTAAAATAATAATAGTATAATAATAACACATTAGAACACATTAGAACAAATAATAATAATAATTCTACTATAAGCAGGATCGTTAGGAAAAGAAAATTTCATTAAACATACTATTAAGCTAAAAATTTAAAAATTCAATAAAGGAAATTTAAAATGTTTAATTAAAAGGATAAAAAATGTTGGGTTTAACACTGGACCGGTTATAACAATCGACAAGTTTCCACCCTACATCAATATATTTGTAATTTGATTTATAATGTTTCCATACAAGTTTGGCGCCAGATCTTTATGAGCCAACATTGTAGGCGATTCCTATTTTATTTAAAATTTCTTTACAAACTATTTTGCCACTGCTTAATTTTAAAAGTAAGCGTTGATAACTTCGATCTGCCAATTCAGGTAAAATAATACTAATGGGTTTAATACTTTTAAAAGAACTCAAAAATTTCTTCCAGCTATCAATTTTCTTCTGTAATCTAATGGTGGCATAATTCATATTAGTAAACCATATCTCAAAGCCATAAATAATTTTGCTCATTATAAGTGTTTCAAACAATTTCTCAAATGTCCGAACTTTATGGAAAAAATTTTTTAATCTTTTTATCGTTCCCGTAATTCTAGATAGGTGAACAATCAAATGGTTGATATGTTCAACAAACGTTCCATTATCACTATAATATATTCCCAAGTCACGAATCTGATGCTTCTGAGTTATACTATTATCATTCACGCTATAATTATTGGCAAACGGTAAGCTTTTTCTTGTATACCTAACATAAAAAGTCT
>JAHWFO010084991.1:202507-213638 GCA_023313115.1 Rhysida immarginata
AGGGAAGGGAAAATTAAGTTCTATAATAACAATAACGGAGAAGAGGGAGGGAGACTCAAAGTCGCAAAACACACGGCTTTGAGGATGTTAGTAGGGAGCTTACTGTACTAAACTAAAAATATATTCTTACGACACCAACAGTTTTTCCATGCTCGGTTACGCTGGTTTCATCGTCGGAAATGACTTTGTTGAATAGAACCCGTGAGGTACCTCGTCGCGGACCCATTTCTCCTCAGAGAGAAATCGAATGACCTAAGAAAAGAAAATACGCAAAAACGACATAATCGATAAAAGTTACTTGATGATGTCATGGCCCAATACTACGTTCAGTACCGAAAACATTTCTTGTCTCAAACTCCTTTTTCCATGTATTCGATGTTTGATCATCCAATTGTCCCATCTATAAGAACTCCAATTATTGATCGTCATTTATAACGACGTCGAATTCTGGCCGAGATAATTCATCTTCGCTTTCTATCGTGACATCTTTCGTCTCATCGGTAGAAACTCGAGTAACTTATCATGCCAAATCATCATCTGGGAAAAGGTTCCTTTAGTTCATCCAAGTCTCTCCTCATTATCATGTTTCTGCGATGGCTGCCGTCGTTCTACTACTTATTTTCTTATAAAAATTCCATCTCTTTCTTTAACGACTGGTAGCTCGTATCTAAATATTCATTGTTGGCGTAAACGTGGATTTCAACCATTGTTTGTCTCGACTCATCATAAAGACCATCCACAATCTACGTCAACAATCAAACTTATAGCCAACAATTTCGCAATGACTTAGTCGGGATCTACTTTCAGGAAACCGTTGCGAGGCAAAAGAGAGGGGGGGGGGAAGAGGAAGAAAGAGCGAGGAGAAAGACAAAATTTGTAACGTCAAAACTGACCGTTACAATGTAACAATGTATTACATTTCATTGCGGAGGCCTTCTCTCTCGGTTGTTATGGTTTTTCCGTCTCTCTCTTTGTTGTCTAAAAACTCCCAATTGTTGAAACAAACTTTGACAGTCGTTTTAGCGCAACTTATCTTCATTCCTTCCCCTCTTAGACGAAGCAATCAAACACTGACGTTCAAACTGCTCCACGAAAACAAAACTCCATAGACATGTAAGAAAATCTGTTGTGGACACCACAAATACACATTCTTTGGCCCAGTCGATTGCAATCAAAAGGGGAGGTGCGCAACTAGATGTTACAATACTATTAAATACAAAATTTCAACATTGTACGGCTAATTGTTTTTGAGTTATGCGAGATAAACACGGTACGTACCTTGAACCGAAAGGAAGTAAAACTAGTCAAAATTGATTCACGGATGGTCAAAATGGATATTTCCGTTGAAATCTGAAAACCGAAAGGAAGTAAAAAAGAAGTAAAAATATTTACTTCGTAAAAGGAAGGCTTTTATTCGATATGAAATACTTCTCATATTCATTCTTGTTCCCTGGCAAAATATAGTCATCGCCTTAATCCGTATATTATTCATTCTTTCTTATCTCGAGACACCTAACTTCTGCTTCTATTACTCAGCTACAAGTTCTGCGATTAGGATATCTTCTTTGGTCTACGACGTGTCGATTCTTTTCACAAACTCCGTTGTTCATGCACAGGTAAAAATTATGTACTGTTTAAAAAAAAACTAAACTAAACCCACTAATCTTCTCAATTTAAAAATCACCCAACATTTCTTGTCTTAATCTTAATTTTTAAGATCTGTTACAATAAGAATTCCCCGTTTTATTACAGGGTGGGCCAAAAGTCTGTTACCATCCCTAAAATTTCAAAACGAGTGGAGATACAACAAATATGTTGCAGGCAAATAAAGGAAGTAGGTAGGGGCTAAACAATACTGGAGTTAAATTTGAGTTTTTACCTCGAATTTTGCACCTTCAACTTTGCAACCGTTACAGGTAGAGAAAAATATCCAATTGTACAGTTATAGAGTTCAAAACACTCATTTTAACAAAAATAAAAAAGAGATTAAAAATAAGCGTAAAAAATAAACAAGATGAAATTTCAGTGCTCAAGCTACTTTTGTCAAGGAATGAACTGCTCAATGTGATGTCCTTCTGCAGCAATACATAAATGTGGTGTCATCATGATGGGTGTTATGTCTGTGCAAGCCTGCTGAATTCGTTGTTTCAAATCATTTACTGATGCTGGTATAGTGGAGTACATCTTGAGCACAGAAATTTCATTTTGTTGTAGTGGGTTTATTTTTACGCTTATTTCTAATCTCTTTTTTTTTTGTTTTGTTAAAATCAGCGTTTTGAGCTCTACAACTGCACAATTGAAAAATTTTCTTTGAATGTAACGGTTGCAAAGTTGCAAGGTGCAAAATTCGAGATCAAAGTTCAAGAATGGATTTGTGCAATAGAAAAAATATCCTACTCCCTCGTTCCAAAAAGCCATCAGGACAATAGTTAAGAACTTCATTCATAGACATTTACTGACGTGGGTATATATGCGATTTGCAACGAGCCCTCCCCACCTAGGATCTGCGCTCTAGTAAAAGTGCACAAGTTACTACACCCAATCCGACCAGTTATTAATTGTGTATCATCCACATTTTAACACCTGGCTAGAAAAATATGCGTGGTGGTCAAGAATATATGCCCACTGGACAACAAGTAGGTTCTTCAGAATAGCACCCAACTCATGGATAATTTACGTCAAATGAAATTTGATAAGGATATGTTCTTTATGTCGTTGGACATCGTTAATTTGTATTCCAACGTTACAGTTAATGAAACCATCGACATTATAGAGGGATATCTCCTAGACAAAAATACCGACAGTGATATCAGGTTGGACACCATCAACGCACTTAAGGCTATCCAAAGCCAATACTATTTCAACTTCAAAGAAAAGTTTTTCAATATCCCAACAGGGGTAATGATGGGGTCTCCCATCAGTGCCACTGTATCAGAAATATTTTTGCAATACCTGGAAGAGAAACATGTTACCCCACTCTTGAACGATGGTACGATCATCTGTTACCAACATTATGTGGATGACACTGATAGCATTAAACCCCGAGAAAACAAAACCGGAGAACATCGTAACAGAATTCAATAGTTTTCAAAACAACATTTCCTATACTATGGAGGAAGAATAACATGAAGCTATAAACTTCCTAGATTTATCAATACGCAAGACTATGGCAACAGAAAAACTGCAACCAGAGGATTGGGATGGTCCTTCATCTTCGGAAGCAGCTTTTTCATCAATTCCTGGACGTGATTCCCAATGGGAGGTATCCTAAAATCGTCGGCAATAGAAGTATTTGTTGCAACTCTCCTGTCAAGTTGAGCAATGGTCCTCAAGGTAACGTTTTGGAAAGTTTGGAGATCCTTCCATCTGGACTTACATATTGTAGCCCATGCGGGCATACCATATAGCAAGATGGTTCGGATTACCGTCCTATACAGCAACAGTTTGCAGTCCAATCCAAGCGCGCTGTTCCGCCCCAGAAGAGCTACCAGACTGAACTTTGCCTTGTTGATGGCGTAGGAGACATGGTCGCCCCAATTTAGCTTGGCATCTATCACCACTCCGAGGTATTTGTAATGTTTTACCCATTCGAGCTCTCTACCAGAAAGGAAGAGAGGACTCGGGGGTTTCCGAAGTTTCTGATACTGAGCACAACCCCTTATTTATCTGCTTATACATACTTAAAGCACCAATAGAAAGCTAGCCCCAAATCTTGAAACCGGATTGGCTATTGTACTCAGTCTGGCTACTGGATAATCCAGTGGAAGAGCAATCATATGACTTGATCCATCCCTGATTTAATTTATTAAATCGTCACTAAATTTATTTTTCAGTGATAAGACTAAAAAAAAAAACAAAATCAAAAAAGCAACAAGCCCAAAAAAGCCAAAAGAAAAAAAAAAAAAAAACAGGACCCGGCAAAAAATCCCAAACCGCGAAGTAAAAATTTTACAAGCCAATTGGTTTTAAAAAAAGCCCAATTTGCCGTTTATAGCCCAATCTGGCAATACTGGTTGCCAGATCCAATGCTTTCCCGGACCCAGTTACTAGGTCCATATTTCGTAGGACAAAGCGTGATATCCAACTAAAACGCAATGGACTTGACTCTCCTAATGAACCCATGAACTTCGCTACTTTTCCATATACGGGCCCTGAGATCACAAAAATCACCAACATTTTCAGAGATCGTGGTTTAAAGGTGACATTTAGGACCGCAGAAAAATGTAAACATGTCCTCAACCCAAAAGAAAAACCGGACAAGGATGATATGTTCTTAGCCTGTGGTGTATATAAACTTACATGTCCCACGTGTGGTGAGTATTATGTGGGATCGACCAAGAGAACGTTTTAGTGAATAAACGGGGACCGAAAGTCTGCATTTGCAGACCATCTTATAACAAATAAACATAGCTTTGGGTCCATGGAAGATATGTCGGAGATGAAGCTAATTCTAACACATGAGGCCCTGATCATCAGGAGATTTATAAAGGAGATAAGGAAATGATCTATCTTTCTATATATATAAAGAAGGATGTTTGTGGGTGGGTCTGTCTGTACGTTTTTTATACAAATCTACAGTTTTATTCCGATCTTGATAAAATTTCGCATACATGACCTTCAAAGCATGAGGAAGGTCACTGTCTACCTCAGATTTCGGAAAAATAATAAATATCGATAAAAAATCGATATTCATGGTTATGGCAAGGCATATTAATGAGAAATATCTCATGACCAACAATGCAAGGCAAAGTTTGTACAACAATAGGTATCAACAATGGTATCAACACGCAATTCACAAACGCTCTGCATGGACCAACAATCAATATCTCATGACTAACAATGAAAGGAAAAGTTTGTGCAAGTGTAATTATCCCGGGCAACGCCGGGTACCTCTTCTAGTTCTAAATAACCAAACATATTTCGAAAAGAACCCCATTCTGGGCGCAGTCAATAGTATCATCTACCCGACCAATAGGACAAAAACCCCATACCGTGATTCAGTCGACAACAATTAATATAATGTGACAAAAACCACGACAAAAAATCCAGTGTACGTGTTTTTAATTTGTAATTTTCCTGCTTTTATTCTTATTGTTATATTTCGCTTGCAGTTTTTTGTCGTTATTACTTTGAATGAGATCCGATTGTTTATTTTGATAACTAGGCCATTCAATTATGTTTCCGTTTTTATTGTTTTTTCGATTATCTTTAGAAATAAGTATCTTTCGATCTCCACCTGGAATTATCAATTTATAATCACTGGATGCCACTATTACTGTAAGCCCCCCAATCAGGAACAATTTAGTCAACACTATCACTTTTTCTGGCACTGATTGGTGGACATGGGCTATATAACCAAGTGTTGTACCTTACGCCAGTATCGTCAATCTTATTATTTTTTTCATAATGTGGAAGACCTCTTTGCGTTAGTCAAGCTTCTGCCTATTTCAGTGTATTTCATGTGGAATTTATTCTGGTAGGGTGAGCTTCGTGAAAGCACTGCTTTCGTCCTACCTGAAGAAATGTACACTTCACTGATCGATTGTCACGCCAGTTTTGTAGTGTTCATAGTTCCTAGATGAGGTGATACTGGAAACGCGTCAAACAATAAAGAGCTACCATATTGCTATTCGAGGCCCATTTTATTCTGATTTATACAGCAATGTTGACCAAGATGCAACTATTCAAAGGTCAAATTTGACACCAGCATTGTTTAGCCCCTACCTAACCTCCTATATGTTGCCTGCAACAGATTTGTTCTATCTTTACTCGTTTTGAAATTGAATGGGTGTAACAGACTTTGACCCATCCTGTATAATGAAATAGAAAATATCAATTTTACAATTAGGATATAAAATCTTTTATATTGTTTTAATAATTACCAAAATAAAATTGAAGTACGACAGGATATCAGAAAGTAACGCCATTTACGTTTTAACGGAGGAAATATAGTTGCTGTGTAAAGAATTATTCCTGCACACTACGTGCTACCAGTCGTTTTACAAATGGCCGCCGCTATCACATTCCCTGCCACTGAAAAACAGCGAGCTCTTATAAGGTTTCTGCTTATAAAAAAATTAATTTATTACATTTCATTGCGGAAGCCTTCTCTCTCGGTGGTTACGGTTTTCCCGTGTCTCTTTGTTGTCTAAAAACTCCCAATTGTCGAAACAAATTTTGACAATCGCTTTATGCAACAATTTCTTATCTTCATTGTTTCCCCTCTTAGGCCAACACCTCCTAGACAAAAGGCATGATAATGGAAACGTCATACATTGTTACATCATCATTAGTCGACCAAATTAAGGGCTTATTATTGGTAGAAATAGGATTAACAATGGTCGACTAACGATGATGTAACAATGTAAAACGTTTTCGTTACCAGGCCTTCTGTCTAGGCGGTGTTGCTTAGGCCCGGCGCAAAGCCAACTAGAAAGACAGGTCGGGGCACTAAAAAGTCACATGACCAAAGTAGATCGAGCAACAATCCAATCTTCATTGTTTCCAACAAACGAAAAAACGCTGATTGTTGAAATCCAAGATAGAAACAATGAAGAGTGGATTGTTGCTCGATCTACTTTGGTCATGTGACTTTTTAGTGGCCCAGCACCACCTAGACAGAAGGCCTGCGCACAGAAATGTCATACATTGTTACATCATCAAACGGCCAAATTTAGAGCTTATTATTGGTAGAAATACGAATAACAATAGCCGTTTTAGTATGATGTAACAATGCATGAGGTTTCTGTGCGCAGGCCTTCTGTCTAGGTGGTGTTGCCCGGCCTGTCTTTCTCGTTGGCTACGGGCCTGGCGCAAATGAGGCAACAATAGAGAGGTTAAACACCACGTTAACGCGAACGTGACACGAACGCGTGTGACGTTTCCAATCTGTAAAGATGTACCTTTTTCAATGTTTACAATTGTCATATCAGATTGGAACGAGACTGACGAGAAAGACAGGCTCCGGCACTGGAAAGTCACCTGACCAAGATAGGTCTATTAACAATTCAACCGTCGTTGTTTCCAACAAAGGAAAAAATCCTGATTGTTAAAATACAAGATGCACACAATGAAAGTTACATTGTTAATAGACCAATCTTGGTCAGGTGACTTTTCAGTGCCGGAGCCTGTATTTCTCGTTAGCCTCGAGTTGGAACGAAGCCAACGAGAGACAGGCCAGGACACTCAAAATTCACATAATCATCGGGGTCCGGGCAACAATTCATTTCTCATTGTCTCCATCTTGGATTTTAACAATCAGCATTTTTCCGTTTGTTGGAAACAATGAAGGATGGATTGTTGCCCGGACCCCGATGATCAGGTGACTTTTGAGCGCCCTGGCCTATCTTTCGTTGGCCTCGAAATTGGAAACGTCACACGCGTTCGCGTCACGTTGGCGTTTACGCGGTGCTTAACCTCTCAAATGTCGAAGCAAATTGTCGTTTCCATTGACGTCAGTGGAAACATTTTTGTTGCTTGTTTTGAAGAAATAGATAGCGCAAATGTGGAACTATTTCGCTCAACAGAGCGGCAATGGCTTGTAAGCAGCAGCACTTAAATGGTGGTTTGGGAAGGACGTAATTATTACGACAGGCGAAGATCAAGATGGATGCCGGCGAAAACATCGAAGAAATTACAGTACTTTCTCGTGGAGCTATTGTTTCCGTGGTCCAGGTCCTGCTATCCGTCATTACTTGATTAGCCATGTTGTTTGAACACGCGAAATGTAGGAGGTAGATGCTCATTGGGTATTGTCAACCATATGATAGAGTGACGAAGTTGCCTGGATTAAACCTGGCTTGATCGAAGCGACGGTAACTAGCGGTAGCCTCAACAAGTCGCTAGGATGTCGCCTGTATGTTGCTGGCAACCATTTTCATTCCACTAGCGATCATTCCATTCGACCGATTCAGTCAGTCGCCGTCGCCTGATTGTTGCCCGATTTGCTCAAAGGAACGGTTTTTCGTTTGTTGTAAACAATGAAAGTTGCATTGTCTGTCTCAGTTTGATGACGCAGTGCTCACCGTGTGCTAAGGCTTTATCTTTAAGTGGTGTTAATTTGCGCCGGGCCTTAGAAGAAACAATCAAACTTTGGCGTCACCAACTGCTCCACGTAAATAAAACTCCGTCGAAATCTGAAAATCGAAATTTTTCGTGATTACAATAATTCCTTTAATTCGTACAAGGCGTCCTACATTCACTATCTGGCCATTTGTAACCACTCACCTCATACCAATAACTTAAACCGGATCCTGCACGACATCAGTATCGTTTGGAGTCGCCTTTCGCTGCAGTGAGATCTACAACCCTTGGAGGAAGACTTTCCACCAATTTACAACGCGTATGGGCGGGAATCTTGCTCCATTCATCCTTAAAATTTGCAAACAGCTCAGTGGAGTTCTTTGGACGGCATGGCCTGGCTCTCAATAGGCGATCCAATTCGTCCCGATATTCAATGGGGTTGAAATCTATACTTTGGACTGGCCTGTGAGTTTCCGCACACCCATTTCCTCAAGCCAGGTGTTAATCACGTATAACATTGAGTACTGTCGAGCTGGAACAAGTATGGTTCCCACATTACCAGTAGCACAGAATTGTCTAGAACTGTTAGTGCGCTTCGACATTCATGGTTCCACGAACTAAAATAAGAGGACCAAGACCATACAACGAAAAGCAGGACCAGACCATGATGCCACCTCCTCCAAATTTCTTGTACGAAACAGTCTTGTAAATTAGTTCGATTTCCCCGTACTTCCTTTCCGTCAATTTACTGATAAAATTCTATTTTTAATTCCCCATTGTGACGTCAACAATTAACGGCTCAGCGCTTTCCTCAACAATATCTGTGTAAACAATTTGCTTCTCTACATGGCTGAGCCAACACCACCTAAAGAGAAAGCCTGAGCGCGGAAACGTCATACATTGTTACATCATGATACGAAGTCATAATTTAGAGCTTATTATTGGTAGAAATGCGATTAAAGATGACTTTTTATAGTGATGTAACAATGTATGAAATTTTCGCGCTCAGGCTTTGAGTAGAGGTGGTGTTGGCTGAGCCCGAATCGTGTTAATTGTTAGTGTATAAAATTGTGTTTTAATTTCTGTGGCTATTTCCTTCACCTTACTCTGTTTATTGCCTATTACTCGTCTAATTGCAAATCCTGTCAATTAACTTTTAAATGCCTTTAAAAGGTCTCAAACCTGCTCAGGCTCGTAGGCCTAATACCCGCTCAATGGCTCTGGGCTCTCCTACCTCTGATGATCCCATCGGATTGGCGGTTGAGCGCAGCATTCATAAATACTTCTCGAATTCATCTGTTCTCGATGATCTCGCTGATCTAGTCCTGCTTAAATTTACAGACAGGCTTGATTCTGCCATGTCAGAGTTGTCCACTAGAATCTCCCAGACTGAACTTCGGCTGAATGAGATCGACTGTCGTCTAGAAAAGATCGACTCCGCCTTTGAACGCTTTGACTCTCCACCCAATCCTGACACATCACAATCTATATCTGATTTTAATTCTCAATTAGGTCTACTCAGAGCGCAAATCGACGACATCGAACAGTACACTCGCCGTTCAAACGTCAGGCTGTACAATCTGCCCGAAAACCCCTCCGAAGACCCGACTTCTAAATGTCTCGATCTGTTTCTTACGAAACTCGGCATTTAGTTATCTCCTCCTGACATATCGATTGTCCATAGACTTGGTGCGCGTGGTTCCTCGAGGCCTCGGTCCGTAATTGTCCAATTTGCTTCCCCTGTACTCAAGTCCCTAGTATTAAGGAATCGCAATAAGCTGCGTGGCTCTCCACTTCTTCTAGTTGAAGATCTCACAGCTCCTAGACTTCACCTACTAAACGCCGCCAAAGCGAAATTCGGTGCAAGGAATGCCTGGTCGTCTGGTGGGAAAATATTAACAAAAAATTCCTCTGGCAAAATCATCACGCTTCGTGCGCCCAGTGATTTTGACCTTGTAGTTTAATTCTGTTTCACTATTTGTTCTGACTTGTTCGCCTAGTTCTTTTGTTTTTTCTTACTAACCTTATTTCATGAGTTCTTACTTGTTTTCCCTCTACTTCTTTCACACCATTTTAAATCTATAAAATAAATTTTATGTCCACATTTAACAACCCAATCCCTCTTGAGGTATTTAACGCCTCTCTCGATATGAAATTTTCTACTCAACCCCCACTCCCGTTTTTTTTCCTCTCCTTAAATATTCGCAGCATTAATGCGAACTTTTCCTCGCTTCTCTCCTCTCTTGCCCTGTTTAGTCTTCCCCCCCCCCCAAATAATCTCCCTATCTGAAACCTGGACTCGGTCATCTTCTGATGTCCCTCCGCTAAATGGCTATACTTCTGTTGCCATTCACCGAGCTTCTATGAGAGGTGGTGGCCTCGTAACTTATCTCTCTAATTCGCTCCATTTCCATATACTCGGTAATTACAGCGGATTTTGAGACGTTAACAGTCCTAATAAATAACAAAATTTACCTTATAACAGTCTATCGTCCCCCTACCGGTCCCCTTAACAGTCTTCGTTAAGTTCCTCTCTTCCTTACTTATTGACCTCAGATTATCCAACAATACATTAATTGTTATTGGTGATTTCAACCTCGATTTCGCCATTCCTTCTTCTAGTTTAGCAGTTTTCCAATCTTACTTACACCTTACTGACTGGATAGGCCTCTTCAACGGAACCCTGGACACTAACATTCTCTTTGGCAAATTCCTGTCCCACGTCCTATCCGGGTTTAATCGTTACTTTCCACTCATTTCTCCTTCCCCCCGTAAACTTAAGCAACCCTTTCGCAAACCGTGGATGAATTCCTATATTCTCAAACTTACCTCCCATAAAAATGCTCTTTACCTTAAATTCCGCAGAAACCCCAATGTGCACACAAAATCCAAATTCCAATCTTTTTCGAAAATTGTCCGGAATTTTATAAAAACTACTAAATCTAAGTTCTATATGAAGCCTTTTCAGAATATCGCCAGTAGTAAGCATAAGTGGAATGTAATTAATAATTTAATTCATGGCACATCCCCTTCACACTCCCTTTTCACTAATTCTCAAAATGTTGATCCCTCTTGTTTATCCGAGTTTTTGGAAATATTACTCCCTTCC
>JAHWFO010084991.1:213738-238511 GCA_023313115.1 Rhysida immarginata
ATTCTTTATCCCGCCTGCTTCCTTGGAAGAGACGGCCCGCGTTATACATCAATTAAAGCCCTCCACTTCCCCCGATTCCTTAGATATGCGCACTGACATAAAATCTGCTTCGTCCTATTTCACTTTCCCTCTAACACATATTTTTAAAGAATAATAATTGGATGTTCTATGAGGATTTTATACACGCCATACCTCAGATGTTTAAATTATTGATGAAAAATAGGAAAGAAATTTCCACAGCCTGGGATCGAACCAGGAACCTTCTGCTCACCGTGCAGATGCGCCAGCCAATTTTCTTTCCGTGGTCAGCAGAAGGTTCCTGGTTCGATCCCAGGCTGTGGAATTTTCTTTCCTATTTTTCATCACATATTTTTAATAATTCCATTGAATCCGGTACCTTCCTTCATCGTCTACGTCAGGCCAAAATTATCCCCGCTTTCAAGAGCGGTGACTCGAAGGACCTCCACAACTATCGCCAAATTTCAATTCTCCCTAACTTCTCCAAGATTTTTGAAAAATTATTCTATACCCCGTTTGTCGCAGTTTGTATTTGATAATAACTTATTCTCTCCCTTCCAGCACGGTTTCTCCCCCAAACGAAGTGTTGACACTGCCTGTTATGAACTGTTTGAATATGTTTCTTCCAATATGGCCGACAAAAAATTGTAGCTTCGTTGTTTCTTGATTTCTCTAAGGCCTTCGATTTAATTCCTCCCTCCCCCCTTCTTATTCATAAACTCTTCGCATTTTACAACATTCGGGGTCCCCCCTTACGCTGGCTAGAAGAATTCCTATCTGACAGACAGTATACCTTGAGCTTATTAAACAATACATCAGCTACTTTAACCCGGAACCTTGGAGTTCCTCAAGGTTCTATACTGTCCCCGTTACTTTTTAATCTTTTCATTAATGATCTCACATACACACTATACCCCACATGTACTATCCTTTATGCAGACGATGTCACCCTTACTTTTACTGACAAGTCATTACCCAACCTTCAAGACTCCATTAATAAATCCTTATCCTCCCTCAACAAATGGAATTCCACTAACCAATTACACTTAAATGTTAATAAAACCAAATATATAATTTTCCATCAACGAAATAAGCAACATGTTCCAAATATTTTACTCATCTCTTACGATAATCACCCAATATCTCAAACATTCTCGTTCAAATACTTAGGCCTCCAAATATCCCCCGACCTCTCCTGGAACGATCATATCAATGTCCTGCTGAAAACCCTTTCATTGAAACTGGGTATGATATCCCGTCTCCACTTCCTCCCTCCAAATATCCTCCTCTTGCTATATTACGCGTTAGTTCACTCTAGACTATGTTATGGTATCCAATTTTGGGGCGCATCTACAGACATTAATTTAGCTCGTTTATTTCGCTTACAAAAATGGTTCCTTAGAATACTACTTAGACTTCGCAAACCCTCTCCCGTCTCTCACCTCCTCAACTCCTATCAGATTGCTACAATATATCAACTTTACGTAGTTCAATTAGTAGCCTTAGTCTACAAAATTATTAACGGAAACCTAATTCTTACTACCCCGCATATCCTGGTTCCCCAACATCAAATGCACTCCTACCCCACCCGTAACTCCCTCCCTTTTACAAAAACTAACTATCAGCGCCGTTGTGTTTCCTACAATGGAGCTAGATGGTGGTCTCTTCTCCCTGATAGCCTTCGCTCTCCCGTGTCTTTCTCTACCTTTAAGAAGAAACTGAAAAAATATATCTTCTGTAACACACATATCATCAGGCCTTTCTAAATCTTGTTGGATAACGTTCAACTTTTACTTTTACTTTTATTGTTTATAATTAATTTATTTCTGTATTATAATTTATTTAATTTCGAATTTTAATACTACATTTACAAAATGATATCACTAATTCTATATAATCCCCCTCGGGGACCTAACATGTCGGCCTTCAGCCATACAGGCCCCGACCAGGATACATTTTATTATGTCTTTTTTTTTTCAATAAATAAATAATATAAATAATATAAATATATTATTATTGTAGAAATATCGTTCACCAAACCACACACATCTATCGGATCCATCACTCCATAGGATAGTATTCTATTGTTCTGGAGAGATTCCTTGCACCACTGTAAGCGACAGGTCGCATTGAAGGCTGTGCTATTTGCCTTGTGAACTGCTGTTTGTCCATGAAAACCAAGTGCGATGATCGAAAATCCTGTGCTAACGTTTACTAACCTAACCTAACCTGGGTTAGCATGTTATAACCCATTTTCGCTTCTACTTCAAAATAACATCACTCACTGTCAAATGGGGTATCTGAAATTTGTTGGAAATCTTACGGTTCGAATGCCAAAACCTGGGGCTCCAATGATGATCCCTCTTTCTTCCACACAAGAATGTCGGAGACCAAGGAAGAAAATAGATGTGGAAGCGCTAAAAGAAGATGTTTTCACAAGGTTTGAATAACAATAATTAAATTGTATAAACAACATTTGAATACAAATACTCGATATTATTATTGATGAGGAATGAACGAAACATGTGTGAACTCGCAGCTGACGCTAGTGCGGTGCAAAGATGCCAAATTACAAGAGATGGCGCTTGGGTAACGGACTTCTGCTGTCTCGTCTATTTGAGTTTCTGCCATGTGGGACACCTCCAAGAGCAGAAAGTAAACAGGCAGAAAAAATACCCGCCCATTTCTGCTCTCTTGTTTTCTGCTTGCGGGAATCACGCTTAAGTTGGCGTCGTCTGTTCATATTGACTGCAGCAGCTGCTATGAGTGGATTCTAACCCGTCAACGTATTTTTTAGATTGTATGACGTGTATGCCTAGATCGAGGTGACGAATGGCTAGATAGTGTACGGATAGCACGCCAGCCATAAACTGGTTAAGAGATACAATTGAAAAAAAAGAGTCAAAAAATTGTGGACACAACTATCAACCAGCAAAAGCAACGAAACCACAAATCCACAATACATACATGGCTCAGATGTACATTTCGGGGTCTACGATCCCTTCATCAGTCCACTCGTAGTGGCTACATACATGTCCGACGTTGATTTTGATAGAGACACGTCCGCCCTCTGATTAGTTTGTAACAGTCAGGGGCCCTATTTAAAGACCCTCTGATGTACCTTTCTTCGGCAATAATACCGACCGAGTTTTTCCTCACTCGCAGAGTTCGCCGGGTATTTCTACCGATCGTTTAACGTAAAGGGATAGGTGAAATGGGTACAAGGAAAGGGTTATAAACAACAACAACTGATTTTATTTACAACTGTTCATATCCAAAACTAATTCTAATTTGCTAACGATTTAAAAGGACAAATCTTGATTTAAATTTAACATCAATTCAATGGATCTGAGGAAAATGAGAGATATGAGAGCGTTTGTGTTTCCCAATCTATTCGGCTTCATATTCTTCTCCGTTCTTCGTCCTAATGACTAATTCTCGATACGGAAATAAATTACTTCTCTTTTAGCTCCGAGGAAGGATTTCTAAGTTTCTCGTCTATCTTAGTTAAGGAGGTGTTTCTTCTCAATAATAAAAATAAACTAACTTTTAAATACTAATACTATTAAAAGCTCATGAGCCTCCTGCTCGATTATAACTATTCCTCTGTCAATTCTAGGACAAGATAAAAATTAACATATACCTCTGTCCATACTGACAGGCTGACGCTAACAGACTAACTGGCTGTCTGTCTGTCTTCAACTGGCTGACTAGCACCGACCGACTGACTTCACACCAACTCACCAACTGTCTCCTAACCAACCTGAATGTCTGAGTGAAAAAGACACTATATCAGATGATTGGTGGAAAGAGGGTAAACTCCTCCTTTCTAAATCATGCCACCATCATTACATAAGTGTAACACGTATTCAGTAACTGTCTGACTCAAAGACTACTCTAAATACAACACAACACCTAGTAAACCTAGAAGAACATCCTGTGTAATCTAACCACTATCTCCGTTCTAAACTTTTATGAAATAATTAAATAACAACTGAATAACAATTAAGTAAACTAGATAAATGTTTAAATAAATTAAACATAACTAGACTATCTTCTCCACTATTAAGTCTCATCATTAAAGCATTATCATGTAGAAATAACAACTAATTGCTAACCAATCTAAATAACTGACTAAGATTAGTAGTTAATTAAAATATAATAATAATAATCTAGAAACCTGCCTTTACTTTGCCTACATTGAACTGACAACTATCACTGAAATAGCTGAGGGAAAATCTTAAAATTAATTATTAAATCTTAAACACGCGTCTTACTAAACTAAGAGTAGGGGTTTCAGAATCCCGGGCCTCACAGGTTACTTATGCCCTGAAGTCATAAACGTCAAACTGAACCAACGAGAGACAGGCCTGGGCACTCAAAGTCACCTGACCATCGCGGTCCGGGCAACAATTCATTCTTCACTGTCTCCATCTTGGATTTTAACAATCAGTATTTGTTGGTTTGTTGCAAACAATGAAGGATGGATTGTCATCCAGACCAATGCCTCCTAAAGATAAGGCCTGAGCGCGAAAACGTCATACATTGTTACATCATCATCCGAAGATACGTTTAATCGCATTACTACCAATAATAAGCCCTGAAATGCAATTAAACGTATCTTCGGATGATGATGTAACAATGTAAGACGTTTTCGGGCTCAGGCCTTATCTTTAGGAGGCGTTGTCCAGACCCCGATGGTCAGGTGACTTTTGAGTGTCCTGGCCTGTGCACTGAAAATTCCTACATTGTTACATCATCATAAAAAGGCACTGCTAATCGTGTTTCTACTACGGTCTATAGATATACATGGTCATCCAGCTTCGGCCATTTTTCATTGTTTCGAGAAGCAAAGAAAACAGATCGCGCCAGGTGCCGCATAGATCGCACTAAGGCAATACCTCCTAAAGAGAAAGCCTCTGCACGGAAACCGTCATGCATTGCTACATCATAAAAGTAGTGCAAATTCAGGACTTATTATTGGTAGAAATACGAATAACAATGCACTACTATGATGATGACGTTTCCGTGCAGAGGCTTTCTCTTTAGGAGGTGTTGACTAAGGCCGACTGTGATCTGCGATAGAGTTTTTCAGTGAATCTGAAAAGGACAGTAAAGTTTCTATCTGCCGATAGCGGGGCGCTGCAGGCGCAGTTGGGCCTATTGTACTGTTTGCACGCCACGAGAAGACCGCTGCGTTGCTTAATGTGCTCGTATGGTGTCGCTTTAGTTGCAGATCAGTCTATAGTTATGATGGGAGGAAAAGCGCTAAAATCAAGCGTAAAAAACGAGTTCTGGCCATGTTTCCAAACAGGGCTGTGGAACAAATTGATTTACGTTATGTTATAACGTTACGTTACGCATTTTGTTATTAGATTTCATTACGTTATGTTTTTTGTTACTTGCTTTCGTTATGCTAGGTGTTACGTTACTGAATATCGTTATCTTAGAAAATAACGTTATCATAACGTTTTAAAGAAGGGCTATGGAACGAATTGATTTACGTAATGTTATAACGTTACGTTACACATTTTTTTATTAGGTTTCATTAACTTATGCTTTTTGTTACTTGATATCGTTATCTTAGAAAATAACGTTATCATAATTTTTTAATAATAATATTTTATTTCTTTTGTATGAGGAGGAGTGCATGCTTGAATGACAAGTTATTTTAATGTCAGTCACCTCCCTGTTATCAATGGGCTCCTCCAGAACCCCGACACTCCTGATTATTTGCATTGCATATTTCCTACGCTTGTTTAAAGCGAGCCGAAATTTTGTTACGTTTCCGTGATTATCCCGATTTAAGAAATTTCGTTACGTTATACACGATACTGCTATTAATATCGTTATTTCGTTACGTTTTAGTTACGTTCCACGGCCTTGATATCGTTATTTTGTTACGTTTCCGTTACACTCCGCAACCCAGATTTTGTTATGTTTCCGTTATTATCCCGCTTTAAGAAATTTCGTTACGTTAAGCATTATAATACCGCTATTAATATCGTTATTTCCTTAAGTTTCAGTTACGTTCCACAGCCCTGTTTCCAAACAAATGAAAACGTTTGCATGGAGAGGTACATACCTGAGAAATATGAAAAAAATAAGAGAAGAAAATCGTCCTATTGTTTACATCGATGAAACATGGATCGACTCATATTTGGCTGTTTGTCCCCCAACACTGAATAGATTCATCTGCAAATGCAGTGACACTATACGAGCACATTAAGCAACTCACGGTCTTCTCGTGGCGTGCCGACAGTACATGCAGCGCCACTTTTCAATAGAGTTCCCGCCCTACCGGGAGCTAGAAACTTTAGTTTCATTTTAACAATGAAGCTCGATGACCATGAATATCTATAGACCGTGGTTTCGACCAATAATAAGCCCTAAATTATGACTTCTTATGATCATGTAACAATGTATGAATTTTCAGTGATCTCTGGCCACACCTGGCTTTCTTTCTATGAGATGTGGCCAGAACACACAAGTGTTACCTGAACATCGATATCCGAGCAACAATCCATCCTTCATTGTTTCCAACAAACGTAAAAACCCTGATTGTTAAAATCCAAGATGGTGACAATGAAGAATGGATTGTGGCTCGGACCGTGACCACCGAGAGAGAAGGCCTCTGCAATGAAACTGAATACATTGTTGCATCACATAGATAATGCATTGTTATTCGTATTTCTACCAATAATAAGCCCTGAATTTGCACTATCTATGATGATGTAACAATGTATTCAGTTTTATTGCGGAGGCCTTCTCTCTCGGTGGTCACGTTCGGACTCCGATGGTCAGGTGACTTTTGAGTGCCCTGGCCTGTCTCTCGTTGGCCTCGCGTCAAACTAGTTGCCGCAAAGAATTCTAGGATTGCTTGGTTCACAGAGCGATGAAATTCTCTCTACTGTCTGTAGAGAATGTATGGCTGTTGCTTTATTTATCATATAATAGAAGTATTTTTTTTAAGAAATTAACGTGGGGGAAAAACATCACTGCAGTCCCGTGCCAGTAAACATTGGCTAACGGACGGCCCATCGCCAGTCCGTTCTCTACGTTCAATGTCGGCCAGGCCGCCCATCACCTGAAGTACAGCGGAACAGGACTCCAGGGATTTTTTCCGCGTTAATTTCTTACAGAATAATTTCAATATGGTAAATCATTTACTTGCTAAGTAGATATGATTCAGAGCGACAGCGCTGGCCAAGATCATTCGAGTAAATTAGGACCGAAATCTGGGCTTTTTTCTTGTGCAGATCGTATAAATTAACCAAGTATTTGTAAACGTTTTTGAAGCACGTGTGATTTTTTAGGATACCTTTCGATTTGGATTTGAAAAGCCCAAATTTGATGCTTACATAGTCAATTTCTACATATTCAAGGTTAGAGTCGATAAATCGTTTCAATCCGTGCACTAGCTATAGATCTTGAACTGAATTTCACTAAATTTGGGTACCCTAAATTTGTGTTCCTTTCTTGTTCATATTTCTTCTTGCAGCTTCTAGCTCAATAACTGATGAAAACTGGCCGCTAATATGTAATTGGCTTTGGTCGCCACGTGAATCTTTGCATTCTGATGCTTGCTAGCTTCTCTTGCTCTACGTTAAGCAATCCCCGAATTATTTGCGGCAACTGGTAAGACACCAGGGCTTAAATAACCAATCAGAGGGCGGACGTGTGTGTATCAATAACAACGTCGGTTGTGGATGTAGCCATTACCTAAAAATTATGTATTGAGAATTTGTTGTTTCGTTGCTTATGCTGGTTGCTGGTCAAGAGAAGTAAACCAATACAGTGAAATTCTTTAACACATTATTTGACCTTCATTTTGCATTAAGGATATCTTTCATAATTAGTTTCATAGTTAGTTTCTCAAACTATTCTCATTGGTGACAGAGTCCCATCACTCTAGAAGCTCTTAACGAAGAAATTGTCTTCAGCTTCATTTCAGCGATAAACACATTCCCTACCCATCATGACTGGCTACGAACAAGGTACGATTTTTTAAAATTTAACTTAAAAGCTAATACAGAAGAAAATTATAAAATGTTAGTAGTTATGATTAATTATTATTTATCTTTATATACGCAACAAAAGATCGGAAGGCAATTTTTAGCAAGTTATCGAAGGAGTTGAAGATCGCCGAAGGGAAAGCTCTGGGAAGATTCTTAGATCTGAACCCTAGGGATTTAGAGGACTTGGACAAAAAAGAGAATATAAACATTCACGGAGCTCGAGAGACACTCACTCAGATGCTCGAAAAGTGGTGGCAAACAAAGCCAATGCCTAAAGCGGAATTTATCCAAAAACTAAAGGACGGCCTGATTGACTGTGAGCGCCAGGATCTTGTCCAGTATGTTGAGAAGCGTAAGTACTCAGTCGTTTCATTGTACGGCTTCTTTTAGTTGACAGATTCAAAAACACTTTGTTCAGAACTCTAAAATGATAAATTTTATTGAAAAAGTATCCCCATAAAAGCACAATATAATAGCTTTAATATAACATACGAGGTGCTACCCAAAATTTCCCGAAATTGTTTTATTCTGACCGAATCGTAGTAGGTACGAAGTTTTACCGATAGATGTGTAAGGGGTACGTCTCAACTGTAATTGTGCCAAACAGTGTCATCCTATGTCCACATGAGTTTGAGTTTGAGCTGTTTATGTCACTCTTTGTATTGGTCGTGTTGCGATTCTTGATATTAAAGCTAAAGAAAAGTGCGGCTGAAAACTAGAGACTGCTGAAGGAGGCATTTGGTGAACAAGCTTTAGGCCAAACCCAACACTTTTAAGTGGTTTAAACGTTTCAGAGATGGTCGGGAGTCTGTGGAAGACAACAAGCATTCTAGTAGACCGTCAACAAGCACAACTCTGGAAATGATCACGAAAAGTGCGTGACGTGATCCGAGAGGACCGAAGTCAGAGCATCCACGATGTTTGTGATCGCCTGTGACAGTCATACGGGACGATTTGAGACGGTTGAGGAAAAACGTGAGGCACAAAAGGCCAGAGATATGGAAGATGAAAGACTGGTTGCTCTATCACGACAATCGGTCGCTGTGAGGGACTTCCTCAACAAAAACATGAGAAATCGCTGTCCCCTGGCACTCTGCGATTTCTATCGCTTCCGAAAATTGAAATTGCGGTTAAAAGGGCGGCGATTTGACTCCATTGAAGTAATCCAAGCGGAATCGCAGCAGGTATTAAAAATGCTCTAACCTGGGGACTTCACTGGAAGCGATGTATAGATGTCCAAGGAGACTACTTTGAAGGTGACGGTGGAAATTAAAAGATCGGGTAAGTTCCGTATTTTATAGAGGTACATTTCGGGAAATTTTGGGTAGCACCTCGTAGAAATGTTATTTATTGTTAATTTAAACTTATTTATTATATAAGACAAAGAGTGGTTTGTAGTCATTGAATTAATAAGTAAATCTCCTTTTATTTTAATAAGGAGTTAAATAAAATAAAATATAATTCATGAATTTAAGCCCTGATGAAACTAGATGAATTTGAAGATTGTCCTAATTGGATAATCTGAAGAAATGATGGAATCACATATACTAATGTTGACAGAAAAGGTGCAGGAAAGTAGAGAATCGGTGATGAAGGAGACGTGTTCGAAAATATGTTGAGATAGCAGAAATGTTCGGAATTTTTGAAGGTATATCCAAAATAATATGAAGTAAAAAAAAATTCACACAGAAGGCGATCCTAGAGGGATCATAATTTGAACAAAACAGTCACCCACCTATAAACTAGCTAAATTTTTGGATAATTATTTTAAAAAAATATTTCAAATTTAATTAGCCTACACAAGAAAAAAAATCTTTAACGGCCAAACAAATATTAGAAAAAATAAAACTAGACAGCAAAGATGAAATTTTCACCGTCCTAGATATAACAGCCATCCCAATCAAACCAACACTAGACATCGTAAAAATGTATTAAAAACAAAACAAGTGAGGCAACCGAAATGCCCAGGCCCGATAGGATTTTAAGACGTTAGGGAACAAAAAGGAAAGTATTTGCTTTTCAAGAAGCCTTTGGTTGTTAGGGTTAGATGAGGTTGCTAAGGAAGCCTCTGGTTGCTAAGGCAAGCCGTACTTCTAACGGAATTGTGTTGTTCATAATGAAAAGAAGTACCCGCAACTTTAAATGGAGAGAGTAGTAAATTCGAGCATATAAGAGTACTTTAATTTGTAAGCATTCCTATTTAATGAAATAAGCTTCAATTGTTGAAGCGTTCTGTGTAAGGGTGTTGTATTTCTTTATAATATATTGCTAAAGCATTGTTAAGTAAACATGCACTATTAAAGCGAGCTATTAGCTACTAGCTGTTGTTAACAATTTTCCTAACAGAAATTAAGTATTGATAATGGAAGGCGTAAATAATTACAAGCCATATTTTAGCATTGAAAGTTTCCAATGGTATTAAAATGGTACCATATATATCCGTATCACTGAACCATTTTCGGCTGCCATTAATGTCATAATCCCGAGGCGAGACGGAAGAAGAGGGGAGAGGGAGAGAGAGAGAGAGAGAGAGAGAGAGAGAGAGAGAGAGAGATCGACAGCGACGTCGTTGGAACGTCGGAACTGGAGCTGAGGATTCTCGTATGGAAAATAGAGCTGCAATGCGAGTTGTAACGGAGCAAAAATCTCGAGGCAGAAATGAAAGAAATTCTTCTGTATCAACGAAGCCGATGAGTGCGGCGAAAATTGTCTCAGCGTGGGAAAGCATAGCTTCAGCAACAGTAAGTGTAAGCAGCAACGTCGCCGAGCCACCCGCCAAAAGACTGAGCTGGCTTCACGGTTTAAGAGAATTAAGGGAAATCATTCTCGCGAGCTCCAAGGAAATATTGCAGAGCGACGGAATTAACGCCGAGTGCCAATAATCTAACGTCGACGAACTTCCATCCGAGTTCGGCTAATGGGAGAGTCCCGCTCGGATCTTACACGTCTTACGCAAATGGAGCGTGTCATGGCATTCCTGATAATGTGTCAAATTTTAGATTTATTAGCTATAGAATTTGCAGCTGGCCGTATTAGTGTATTTCCGTATTCAGGTGTGAATATCGAGTACCTTCAACTATTCGAATCTTAGTCAACTGCTCGGGATATTCCCGTTCTCCTTCGTCGAATATCGAGAAGGAGGAACAAGGGGAATTATCCCGCAGCCCTTGATATGTTCTGGCTGAGTAATAAATTTCTTATCGATAACAACAGCGGAAGCTGTTTCAAGAACGTTCCCTGTGTGCTTCCGAACTTGTATCTCCGATTCGTGACGCCGTTTTCACTTTCTTTTATAAAGAAGAGGGCGAAAGCAACGGATTTATCTTATTCGTATTAATCTATGCGAACGTTATAGCTTATTTTTTCACGTTTACAGATTTAAGCCAACGACCACGTATTTCGACTTTGCTTCCGACTGAATTGCATCATTAATACTTACTTACTTACTTACTTTTCAAACCCGCTTATCCGTTAAGGTCGCAGGGGCAACAGCCCTATGGAGGATCTCCAGCGATCGCGATCTTCGGCCATCAGGCGCATGTCCTCCCTGGTAATATCCAAGCGACTCGAACCCAGATTTTCCATGTAGTCTAGCCATCTGGTTCTAGGCCGACCCCTTGGTCTCTTACCCACCAGTTTGGAAAATAACAACTGCTTAGGAAGACTAGTTTGCGGCATCCGTATCACGTGGCCATACCAGCGCAACTAAGATCTCTCAATGCGGAGAAGTAGCGGCTCAACACCTAAAGATTCCCTTATTGTGCTGCTGTACACTCTATCTAGTAGGGTAACACCTGCCACACCTCTCAGAAATCTCATTTCGGCCGCTTGTAACCGCGATCTCACTCTTTCGGTCATTACCCAAGCCTCATGACCATAGGTGAGAATGGGGGCAAAGATAGACTTGAAGACGTAGAGCTTGGCTTTGTTACCCAGCTCGCGTTTCGTTACCACGGTTCGCCACAGTTCACGTCTGACACAGCTTGCTGCACCGATCCGAGCATCCAATTCTTTCTCCTGCCGTCCATCACTCGTGAATGCAATCCCGAGATACTTGAATTTCTCCACCTGTCTCAATGAGGCTCCCCTAACATGGAGAGCGCACTGAGCAGGCTGTCTTGAAAGGACCAGAACCCCAGTTTTAGCCACACTGATCTTCATCCCAGCTTCTTCACATTTGGCTGCAAACCGGTCTAGTGCATGCTGAAGGTTCGTGCGAGAAGACCCAAGGAGGACAAGGTCGTCAGCAAAGAGCAACCTCTCCACCGGGCAGTCGCCCACACAAACACGCTCATCGCCTCGGGTGCCCCTGTCTATCCAGTCTATAAAGATAATAATGAACAAGAGGGGCGACAGTACCCACCCTTGGCGGAGTCCAACACCCACGGTGAACAGTCTTGACTTAATGCCATTTACCCGGAAGTATTTTTTGATTCTAGCATTACAAATGTTCTATGTGACTCCCTCGAGTTACCCGGATAATGTCAAGATGATAGTCAATCTCATTCCAAATTCATTTCAGCATGTCTGCTGTTACTAGTCCCGTGCTTTTGCGTTTACAAAGACATCCAGTTTCCAGAAATTGATCATACCACTTACGGATGCTTTTGACAATAGGGCAATCTTTATGAAATTGCCTACGAAATGCCCGCTGGACTAAAATTATAGAGTAAGTTTTTGCATACTCCAAGAAGCAATATGCCTTTTCATTCACAGCCGCCATCCTTACTTTTATCACGACACTAGCGCCATCACAGCCTCCAATTGCGGGAAGGTTAAAATATTTAAGTTTTCCTGCATTTTAAACGCGTTCTGATTAGTTTATGTTATAAAATAAATGCATATTAAAAGCTTGAAATGCCAGACATCATTTTGAATCAACCTGTAGTATCGTCAAACGCTGTGAAAGGTCATCAAATCTCGCATTGAAAGTTTTCTTCAGTGTTGCTTGTGTAGTGTTATTAAGTGATATTTAATGCTGCCAAAGTTTTGTGGGGTGTTAGTAGGCAGAATTGAGATTCTGCGCTATTTAATTTCAAGAGATGTGGGCCGAAGAAACGTTGCTCCAAAGAACTAGGGGAACACAATATAGAAGGCTTATGTTATATAAATGAATGAAAATATCCATACAACCCCATGAACACATGAAGCGGTCTCAATGCATTCAAGAAATAAACAAGTCTAAGGCATAGTAGCTTTCAAGCTTCTTTCGAAAAAAACAAATGACACACGTAACTCCTGGTCAGACTAAACTGAGAAAAATGGTCTCAAGAATGGGTCTCAAGATATCTCTGGATACACGTCTCCCTACAAGTGTATTCTAGTAACGTGTATTCCCTCCACGAGCTCCAAGTACCTTTGCGCATCTGCGATGCAAGCTCCGCACAAGTCGACCCATGTCTGCTTAAGGAATGTTCACCCATTCTTCATGAGGATCTGCGAAAAGTCTTGTTGGACGTTGCTTTATGCGTCCTTCAAGCATGGCCCACACATGTTCGATCGGATAATTTCCGGACTCATTCCTAGGCACTCCAACGTTGGAATATTCCGTTATTGGAGAAATTTCGGAGTGGGGCGTGCTGTACGCGGAGGAGCATTATCTTGCTTTAGAAAAAAAATCAGGGCCCACAACACAAGCAGCAGGCACTATGTGATCTCCCAGAATGTCCCTGATGTAGACTTCAGCATTGAGAAGTCCTGGGTCAACAGCGAGATCAATAAGGCTGTCGATAGAGACCGCCCCCCCCCCCCCCAAACCACGATTGAACACATCCCATTCTATCTGTCTGTTGCATGTTGTTGCTTCTACAAAGCGCTCTTCAGAGCGTCTCCACACACGCTGACGTCCATCACAACGCTGACGTCCATCACAAACCTGGACTCGTTGGTAAAGAGAACAGACCGTCATTGACGCAGCTGTCATTCAATGTGTTGCTGGGCAAACCGACGTCGGGCTTCTCGGTGTCGGCGCGTGATATGAGGTACACGATTCGGCCTTCTGGCTATCAAACCACCTTCTGTAATCTGATTCTGACTGTCTGGTCAGAAACAACCACTCCGAATGTCGTACGCAGGTCGTTTTGCAAGTTTTAGCAGTTGATGTTCGTCGGCGAAGAGTAGAAGTTTGAACATATCGGTCCTGCATTCTTGCCGTTATGCGTCTGCGTCCTTGTCCAGTCCTTCTCGAATAACGATTCCATGCACGATGAATCACTGAAGGTGACACTCGAAGCTGTCTGGCGACGGACCTGATCGAGTAGCCTTCTTGGAGCAGCGTAACAGCTCTTGCAACTGAGATGTCTCATTTTGTCTGAATTAAACGTCCGAATACTGTATCAGAGCTTTAATATGCAAATTAATGCTTTTTGAAGACCATGTGACCTTTATCCTATGGTTAGGACCATTCTGTTTTTAATGGGTCGCTGGCACTTTAAACTCACAGAAAAAGGATAAACTCGAAAAAACACCCACTGATTTTAATAGACTACATCTAATTCTAGGAAACATTTTAACTTGAGATTTTACAAATGTTTTCAGTAGTGTTCCCCTAATTCTTTAGAGCATTGTATCAATCCGATATAGTGTTTTGATGATGATCAGGAAAAGCGCAGATTCTCCAGTACTTTCAATCTTCGGATTCTTGCGCAGATTCTTTTTTGATAGCCCAATTTGACCAATGTTCGGTTTTGCATTTCATTTGCATTATCGGACAACTTTCTTTGTCTTGCCATTTGCTTCTCTCATGTTCTTGTTGAATAAACAAATATCAAATGCTTCATTTTTTTATGGCTTCATGTTCATTTTGAAATATCGTCTCTCAGAAGTTTCACATGTAGCAAACAAGAGGCAAATTTTAATAATGTTTTTTCTTCCACCATTAAATTCTCCATGTCAATCGACAAAATGTCATTTTCTTTTAATTAATGAAAATATTTTTATTTCAGCTGCAGATCCACCAGTGCAGGCAGATTCACAAGGTGAAAGGACAGGAGTGGATCAAAGTAAATAATTTATGTTAATTTCATTATATCATTAAAATATAGTAAGCACTATTTCAAGACATACAGACCGTGAATATGGGGTGTTTACTTTGAAGTTACCCAAATGTGTGCAAAAACTATTAAAATTGTCAACAATCTGTTATACATCCACTATATTGCCAAAAATGACCAGACTCTATTGATTTTAGACGTTTTGTTGACTATCTAGAAAAATACTTGACGAATTATCTAAAAACTTTAGGGATGTAAAGAGCATGTTACACCTCATATTTCAACATGAAGATCATGTCCCGAAAGCAAATAGGGGATCAGCAACAAATTTAACCAAAAAAATAATGTTTGGGATCATCCTGTAAAAAATAATGTTTTCAAACATACACGGTTTTCAACCCAATGCAATGCCATTTTCACGAAACTTGACAAACTACAATAAAGATAACACCCTGCAATCAGAATATAAAAATATTAAATATTTGATGAAATATGAGCATTTTTACTAAATAATGCTTGAGCAAGTGTTACCAAAATGGCTTTTTACATAATTTATTAGCCAAATGTAAAGAGCTACTCTTAAAAAAAGCTCAAGCAAATAGCTTGAAAATTCAAAAGGATATCGCCGATTGAATGAGTTTAATTTCAGTTGCTCTCAAATATAGAGAAAATGATATGGGGTTTTCTCCAAATTTTTATTTTTGGACGGAGACCAGTATCAATTCTCCTTACGCTGATATGAAGTCAATATGAGGTCGAAGAAGTTTACCAGTGTCTGGTCCAAATAGAAAAATTTGGAGAAACGAAACCCCCCTTGTCGTATTGTTATGCAAAAGATATTTTGGTAACGCTTGCGCATGCGAAGTTAAACATTATTGAGTAAAAATTCTCCTATTTCATCAAATATTTAATATTTGTTATATTGTGATTGCAAGGTGTTGTCTCTACTGTAGTTTGTCAGTTTCCTGAAAATGGCATTGCATTGGATTGAAAACCCTGCATGTTAGAAACAAAAAACTGGAATATACGTGTTAATCTCATACGAGGGTCATTCCAAAAGCAAGGCACAATATTTATTTTGTATTATACACTTTGGCATTTTATGGAGATCATAGATACACATTTCTCGTTTATATTCAAAAGTAGTTTAAGTCTTTCCCGTAAGTGGAGCCATGATAGCACTCCTTCAACATGGCTGCTGTGCTGGACATTTGTCAGAAGCAACGTGCTCTGATCGAGTTCCTTTGCTGTGAGAAACATTCACAAAAGGTTGAAAAAGCTGTATGGAGAAACTTCAAGCTCGGTTGAGTCGTGTACGATCACATGTTAGGTAAAAACCACAGAGGAGATCAGAAAATTTGGATGGAGAAAACTGAACCACCCGTCTTAGAGTCCTGACCTGGCATCATGCGACTACCATCTGTTTGGTAAACTAAAGGAAACCCTTCGCTGAACGAAGTTTGAAGATGACGACTCCCTCGCGCACGCTGCTAAACAGTGGTTCAAACGTGCTGGTCGAGAATTTTATCTTGAAGGTATACACGCCCTCGTTCCAAGGTGTCGTAAGGCAGTTGAAAGGGTCGGGGTTATGTGGGAAAATGGCATGCTGTTCCTAAAGGATGTAGCTATGAACCTTCATATATTGTATGTGTGTAGAATAAAAAATAAATTAAAAAAAATATTGTGCATAACTTTTGGAGTGACCCTCGTACAAATGAATAAGTAGCCTATATATAAACAAACGAATCCTCGTAAGTATACAGTAAAGTAAAAACGCATTTCAAGTTTTATTTTTTACAGGGTGATCCCAACATTATTTTTTGGGTGGTCCCCTGTTTGCCTTCGGGACAAAATCTTCGCTGAAAATATGAGGTGTAACATGCTCTTTACATCATTGAAATTTTAGGATAATTCGTCAAATATTTTTCTAAATATTAGGCAAAACGTCTCAAATCGAAAGTGTCCAGTCATTGGTTGGTTGGTTGGTTTATTAGAATTTTTGGCGTCGACTATTAAGGTCATTTTGCGCCTTTTAGACAAGTTATATCTGTACGCAGCCCGAGACAAACACAAACATCCATGCCCACGGCGGGATTCGAACCCACGACCAGGTGGACTCGAGAACTAGAAAACCTACGCACTAGCCCTCTCGGCCACCTGGCCGGCTACAATGTAATATACAATGTAATAGCAAAATGAGATTTCGCAATCCGAGTCTCACGTCAAATTTGACCTTTTTCAAGCATGAAGCAGATGTCATCTTTTCTTTTAATTTTTGTAAATTTTTGTTTATTTTCTGAGTTTTTTGTATTGGGTTTCTAGGATAAAAGTTTCTCTAGTACTGACAAGGAGACTCCACGTACTCTGACTCCCACTGATTTTGATAAAAAATATTCTACGAGTAGCCTCAAAATCTTGTTACGAGAGGGAGAAAGAGAGAGAGAGAGCAAATTGAAAATCGGAAATATATTTAGTAAATGAATTACACATTCCCATGCATGTTTAAACATTTACGAAGAGAAAAATTTTTTTATCGAAGACGTGATTTGAACCCGTAACTGCAAAACAGAACTCTAGCATTTTACCACTAGACCACCTGAACGCGATAAAAAACTATGCTACAATTAAAGCATTTATAAAGTGTAAGCAATTATAACAAACATTATGAATATTTTTCTCGGAAAATTTTGAGAAGTGCATCGAATGGCTTTGCATGGGTGAAAACTACTCGCAGAATAATTTTTTTCTCAAAATCGGTGAGTCAGAGTACGTGGAGTCTCCTTGCAAGATACAACAAAAGTGGCCATGGAAAACTTGCAGAACACACCACGTTTGCTCTAAATCATCATTTTTACATGATTTAGTTCTTTATTTCACAAGAAAATGACTGAAAATGTTCAATTTGGTTACCATCTGAAGCAATACGGAATTGAAATACTAACGCCTCCTTTTTCATATACAGTCAAACTTTTGTTCGAGAAATGTTTGTGCCTGGGTATTGAATTCGGGTTTTCAACTCATCCAAGTCTCTGGGAGAAGTCTGACACACAGCATCCTTCACATAAACAAAAAAAGGAAGCCCATGGAAGTCAAATCACGTGATCTTGTGGGCCACCGAACAGGATCAAACTGTGATTTCCAATTTGTTCCAAAAACACTTCCCAAGAGTTGTAACATTTCAGTAGTTCTGTGGGGTGGTGCCCCATTCTTGACGATGTTCAACCAAACTTTCTCAAATTTTCTGCCCAATCATAAACAACATTTTGAATAATAAGGTCAGCATATAGTGCACCATATAACGCCTTTATAATTATGATAGGTATTTGTCTAATTACCCATGAGTGATGATTTTTGCTTTTTCCTCACCTGTTCTTACTGAGGAAAATAAATAAATAAATACTTCACTAGGCAATGTAAATAAAATTTTTACAAGGCAGTTTAGGAATCATATTTTTTATAAATTACTTTCCTTTATACAGGGCGAGTCAAAAGTCGCAGTACACCATGATTTTTCGAAAACCTTCCAGGAATTGGGAAATCTGAATATGGGTGAGGTGGTCTATCTTTTACGGTATGTACCGAACATGGCGGCCATCTTGAAATCGGCCATCTTGAATCTAAGTCAATTTTTTAAATGGAAAGGGGATCGTGTGATATATCAAATAACATCAGCATTTCCTGACAATTTCATTCCTGTAAACAGATTTGAAGTAGCATGGATCAAAAGTTACAACACATTTTGTTTGGAATTACAGCCTGGACTGCTCTCCATAAAGGAGAGTTATTTAATGTGTTCAACTTGTTGTCCCTCTTGGTCAAGGCACATTTGAAGGCGCTGAATCCAATCGTCATACACTCGCAGAAGAATTTCCGCAGAAATGCTGGCACACGCTTCTTCAATGCATTGCTGGAGATGATGTCTATTTCTGATTTTATCTGCATTTAATGACCCCACAGATAAAAGTCAAGTGGTGTGAGATCTGGGTGGCCATGCCACAGCACCTCGTCGGCCAATCCAATGATCAGGAAATTGAACATCTAACCACTGGCTGACTCCACCTTCGCTTGACAAACGTCATGTGCTGCGTTGTGGGATCTTGACGAAGGACGCCAAAACCATTTTTGAGGTTGTCTCGTCAGTAGCACTTATTGGACGGCCACTCTGTGCCTTGTCAACCACAGTCCCAGTTTCTGGGAATTTCTTAATTAAGCACTTGACAGTGTTGTGTGAAATTGGAAGTCTTTCTGGGTGCCGGTTGTTAAAATCTGCAGCCATGACACGGAAACTTCGTTCTCCAGACATCAAAATGACCTCAATTCTCTCTTCCGTGGTCAAAGCCATCTTCAGTTATCTGCTACAAAATGAAACAAAATGTGTTGTAACTTTTGAACCATAACTGCTACTTCAAATCGGTTTACAGGAATGAAATTGCCAGAAAATGCTCATGATATTGATATATCACAGGACCCACTTTCCATTAAAAAAAAATGGCTTAGATTCAAGATGGCCGATTTCAAGATGACGGCCATGTACGGTACATACCGTAAAAGATAGACCACCTCACCCATACCTTATTGGAATATTCGGATTTCCCAATTCCTGCAAGTTTTTCGTAAAAACAGGGTGTACTGCGACTTTTGACTCACCCTGTATTTCCGTTTTTGTTTTTGAGTTAGTGGGTTCAGTCCTTTAAGCATTCCTTTCCCTTTTCTTTTCTCGTGTACAAATAGATATCAGAAAGTAACACCATTTTTTTTCTCAAATAAAATTATAAAACATACAGGTAAACAACTGAATGGAGCTGCAATTACACGTCTTTATGTACTTTTCCGCATAGGCACCTAGAGTGTCCAGCAAACGATTTTGTAAAATTCCCTGATATTTCCCTATTGTTTAAAAGGAAAAATAAATATGTCTTGATAGAATATTATTAATATTTTTCATATTTTTTGTTCGTACGAGTATTTCGCATTATTTTGCTAATTTTTTAAAATCCCCTGATTTTTCTCGGTTTCGCGGTCGCTAGTCACCCTGCGATTTAGGCATTTATCCCAACGCTGCACCAGTTTTAGAATATCCCGCTCATATAACTCCGTCGGCTGTGCATTTCTTATATACAATGTACCAAGGGCCAACATCCAAGAGCCGAAGCTCATATTGGATATGTTATAAATAAAATAAATAAAATTTGGAGTTGTATTTAAGTTATCATGGCGACAAAAGTTTTTTCACCGCCCCTTAATGTTTTTCCCAGTCGAAAATATTAGCTCCAACCAGAGCGTTTACGTTTTATTTAGAAGGATCTACATATTTCGTCCGTTGCTGTATATCCAAATTAATAAAGAAATTCTATGTAGAGTTGTGCTTCGTCTTTTTACTATTAGGGTTGTGTCCATAGTGTTTAGGGTCACTTTCTATATTTAAATCTAAATGGGTCTAAATTAAGATGCTTAAAATTTCATTTTAACAGAGTTTATGTTTGCCAACAGCTACATTTAGTGTTTGGCTGAATTCAATTTTCTATTTCCCCTAAATTAATAGTTAAATTTTGTTTTTACAAACGGAAACCGTAAGGATAAAAGAAAACCGAATTAACCGGTTTTTCTCTTGATCTATCAAACAGGTCGACACTGAAACCAAGCTGAAAAAGGAAACTCGTCGCCACTGGGATTAAATAACAAGCGAACAAGACAAGTGCAAAGACAATTATTAAAAAGAAACAAAATAATTTGCGTAATAAAACCTTATAGGGTTGATTGAATCAGTGTTATATTTTGGATCTTATGTATGTGATTTAAATATCAAATCAGATTATTACATTTCATAGAGGGTCATTATGAAAAAAAATCCCCAGAAAATTAAAATTTTATTTTATTATTAAATTTATTATTATTTTTGCTTTTTATATTTTCGATGTAAAATAAATGAACCTGCTAAAAGATTACTATAACTTTGTATTTGGTTAAGTTATTTTCTATTCGTCCCGCTTTGTAAAAAATTTATCCTTAATTATTAAAATTATGTAAAAATGACAAGGATGATAAATAAACAGAAATGTCTGATATAAGAAATCATTATTTTATTTCTCCCCTTCAGTATAAAAATTTGTCTTGCGTTACCTGTACAAGGTGTAACAAACATAGTCGGCTGGCGACACACAAAAAACTATTAAACAAACGCATTCGGAATGTAAATTAGGATGTCGAATATGAAAAAAATATTTAAAAAATTCTAAACTCAAATGTATGGCCTGGGTGAATTTCTGAAAAGTATTCACCTTAGATATGTACTGGTATGAAAATAACGCGTCTGTCCAGCCTTAGTTTGCGTGAAATGTAAACAAAAGCATGTGGCAGGATACCTGTACATTTAGTTTACATTAAATTGATCCCTTGGTGTGATTTCTATTCTCTCGTTTGTCACGAAGGTTCTCCATGTTATTCGTTTTACTGTCTATTTTTATTATTATTATTATTATTACCACGCTTATATAACTTTCGCCATTTGGATCATGTTTGGTGGATGAAATCTTGTGATCAATATTTAAACCCCTTCCACTAGTCCGATCTTGCTGAAATTTTGTACACATACGTAAAGTCGGTGACAATGCATGAATCTAAAATTTCAAAAATTCCAAAGAGGGAGCGGGGGGTGGAATTAATATGAAATAGAATTGGCGCTATAAGAGATAGCGCTATGTGTACCTAATTTTGACATAAGCGTTGTTTTTGAAAATTTTTTTTCTTAACTTGTTTTCTTAAAAATTGGACAATGTATGTGTAATTTATTTAGTTTTTGTTGTTATAAAAATCATAAAATGTTTTAAGTTGAATTTAAAAACTAATTGTTAAAGTTTCAAGTCAGTTTTCCTATCATGCTTTGCGAACTACATTTTCATGTTCACTCTGGAACACCGGAAATTAAAGGCTCAGTCAGCAAATGAAATCTCACTTCACCATGTGCTTTTGTTTACATCTGGAGCAAACTCTCACTGGATAGACTAGGAATAGGGAGAGCTCGAGAACTCTCATGGCAAACGATAGTACAGAAATAACCACCATGGAAATAAGGGATTAAGGTATCAATGGTAACACAATGAGCCAAAACCGCTTTTCCACAAAAAAAAAAATGTTGTGGAAAAGCGGTTTTGGCTCATTGTGTTACCATTGATGTTATTTATCTACAGTTAAGGTAATTTGGTTTTTTATTTTGTTATATAGGATTAAGGTATGTTATGAAAGTGTGTTAAGAAAGTTGTGTTAAATACACGTCTGAAACATTTACTACGAACAAAATAGTTTTACTGTTAGAAATTACATTTTCAATGTCTGCTCAGTAAATAAATAAAACATCACAAAAATCGAATAGCTTTCGAATAAATGGAAAAAATAGAAATAATGCAGAATTTTGCTATTAAGTTATAAAATTTATTGAAAATTCAACGATAGATACTTTTTTTAAATAAATAGTAAAAAGCCCTAAGAAAGCATAAGGGACTAATGGATTAAAGGATAGAAAGATAAGGATTCATCTGGTTTTGCCAAGCTACGTGTATCAGAGAGAAGCTAAATCGATTCCTCCAATCACAGGAGCCTGCGCAAGGATACGTGATTGTTTTGTTTAAATCTCGCGCAAATTAAGGCTGAATAGAATTTAACTGAAACCCATCTCATTCTATTTCATGTCCGACAATGCAAGGCAAACTTCGTGCATTATAAAGAACGTTCATTAAGTCATATAATGAAGATTCCATCCCAACTCTGCCAATTATAAAAAAAAAAATTAATTTTGTAACAATGCATAGAAAGAATTCCTATTGTTCGAGCTTTTCTTAGAACGGATAGTTCTTAAAACTTAACATTTTCTTGAAAATCTTTAAAAATGGGCAGTAACTAGAGATAATGGAGAGTTAGTATACTATTGACAAATTGAGGAAGTGATAAGTGACCCAGTATTTATTGAAGTTCCGATGCAAGCATGTCAACTGAGGAAATGACGACTGCTAGACCACACAAAGTGATGAATGCCCAAGTTTTCCTTCAAAACATCGAAAGCAGAGTGCAAATTGCATCAACAGATTACCAAGAAGTGAATAACCCCAGCCGGTTTGTTAGAATTACAGAGCGCACAGACACAAACGATCATGTACACCCATTGCCACCAAGTAGAGACTTGTTTCGTCGAAGTTATTGTTGCCATATACGAGGCCTGTCCGGAAAGTATCCGGATTGAGGCTAAAAAAATACGGTTCGAACTCACATAAATGTTTACTCACCTTGAAAATAAGCCACGTCTGCAGCAACGCATTTAGCCCAGCGTTGCTGCCATTGGTCGAAACAAGTACGGAATGCCTCCTTTGGGATGGCCAAGAGCTGGGCCTTCGCATTTTGTGTTGTCACGTCCACATCCTCAAATCTCCGTCCTTTGATGGCTCATAACATCATTGCCAAATGCTTGTTTTAGCAATTCATAACACTCCCTTGCGGTTTTACTGTTTTTAAAACAAAATTTGATGCAATGTCGTTGCTCAATGTTTTCTATCACCGTGCAACGCGAAAAGAAAAACGTTCTGCTTTAGCCTGTTACAACAATTGCACGCGGCACTCTTAACAGTTGCAAATTTCATTACGTCATCAGTAGAAATGTCGTCACACGATCCGGATAGGAAAAAGGTGCAGCGAGTTCTACTTTTTTTGTAGCCTCAATCCGGATACTATTCAGACAGACCTCGTATTTCCACATCAACTGCAGGGCAATTGAGCAGGAAATGAGTAAAATAGACGATATAGATAGGGCAATCTATGTCGAGGAGGCAAAGAGATACACATGTACAGACGATTGGTGAAAGTTTGTGTGTTTGGAACCCTTGAACGTTCTAGACCTTCGAGATGCGACGGAGGAAATTGTAGAATTACTGAAAACCAACTTGAGTTATTATTTAACTTCTTGAAGTTGTTCTGTTTAGCTACAACTGTAATTATCCCGGGCAACGCCGGATGCCTCTGCTATAGTCCATCCAGCCTTAGTTTGCGCGAAATGTGATGAGCTTGTTAATTGTTATGTATTGTTTAATTTTTGTTGTAACAATGTCCAACAGTTGAAACGGCCGTCATATTTCGCGCAAATTAAGGCTGGATGGACTATATAGTATTTATTATTTTTATATCCGGATTGCAGGATGTTGTCTCTAATGTGGATTGTCAAGTTTCCTGAAAATTGCATTGCATTGAGTTGAAAACCCTGCATGTTAGAAACAAAAGAACTTAAGAAAATATTTCACTTTTTTTTAAAGAAACCTTTCTTTTCCGGGAACATACGTACTATTCTCATACAAAGGAAGCCAGATAAGTAAAAGAAGCCTCATAACCATATGCTAAGCTACAACGCATTTCAAGTATTATTTTTTACAGATTGATCCCAAACATTATTTTCTTTATTCAGTTTGTTGCTGGTTCCCAGTTTGTCTTCGATACAAAATCTTTGCTGAAATCTGAATTGTAACATGCTCTTTACACCCCCGATATTTCAGGATAATTCGTCAAGTAGTTTGCTACATATTCGAAAAAACGTCTAAATTCGAAAGTGTTCGGTCGTTTTTGGCAATATAGTATACAGGGTGTAAATTTTAAGTTGACAAAGCAGAATAACTCGAAAAATAAGCTTCACACGAAAAAATGCGTAGAATCCAAAGTTGATTATTTTCGAGGGGGCATCTGCTGGTGCTAAAATTAGCCCACCCCCCCC
>JAHWFO010084991.1:243511-263451 GCA_023313115.1 Rhysida immarginata
ACTGTGGTTGGACCGTATTTTTACGATGGAACACTGACTGCAGAACGCTACCGGGCTGAAATTCTCAACTTGATAGTCACAGACTTCATTGACAATTTGCCATTGACCTAGTATCAGCGCACGTGGTTTCAGCATGATGGAGCTCCTCCACATTACGAGTTGGTCGTTCGCGAGCGTCTAAATGAGATGTTTGGACAACAATGGATTGGCCGAGGAGGACCAGTTCGTTGGCCACCCCGCTCCCCTGATTTTACACCACTTGACTTTTTCTTGTGGGGATACCTGAAGGACAAGGTTTATGCTACGCAGCCCGCCTCACTGGAGGATCTGGTTCAACGAATCCAGGAGTGACACCAGCCATGCTTGCCGATGTTTTGGCGTCAGTTAGGTTCCGTGCCCAATTGTGTTATGGTGCCCACGGTCGTCACATCGAGCATTTTGTTGATTAACTTTTTTTTAAACTGTTTGAAGTAACTTGTTTGTGCAGTGTGACTGTTTGTAAGCTACAAACAATTCACCATGTGATTGTGGGTGATTGGTTGGTCCGATTTGGATGATTTTTTTGTTTTGTTTGTTTTTTTATGCTGAACAAGTTTGCAATTGGGTTTTTTTTCTCTATCCCTTACGGTTTTTGAGATAAAATTTGAATGTGTCCTAATTTGCATATTTGGGAGGATGAAAAGTACACCATGGGATAGGCCACCCCCAACTTCCTATTCATTGGATTCATCAAAATTGACATATCTGCTTCGGTTCAAAAAATAAAAGGGGGGTTCAGACTTTTGTATTCACCCTGTATATTATTTGTAATTATAGAGATTTAACTGCAGAAATTTTGCATGGTACAAGTGCGCATCTACACCGCGCCATTTTCTGTAGGTCCCCAATTAGCAATTCATGACATATTGTTGAGCGGAAAAAGGGGAATTTTTATTATGAACACAAAATCACGCGACTGATTGATGGGTGAAATCAATTACTGTAAAAGCTGGTGTATAATACTGGAAAGCTCGAACGAAAAAACAGAGTATAAACAATAAGATTAGAAATAAAAGTCAAATAAAGCAAGTCAAACTTTATGTACATAAAAACTGTCAACAGCCTTGGTCAAATGTGGTTTCTTAACTGGCACACAGCTTTACATTCCAAATTCACGCAAACCACGTTGTGTAGTGCTCACAGACACTGAAGTTCCTGGTGTTTTCTACATGTTGTTTATCCTCTTCGAAGATTCAAACTGGTTGCTCTCAACAATTCCTTTCAGTTTCCGATCTTCGCGTGAAGTTGTGGTACGTTTTCTTTCACGTTTATGGCGGTTTGATTGAAGTCCAAGACCTGACTTGATCTACTTCAATATCTTGGACGCTGCACCTTGCATACAGTTTGCAGTTTCGGCGTTTTCTTTCTGAGTGCAGCCGTCGTTATAGAGTGAAAGTATAATCTCTCTTTTTTCTTCAGAAATGTCTTTCTTTGGTCCTATCGTGGAAAATAAGTGTTTTCTAAATTTTTTTATATAATGGTTAATATTTAAATCCAATTAGGCGATAACCATTCTTCTGTGAGGGTGACTGGTGCAGTATTCCATTTTTTATGCAGGTTGGGAAGTATTCCATTATTTTGACGCATGAAATATCAATGTACAGGGTGAGTCAAAAGTCAGTAATAATAATTATAAACGGGAGATTGTCTCCAAACACAGGTAATAATTTTTCAATCGATGAGTCAAAAGTCGTTGGACACCTTCCGATCTCTGATACAATGTACAGGCAATGAATAAGAAGTTGAAGGTGCTCCATCACATGGAGCACCTTTCATCATCTCAAATATGCAAATTAGGACATATCCAAAATCTATCTCGAAAACCGTAAGAGATACGGTTTAGAATCTGTATTGGAATTTGCCTAACTACATTGGTATCCACGATAGGAAGGTGTCCAACGACTTTTGACTCACCTTGTATTTTAAGAACGAATAAACATTTCATTGTTTTTTTTTCTCTCTAAAATGAAGTTTGACATCATTGAAAACAAACATTCCATACAGAGTTGGTTGTACATTTCATATTTTTCTAGCTAGAAACACTTAGCATTTGAGTTTTGAACATTTTGCATAAGGAACTTTAAGTTTGTAATCATGCAAAAGGATCACGCTAGGTATTTTATGACCATCGAACCTGATACACCCTGTATAATATTTCAATTAAATTAAAGTCCATCCAATAGATTTATTATTGGCAATGTAAAACCTAACTCACAAGTCAGTCTAAAAGTTATTAGTTTTCTTTATATATAATTTCCCTAATTGACAACATTGAACAAAACCGTCTTCTCTGTTTGAAGAAATTTTTCAAAGGTGAAACCAATGCTCCAAGATGTTCTTTCGCGCGTTGGATTACGATGTTCAATTTAAAAATTTTCTTTTGAAGACATTTCTAATAATTGAGACGTTCCCGATCCAGGTCGCATATAAAATTTTTGATAAAATAATTGTTTTGAACAGTAATAAGTAGGACCCTTCCTGCCTAAAAACTTTTTTCATACGTTTAATGATATCAAGTCGTCTACTTATAACAAGATCAACGATCCAAGGTAGTCAGTGATGGAAAGTTTGTCACTAAAGACGACTCTAAGGTTCTTAATAATGTTCCAACGTTTTATAATATTGTTCATATATAGGGTGGAAACAAAAAAGAGTCCCCTCCCTTTTATTTTTGTAACCGAAGCAGATATGACAATTCAGCTGAATCCAATGAATAGGAAGTTGTGGGTGACCTGTCCCATGGTGCACTTTTCAACATCCTAAATTTGCAAATTAAGACAAATTCAAACCCTACCTTAAAAACCGTAACAGATAAACGAAAAATTCCAATTGAACACTTGTTCAGCATGAAATTTCCAACAAAACAAAAATAAGTAAAGAGAAAAATGAAGCATTTTTTACCAAAGTTTTACCAAAGTTTTATCACTTAGAAGAAACAATCTTATTGGCAAAACAAATTCTGCCTTCACAAACTGCTTCACGCAAACAAAACTCCATAGACATGCAGGAAAAATTAATCTATTTAAATTTGTTTTGGGGGTGAAAAACCCGAAATTGGAAAGAAAAACTTGCTTAAATGTGTTGTCAACAGGAGCAAACCTGTATGTAAAATTTAAGAGCAAATAGAAAAGCGGAAGTGCTTCAAAATTCGACTGAAAGGTTCCGTACCATCTCACAAGATCCAAGAGCGAGTTAATATAAGGATGGTAATAATAATAATAATGATAATAATAATGATAATAATAATAATAATAATAACAATAATAAATTTCAAAAAATCCGATAAATGGATCACCAACAATCACAATCCAAAGCAGAAGATCATGTGTATTGTTGCCATCCTAGAATTGTATGATGACACATGCCTCGTTTTATTTGCTTTTCTTCATCAAAGTGAATTTTATTATGGGAATTTCTTGATTTGCATGTTGAAAATTCAAATGTCTTTGTCAAGTGCATAGGGAGGTAACTAATAAATTCAAAATTTCCTTTATCGGATTTTGGAAATTTTTTTTTGTTCGGAATTCCATGCAGAACAAGTTTTCAATTGGAATTTTTGGTGTATCTATTACGGTTTTTAAGATAGGACTTGAAAGTGTCTTAATTTGCATAGTTGGGTTCATCATTGGATTCATCAAAATTGCCATATCTGTTTCGGTTACGAAAATAAAAAAAAGGGAGGGTCTCATTCTTGTATCCACCCTGTATAAAATTAATTACTCTCCACGAATAATAATAAACTATTTTCATTTTTTCCATTATTCAGTGGATCAGGTAAGAAAAAAATGACAGGTGATTCATGCGTGGTATTGAAATTTGAGTAATTTAAACTTTTCATCTTTTGGTCTATTTTTCAGGACAGAAAGGCAAATGCACCATGTGGTTCTGGCTTGTTTTCATTATAGGAGGAGTCCTTGTGATCTCTTCTGTTGTGGGCTTTGTTTACATAGCGGGTAAGATAATACAGGGTAATCCAAAAGTCGATCACATCCAAATTCAATTGTCTATAAATAGTGTAATAGTTACATTACTGAACAGGGCAGCCATTTTGAGCATATGTTGCAAAAATATACATGTGTTGTGTAAATACTTATATATCAAATTGTATTAAATAGTATTACTTAATGTCGTCTGCTTTTTTTTTTATTTCGATGATGCACGACTTTTGGATCACTCTGTATCTTAAACCATATCTAAAATGATAGATGCGCTTTATTAAATGTCTACAATCTGGTCCCGCTATCTATGAGCTGAAATATACAGGGCGAGTCAAAATTCATTGCATATTGCTGCATTTCGGATATGGTAAGTAAAATGAAGAATGTGATAGCAGGAATTAGAATAGGTGCTCTATCCATTATTGCTGATTTCAACGAAAGAGAACCAATCGCGCTCAGTAACGTCGCATATGTGATATCACATTTCAGAGATACTGGAACTGTTGAACATAAAGCTCGTACAGGCCGTCCAAATACATCAACTGGTGAGGCAAGCTCAACAATGGTGCTGGCAGATTACACTCACTCACCACTAGTCATGGCACACCTCTCCAATCAGGTTCGCTGTCCGTAATGAGACAGATCCCGCTGTCATTTATAACATACATTATTACGTCATTCCCTAGGTTGCCGAGGCCAACGAGATAACAAGGCGTGGAAGCGAAAAAGTCACCAGACCAACTGGATGCTAGCAACAATCCAACCTTCATTGTTCCCAACAAAAGGAAAAACACCGATTGTTAACATCTAAGATGGAGAAAGTGAAAGTTAGATTGTTGCTAGCACCCAGTTGGTCAGGTGACTTTTTCGCTTCCCCAGGCCTTGTTATCTCATTGGCCTCGCTAGGTTGCGTAGCCCACGAGAAAGACAGGCCCTGGCGCGGAAAAGTCAGCTGATCATCTTAGTCCGAGTAACAATGTAACCTTCATTATTTCCAACAAACGAAAAATTGCTGATTATTAAAATCCAAGATGGAAACAATGAAGGTTACATTGTTATTCGGACTAAGATGGTCAGGTGACTTTTCTGTGCCAGGGCCTGTCTTTCACATGGGCTACGCTAGGTCGCCTAGTAACAATCCAATCATTTTAGTTGATATTGAAATATCTAGCTTATAATAAGTATGTACAAACTTTGTTCATTAAAGCCTTGAATATAAGGTATTTTTGCATACGAGTTTATTACACCCGCTGCTTCCATTCTTGGAATGCAGGTGCACAGGACTCCTTGATATCACACAATCATTGTAAGCAAAACTAGCTGCAGAAATGGCAGAACGCTGAGAGCTCTCCGCATTTGAACAGGAGATGATTGTTGGTGCCAAACGGGTGGGTGCCTCAATATCAGATGTAACCAACACCCTACAATTTTCCCACACAACCGTTACAATGGTCTACCCAAGGAGGGGTTACAACCCTTGTCGGACAGCGGACGGGCCACCCACGCCTTATTGATGCCATAGGTGTTCGCCGGGTCACCCGGCTTGCAACTACTGATCAAAGGGCGACAGAGGGTCAAATCACCGTGCCGTACAACCAGGGACGTCCCAGAACTGTGTCCGTGACGACAATTCGGCGAACCTTGGCAGCTGCAGGATTTGGCAGCAGGATGCCACGACGGGTGCCACTCTTGACAGCTGCACATCGTCGGCGACGCCTAGCTTGGGCCAACTAACATCGACATTGGACTGCTGAGGACCGGCGAAGAGTTGCCTGGTCCGACGAGTCACGGTTCAGCTGTATCGGGCCGATGGTCGTGTCTGTATCTATCGCAGGCCACACGAAGCCATGAATCCCACTTGTCAGGTGGGGATCACTCAGGCATGCCGAGGCTGCATACAGGTCTGAGGTGTTTTCTCGTGGTTTGCAATGGGTCCATTGGTGCATCTGACATCCGCACTGCGTGCTACCTCCTAGTCGATCTGCTTGGGGACCACCTGCACCCCTTCGTGAACTGTTTTTACTCCGCGAGCGACTGCATCTTCCAGAAAGATAATGCGCCTCCACACACGGCCCTTGTGACACGGCAATAGCTGGAGGGACATGCTACAGATTCACGACAATGATTTGGCCTCCACGTTCCCCAGATTTTAATCCCATTGAACATTTGTGGGACATCATCGAACGATCTCTCATGTCGTGACCAACACAACTGGAGTGCAGTGGAGGCGGCATGGCTTGCAGTGTCTGTGGATTGTTCTGGGGACTGGTAGACTCTCTTCCATGACGGGTCGCCGCCGTTATCAGGGCCAGAGGGAGCCCAACACGTTTTTAGGCAAGTGTGCCATGACTTTTGGTGAGTGAGTGCATGCAAAGAGCCGACAACGCAGCATAAAACAGTGTGGACTCATCCAATCACCCATTCAAAAACCATCCGACGATGATCCGGACAGACCTGAGAAATTCTTTACCTGGGCTCTGAATCTTTTATTTGCATATAACATTGTATTCAGTGTGAGGCAAATTTTTAAGTCCGTGATGAGGTGAACCATATAGATGCGATACGAACTCTCATGGAATAGATCCAACCAAAGTCTTTGATGATGTCAAAGTTATGGTGTGGTGTCGGATATGGGGGCACCCGTTTAATTAATTGAATTAATTTTTATAGACGGTGCACTAAATGCTGATGAGTACCTGCGAATGTTACAGAACAGTATGCTCCCGTCACTGTTGACTGAAGATGGCAGTTTCCCATTTTTTTCCAGCACGATGGTAGGCCATCACATTACGGATGTGACTTGGTGAATAGATTGATCGGCTGGGTCCACTATGTTCCCAGATTTCAGACCACTCAATTTCTATCTGTGGGGCCACTTGAAAGAACTTGTACATGCTAAGAAAATCCAAAGCGCCTTCAGCAGGGAGAACATATTGAACACATCCTTTAGCTGTTGCAACCCAGTTTTCGGCGTGTGTCTTAGTTTGTAATGAAAAATGAAATCCGATTACAGGAATGAACTCCTGAGAAAAACCTCGTGTTACTTGATAGGCCACATGGCCTTTTTCCTATTTAGGAAAATGAACCTTGGCTCAACATGACGGATTTCAAAATGGTGGCCAAACTTCAAAACTGTGCCAAAAGATAGAGCACTTATCGTGTTCCCTGCTAGCATGGTCACATCGTTCATTTCACACACCATTTCCGATATACTGCTACGGCCAGTGACTTTTTATTCACCCTGTGGTACAAAAATTACAGTTTGACATTACTGAATATGAGGCGTGTTTTTTAAGTAAGTACTGTTTTGTAATAAAAAACGAAACTATATCAAAAACACATTATATGCCTTTAACTATTTTACCCTGTTTATTTAAACACTTGCCATAGCGGTCAATGAGTTTCTACATGCCTACTTCATCGAAGTCTTTGGCCGATGGGCATGCAGAAGCTCAGCGGCTTCTACAGGGAAGTCCAAAAGTTGCGCATTAATGCATAAATTCAAGTATATTTTCAATGTGATGCCAGCAATGTCAAATCATTAATGTAGGCATGTGTTCATGGGTCGAACTGGAAGGTTTCATTATGATTGCGGAACATCATGTCTGCAATAATTGGCTCACGGAGATGATACAGATGATATATCCATAAAATATCCCGACTGGATCTGTTGTGGACGAAAGTGAAAAATAATCTGCTCCTCCCAAAACGCCTGTTGTTTGGCAGCTTGGTTCATTAAGTATTCTAGGGGGTGTTTTGAAATTTCAATTGTTTCTAAAAATTTAAGAATCGTCTCTCTTAAGCAAAATTTTACCGTTTTCTTTCTGACTTCTTTCCTCGGAAGTTCGACGTCCCAGATCTTTTGGGAAAAACAATGACGTTCCCTCATTGCGACTCTCGACGATGCAAGCGTATCAACAGAAGAAACGGCGACTGCTAGACCACACAAAGTGATGAATGGTCAAGTTTTGTTTCAAGACATCGAGAGCAGAGCGCGAATTGCAACCTGGCTGCAGGAAACAATGACCGGCGCACATTCTTTTATACCATCTGCATCTCTTTCTGGCATTAGAGTACTCTGATGGAGATGCGACATATCACCGCTCTTTGTTTTGTCAGTACTCCAGTGAATTCACGACCAGTGTTTGCCCCCCCCCCCCCAAGATCGCCCAATCTTAACTCAGTAAAGCAGTTATAGGATGCTGTATATATCAGTGTACGCTCGGTGAACCCAGCAACAAGTACACAAGAACAATTGGTCAGCACTGCAAGATGCGTGGATCAATCTCTCCAGAACGAGTCCAACACTCGTAGAGTCTACAGGGTGAGTATAAAAAGTTTCGGGAAAAGTTTCAGAAAACTAGATTTATTTCAGATATTGCTACAAAACCTTCAAATTCTTCAAAGTACATCCCTTGAGCGTCGACACACTTTTGCCAGCGGCTTTTCCACGACTCGAAGGCTCCCTGGTAGGCGGATTTCGGAAGGTACTTAAGGGTACGCGCGCAAGTTTCTTTGACGACACTTAGGGTCCCATGGTTGTGTCCTTTGAGAGAGGGTTTCACTTTTGTGAATAGGAAATAGTCTGGTGGGGCCAAGTCGAGACTGTAAGGGGGTTGGGGAATCGTCGCGACGCCGTTTTGCCTCAGATAGTCCGTCACCTTGGAGCATGTGTGGCTAGTGCATTGTCGTGATAGTTTCCAATTTCTGGCGATGGCTGGCCTCACCCAACACCTCCTAGAGACAAAAGGTGTATACATTGTTCATCATCATCAAGCAACTATTGTTAATCGTATTTCTACCAATATTAAGCCCTAAATTTGGCCGCTTGATGATGATGTAACAATGTATACACATTTTGTCCGCAGACCTTCTCTCTAGGAGATGTTGCCTCACCCGATTGACCCTTCTCTTCTCAGGTGGCACTTCACGCACACGTTGCAAGTTGTCGTCGGTTCTTGACGTCGACGGCCGTCCAGCGTGGGGCTCGTCCTCCATACTCGTCCATCTTTGAAGAGCTTGTGCCACTTAAAAACTGCAGTTTGTGACATGCTTTCATGCTCGAACACTTGGCGAATCATGCCCAACGTCTCCGTACCCGATTTCCCCAGTCCAACACAAAATTTGATGGCGTACCGCTGTTCAATCGTTCGCTGCATTTTGAGCTTGCACCGAGTCACTCGACAGGGGTCTACTAAAACTTCGATCTAGCCTGAACAAACGCTCGCAGGCGACTGACACTATGCGCTTGTTGAAGGTCAGACCCCACATCACCGAGCACGCTAATGCTAACTGGAGTAACGCGTTGCGAACTACAGTCACGTCAGGAAAAATTTGTTCCCGATACTTTTTATACAAACCCTCTATGCCTCGACGCGTTACCGCAGTTCCGAGGCCTCGCGGAAGAGCGACTCGCTATTAACATCACACCCGGTGCCTTGCTATGACTTTTGGCCACTCAGTTTAATAAGAGCATTAAAATTAGCATATTGTGATGAAACAATGCCTGGATGCTATCTCAAGCACAGCCAAACTCACCATTAAAAATCCATTAAATTTTGTTCAGCATTTTTTTTACCTGATGCGTACACAAACAAACAGACAAACAACATTTTTATTACAATGAAGGAAGCCGATTGGGAAAAAAACGTTTTCCTATAAAAGTTTTTTTCTCCAAGACTTACCCAAAGATACGCCATTCAATCCATATTCCTGTTTAGAACTTTTGGGCGTACTCCGGGTTCGCATTTTCGGAGAATGGGATAGCCACCATGAAATTCTTCACTTACTCTTCAGTCATGTAAGTTTTCCCCAAGCTCTAGGACGTCGAACTTCCGAAAAAAATACCCTGTTCTGATACATCCTTTGCTAAACTAATTTATATAAATTCATTTTCTAGCTACAATTGATATCAATTATTTGTGCTTGCTGGCTGTGTCGTTATTTCTCTTTACAATCTACGCAATAGTTGTTAATGGAGTATATCAAGGACGGAAAAATGCGCAGGAGATATTCGGAGAGGTTTGCGGTTTTGTGGTAAAGAAACTAACTAACAGTGCCTGACAATTTCTTACAGCAATCTAGAAGAATCACCAATAAGAACTAGTCAAAGAAGCATTTTCATCTGTAACCAAACTAACCAGGGGATCACACATTTAGAACGAAATATTCAAACTGCGAAATTCTTCTCTATACAATGAAATCTGTAGGAAAATTATTAGATCCAACCAAGATAACGACGAATACACTTGAATTAAAATGACAGTATATTTCATGTTAAATATTTTCTCTACTACTGCGGAACTTAATAACTTACTGAATGAATCTCAATAACATCATATTCAAGAAGCTACAACCACAATGACTCAACTGAAGAATGAACACAAAAAAACTTGCATTTCTCGTTTATTTCAGGATTACTGGCCTTTTCAAAGAAAAACGATACAATACAACCTGTCAAACGAACAGTAATTGTTGAAGGATAATAAATCCCTCAAGCAAACATTCTATAAAGACAAATTTGAAAGAACATACAAGTTATGACGTAGCTCATGTGAATGTGCCCAAAGAGAAGTGACAGTGAAAGTCGTGGTTGCTGGTTTGAGTCTTCTCACAGATAGCGCATTTGTACTAAGCACCTAATTTCTCTTGAGTAATCAGTTAGTGGAACATTTTAAGTGCAGCAACACCTTATTACCGCTTGACATCGGTGATTTATACAAAGTGTGATCGATATGTATGGTGTACGATGAAATAAATCTTTACAATCCTTATTACAGCCGTGCATTATCATGCAAGATAAACCAAGAACTAGGTTTAACGAAACACCACTACTGTTAATTGAATATTATGGAACACTACGGTGTCGCTGATAATCAGGTTGTTCCCTTTTTCGATTTGAGGGGATGATTCACCCTACTTATTGGTCACACCATGACTGAAGGAAAAAGTTATGATAAAAGTTTTTATTCTTTCAAATACAGAATCGTCAAATCAAGTATATCAATTGTTTTTAAGATTAATTTTTTTTTAAACATTAATTAAAGAGCGTATATATCATTGCTATTTAAGCTTAAGTTTCAATGCCCGAAGACCAAATGTGGTCATACTGTTTTTGAATTTTTAATTGTGTATAAAAAATACACATTAGAAAAGGTAAGACATTCTTATATAAGAGAAAGAGTGGGCTGTAATCATTGAATTAATAAATAAATCTCCTTTTTTATTTTAATAATGAGTTAAATAAAATAAATTAAAATAAAAGTCACCAATGTACATTGGTGGCCAAAGATCTATGACCAACCAAATGGCTCTAAAAAATATTAACAAAATTTAAAATAATCAAGGCTCAAAAGTTATTTCCACCCCTGCTACAAAATAAATGAGACTGTCTGAAACAAAGTATTTAAAAACTTATTTTTTGGAGGATACACTAGGAAATGGGGAGCATGTTTCAGAATACTTAAATAATTGGCTGGACATAAGTTTAGCACGCTAACGTATTTGCGATTTAACCTGGGTTCCACTCTCGGTCCCCTTATGTATGCGGTGGTAACAGCTGCGTTGTATAACCACCTGTTTAACTTTTGTATCCTTACCTACGTCGATGATAATTTTCTGTATACGACTTTTCACCCGCAGGATCTAACAAAAACTTTGTCCAGTTTGGATGAGGATATAAGGCACTTGCATCTTTGGTATACCAAGCGTGGGTTGTCTCTTAATAAGGACAAAACCGTTGTCTTCATAGCCTCTAAGGATGATCTGAGTGGTAATACCATCTTAGGGATCTCTTTCGATGCTAAATTGCAATTTAATGTATTAACGGATCGAATTGTCATTAATTTCCACCGAAAATTATATTTGATAAAGTGTATACGACCGTATCTATCACATATAGACATGGCAAGGTATATTTTAACAGTACAACGTTGGATTAGTGTGATATTCTGGAGAAGTGCGAAAAAGTGCCAATTACACCGCATTACTTTTGCCTACAATAACGTTATTCGAATGGCCTTTAATCTATCCAAGCATCAAACCATAAGCTCTACTTGTCTACATTATAAGTTGCCTACACTTGAGGCTATAAGGAAAATAGAATTGTTGTCTGAACTGTCTAATGCGGTTCGATACTTCAAGTGCAGAAGTTGGCCTCCATTCAACTAGATATGGAAAGTTCCAAATAGAAGTTTTTTGACATCTATTTATCGAGACCGGCATTTTCCTTATAATGCGATACGACTTTGGAACGATCTTCCGCTAGAAATAAGGCGTCTCCCGCTAGAGTGCACAGCTCAAGTTTGCCGTTTATCGTGTCGTCATTTTAAAACTCAACTAAATAGTTATTTTATTGTTGACAAGGGTACTTAGCCTTCATGACGTTGACTGTTATCTTTATTAATTTACGCCTTATATTAATAATAATAATAATAATAATAATAATAATAATAATAAATATGAAACCTACAACCCACAGTGTTTATAGCCAACCGTGAAACATGGAGGGGAAAATGTGATGATGAGGGTTGTTTTATCTGACATGGCGTAGGCCCAATCCATCCTATAAATCGCATCGTGGATAGTTTTGTTTACAAATCCATCCTCGAGGACCTTATGCTTCTTTATGCCGATGATAATCTAGCCCTTACGTGGTCATTCCAGCACGATAACGACCCGAAACATACCAGCAGACTTGTCAAGGAATGGTTACAGAAAAATCCTATCAAAGTTATGGAATGGCCTGCTCAGTCAGCAGATTTGAATTCCATAGAAATGCTATGGATTGATGTCAAAAGGGCTGAAAAAAAAATCAATAGTATTCTTACACTACCCATACACAATCAAAGAAGCATGAAACAACATTCCAGAAGATCGGTGTAAACGTCTAATGGAATGTGTGTAGCAGTTATTAAAAACTTTGGTTACCCAACCAAATACTGATTCTCTGGTGTATAATTTATTTATTCTGTATATGGTGCTAAATAATTTTCCATAGGAAAGTCACCTACAAGATTTAAAATTATCTCATTGTTTCAACTTTGAATTGGACATGCATGGTCATTTGTTGGATCCTTTCACATTTTATTGGTGTAAACTTTTTTTGTAACAGGTTATGAATTTTTGCTAACAATTCATAACAATAGAGGTGCTCAATTTTTGGCCATCATTGTCAGTCCAATGAAACTAGATGAATTTGAAGATTCCGTAATTGGATGAACTTGAAGAATAGATGAAACTGAAGTAATGACTAAATCCCAGATACTATTATTATTATTAAATATATAGGCTGGAAATACATACAGTTATGGAAAGAATGGGGATAAATTTGGTGTACCAAGAACTCTTAATACAAGATATGATTGCATTGTATTGTTTAAAATATATAATAATTTTTTAACTGTTCTAATTTTGTATCAAATCTTAATTTCTTTGTTCCACCTCGGCCTATACAGTAAGAATTATAAAGACATTTTTTATACACCGACTTACCACTGATAATCTCAGAGGCGCATTTTTAAACAGAGCCCAATCATTTTTTAATAGTTATTTTAATGATACCGACCTCGGCAATTGTAATCCTAAATATTTTAAAAATTTTATTGTCAACTCTATTGACACCAAACTGTCGGGGGAACAGTGTGGTTTCCGACCTGGCCGAAGCAAGACGGTTCACATCTTTGCATTAAGAAAAATCTTTGAGAAATCCTGAGAGTGTGCAAAAGATGTCTACGCTTGCTTTGTGGACCTCGAAAAAGCATAGAACAGAGTTCCTCGGGAAAAGCTCTTGCCAGTGTTCGGATGGACAATTATTGGTTGATATCATGTCTCTGTACGAAAGCTCTGAGATGTGCATCCGGAATAATGGCATTAAGTCAAGACCGTTCACCGTGGGTGTTGGACTCCGCCTAGGGTGCATACTGTCGCCCCTCTCGTTCATTATCTTTATAGACTGGATAGACAGGGGCAGCCGAGGTGACGAGCGTGTTTGTGTGGGCGACTGCTCTTTGCTGACAACCTTGTCCTCCTTGGGTCTTCTCGCACCAACCTTCAGCATGCACTAGACCGGTTTGCAGTCAAATGTGAAATGGCTGGGATGAAGATCAGTATGGCTTAAGACTGAGGTTCTGGTCCTTTCAAGACATCCTGCTCAGTGCGCTCTCCATGTTAAGGGAGCCCCATTGAGACAGGTGGAGAAGTTCAAGTATCTCGGGATTGCATTCACGATTGATGGACGACAGGAAAAAGAACTGGATGCTCGGATCGGTGCAGAAAGCTGCGTCAGACGTGAACTGTGGCGATCCGTGGTAACGAAACGCGAGTTGGGAAATAAAAGCCAAGCTCTCAGTTTTCAAATCTTTGTCCCCATTCTCACCTATAGTCATGAGTCTTGAGTAATGACCGAAAGAGTGCGATCGCGGGTACAAGCGGCCGACATGAGATTCTTGAGAGGTCTTGAAGTGTTGAGCCTCTACTTCTTCGTATTGAGAAATCTCAGTTGCGCTGGTATGGCTACGTGATACAGATGCCAATGCAAACTGGTTTTTCTAAGCAGAGGTTATTTTCCAAGCCGGTGGCTAGGTTACACGGAGAATCTGGGTTCGATTCGCTTGGGTATTACCAGGGAGGACATGCGCTTGATGGCGGAAGATCGCGATCACTGGAGCTTCTCCATAGGGCTGCTGCCCCCGCGACCCTAACGGATAAGTGGGTTTGAAAAGTAAGTAAAGTTTTAAGTGTAAAACTGCAAAATAAAAATGCCTTTAGTGCGAGATTAGGACTGCTAGTACCACTGCGCCATTTTCTGTAGCTCCCCTATCGCTTGTGTTTATCTGTGAAGCACTTCGAGAAAGCCATAATGAACATAATAAACATTCCCTTAAGATGACAATAAATCGTTGAGATAAATCACATTTTGTAATTAATTATCTAATTAACATTTATGTGCTTTATTGAATGATAATTTTTGTTTTAATATTTTTGTAAAGATGATGTATTAAGTATCGAAAAAGTTGTATTGAATTGACGTCTTTGCAGTACACGAATAAAAAGCTTTAATGTACAAGGTGAGTCCAAAGTCGCAGTACACCCTATTTTTTCGAAAACCTTGAAGGAATTGGGAAATCTGAATATTCCAGTAAAGTATGGGTGAGATGGTCTATCTCTTACGGTATGTACCGAACATAACCGCCATCTTGAAATCGGCCGTCTTGAATCTAAGTCCATTTTTTTTAAATGGAAAGGGAGTCGTGTAATATATCAAATAACATCAGCATTTTATGAAGATTTCATTCCTGTAAACAGATTTGAAGTAGCAGTTATGGTTCAAAAGTTACAACACATTTTGTTTTATTGTGTAGCAGGTAACTGAAGATGGCTTTGACCACGGAGGAGAGAACTGAGGTCATTTTGATGCCTGGAGAACGAAGTTTCCGTGTCATAGCTGCAGATTTTAACAACCGGCACCCAGAAAGACCTCCAATTTCACACAACACTGTCAGGTGCTTAATTAAGAAATTCCGAGAAACTGAGACTGTGGTTTCAAGGCACGGAGTGGCCGTCCAATAAGTGGTGCTACTGACGAGACAACCTCAACAATGGTTTTGGCGTCCTTCGTCAAGAGCCCACAACGCAGCACACGACTTTTGTCAGCAGAATGTAGGATCAGCCAGTCATCGATCGTACGAATCATTCATGATCATCAATGGCATCCATTCAAGATTCAGATACTCCAGCACCTAGCAGAGGATGACCCAGACAGACGTATGCAGTTTTGCACGTGGGCCCTAGAGCAACATCGACAAGGTCCCTCATTTGCACACGGTATCTTGTTCAGTGATGAGGCAAACTTTTATGTCAGTGGTGAAGTTAACCGTCACAGCCACAGGTATTGGAGTGACCACAATCCACACGGAATGGAGCTTTCCAAGGTAGTTGGAGACGTTAAGGTTACGGTGTGCGGTGGAATATGGGGTACCCGCGTAATTGGACCCATTTTCATTGAGCAGAACCTAAATGCTCAACGCTACCTGGAAATGCTGCAAGAAGTGGTGTTTATCTCACTTCTGAATGAAGAATGCAGCTTTCCCTCTTACTTTCAACAGGATGGGGCTCCACCACACAACGGTGCAGATGTTCGTTAGTGGTTAGATGTTCAATTTCCTGGTCATTGGATTGGCCGACGAGGTGCTGTGGTATGGCCACCCAGATCTCACACCACTTGACTTTTATCTGTGGGGTCATTTAAAGCAACTCGTCGTATATGCAGAGAAAATCAGAAACAGACACCATCTCCAGCAACGCATTGAAGAAGCGTGTGCCAGCATTTCTGCGGAAATCCTTCTGCGAGTGCATGACGATTGGATTCAGCGCCTTCAAATGTTCCTTGACCAAGAGGGACACCATGTTGAACGCATTAAATGACTGTCATTTCTGAGTGTTGTAACTTTTGAATTATAACTGCTACTTCAAACTGTTTACAGGAATGAAATTGTCAGGAAATGCTCATGATATATCACACGACCCCCCCAATCCCAAAAATTGACTTAGATTCAAGATGGCGGCCATGTTCGGTACATACCATAAAAGATAGACACGTCACCCATACCTTACTGAAATATCAGATTTCCCAATTCCTGCAAGGTTTTCGAAAAAAACAGGGTGTACTGCCACTTTTGACTCACCCTGTACATAAAATACTTAAAAAAGCTTAATAATGTAAACGACAACCAAACACTCACTGAATCTTAACGTATGATTGCATTTAATTTGTAGGGTTTTGCTTCAAATATTTTTGACGTGTGAAAAATTGCAATTTACATTATATAAAAAATGGGTAGTCCTAAATTTCTTTTTATAAAAGCCTTGATAAACAAGTTTGCAAATAAGCAAAATTTCAATTGAATCAAAATATAAAAAAATAAAAATAAAATAAAATAAATTATGAATCAAGGAAAGGCCAAACATCCACAATTGGTGCTGTACACGCAACTGTGTAACACAAATACCACGCCTCTGACACGCTATGATGAAAAATGACAATCTGAATCACGTATTGTGAGGCACTGAAGCATGGGGATAGGTTATTTTGAGCAACTTATTGAAAACGCACTTTAAAAGAGCTTACGTACTTTCCACAGTGTTAGCAAGATCTTTAACATGCACATACAAAACAGCGGCCATTTTATATGGCGTATCTGACCAATACATCTACACAAAATGGATTACATACCTGTTTATCGATTAATCTGTCAAATTGTTGCTATACCCTGCATTTATATTTCTATCTGAAGTGCATCAGTTTCTTACCCTCATCACATCGAGCCTATGAGATAAAAACTATTAATAATAATTTTAATTAATAATTAAAAGTAATTAACAAAAAAGCTGACAACCTAATCAGATTCTTTCGGTTTCGTCCAATTCCAATAGCTCAACCCCTCTAAGCACGTATTGCTTAGTAACCAGCGCCATCTTTCGAGAAGTCGTTTTCCCGGGAAATTTGAGTTGCTAGTTTTCCTCCTGTGTACATTCAGCTTCAAAACAAGCTTCACAGATCTAATGTATATGATTATTAGATGACTGTAAACTTAATTAAAACGTAAAATAAGTGTAAAGTCAGCTGCATGGGCGAGAACGAGCGGAAACGTACCGGTTAGGCCGAAGTCTCACTGCCGGGAATAGCCAGACAAGCTCTCGCTGGGATACAGGTGCAATATTACTTTTCTTTATGTAAATATAATATAATAGCATTTATTTATATATCTAGATGGTTTAGTTGTGATAATAATTTAAGGAAACAATTATTGAAATAGAAAATATGACTAATTTGACACGCACTCGCATGTCGTACGTTGTCTTTTTTAAAGTTACACTTTACTATAAAATTTACTATTAAAAAAAAAAAAGTACTATACCTGAATTGAAATCCGAATATGTATACCTAGGATTTAGTATTTAATATTTTTGATAATCCACCCCCAAAATGTTGATTTTTTGCTGCTATGTTTTAACAAAATCACCTTCGATTAATGGAGACTTCCGCTCCCTGCTTATTACATGTACGCCGCCACACGGCAAAAATAAGCATTTCATTTGGTACAGAGAATCAGTATCATGCCAGGCGTTTGTTTCAATTATCAGGAAGATTTCAGCATTACATATGTATAACGTTTGTATAACATTTTTCCAGATAAAACTTGTTTAAATTGTAACTTATAAATTATTCTTTTTAATGAATTGTGCATAATTCATAAATAACAAGTATATTGAGTCCTCCTGTGATCGTTATTTGGTTAGCAATTAAATAGATATAATAGTCTTTTTCTTTAAAGTGTCGTTACGTGTGTGATCACTTTCTGTTAAGAATTTTCAAAATGTGTACTTGCTTCTTAGGTCTCAGCTCATTTTAATGTTTTATTGCTTAAACTTGAATCAAAGTAAGCAAGTTGATGTGGTATATTTTGATTATAACAAGGCGTTTGATAGAGTTAACTGTAATATTCTCCATCAAAAGTTAAATGTGATGGGGTTTTCTGGCAATATGCTAAATTTATCTTCATCGGTTCTTTTGAACAGGTCTTTCATTAAGACAATGTTATCTGTAAGTCAAGGTTTGGGAAAATCCTAAGCGGAATCCTTCAGGGGTCACCGCTGGGTCCTGTGCTTTTTAATTTGTTTATTGCTGATATATTCCCTATTGTTTCCTCTTCCAAAGAGATAACAAAAGTTTCTATTCTACTTTACGCAGATGATATAAAAATTTCTTCCTTATTGCTTCGGATCAGACATCGGAATGGTTGCTTCAAAATGGATTGGATTTGAATCCAAAACAATTATTCATCATCATACAGGGTGAATACAAAAGTCTGAACCCCCCTTTTATTTTTTGAACCGAAGCAGATATGTCAATTTTGATGAATCCAATGAATAGGAAGTTGTGGGTGGCCTATCCCATGGTGCACTTTTCATCATCCCAAATATGCAAATTAGGACACATTCAAAATTTATCTCAAAAACCGTAAGGGATAGAGAAAAAAACCCAATTTCAAACTTGTTCAGCATAAAAAAACAAACAAAAACAAAAAACAGTCACACTGCACAAACAAGTTACTTCAAACAGTTTAAAAAAAAAGTTAATCAACAAAATGCTCGATGTGACGACCGTGGGCACCATAACACAATTGGGCACGGAACCTAACTGACGCCAAAACATCGGCAAGCATGGCTGGTGTCACTCCTGGATTCGTTGAACCAGATCCTCCAGTGAGGCGGGCTGCGTAGCATAAACCTTGTCCTTCAGGTATCCCCACAAGAAAAAGTCAAGTGGTGTAAAATCAGGAAGAGCGGGGTGGCCAACGAACTGGTCCTCCTCGGCCAATCCATTGTTGTCCAAACATCTCACTTAGACGCTCGCGAACGACCAACCCGTAATGTGGAGGAGCTCCATCATGCTGAAACCACGTGCGCTGTTACGAGGCCAATGGCAAATTGTCAATGAAGTCTGTGACTACCACGTTGACAATTTCAGCCCGGTAGCGTTCTGCAGTCAGTGTTCCATCGTAAAAATACGGTCCAACCACAGTGTCATTTTACAATACACACCAGTTCACGTGATGAGTTGCTTCTCGCAGACATCGTGGGTTTTCGTCTGCCCAATGGTGATGGTTGTGCCTGTTGATAACTCCATCCCTGGTGAACTGGGCTTCATCTGTCCACAACACCTCATGAATGAAGTTTGGATTGTCATCCAGGCAGATAAATAACCAGTTGCAGAAGGCGGCCCTAGCAACATAATCCAATGTCAGTAACTCCTGGTGACAATGAATATGGTATGGGTGAAAATGATGTGCATGTAGAATGTTGAGAACAGTTCTCTCATGGCACCCAACATCTGCAGCAATTGCTGTGGTGCTTCTGTGGGGATTTGCAGCAACTGCAGCCAGAACTAGTGTTGTTGTATCC
>JAHWFO010084993.1:0-33449 GCA_023313115.1 Rhysida immarginata
GTTGTATTTTATCGAACATTATAGAGTCCAACAATTTAGGGATAACTGATTGAATTGTAATAGGCTTATCAGGGCCATAGCCAGGACGTTATCTTGAGGGGGGGGGTTTGCAAATATAAAACTGCGTCGGACCTTTTTCCATTTTAGGTTGGTCGTGGCCCCCCCCCCCCCCTTCGACCCCCCACCCTGGCTACGGGCCTGCTTATAATTCCTTATATCATGCAGACCACCAGATTTAAAAATAGGGGAAAATGTAACTATGCTTCCAAAACACAGGAAAATGACTACTGATAATCATTTGTTGAATAAAATTAACAAAGGTAAGCATAATGATGAGGCATATATCGAGATAAATAAAGGATATATCTTATCTGGTCCAACTCCTTATTAGTATTTAAAGCCTTTAATTTACCCATAACATCATGGGAAGTGGCATCAGTCTTAGCAATATCAATCTGATTACTAAAATGTATATTACTGTCTTGACAAGAAAGTCCATTATTAACGTAAACAGAAGAAAATTAGGTAGAAAATAATTGTAAAGTCCCTAATGAATTGTATTGAAACTTATCATCTAAATACATAGAGAAGGGTAAGTAATTGTCCAATTATTTTTAGAATCAAAATTTTTCCAGAATTTTTTTACATTTTTAAACATTTGTAAAAAATATTGTGGAAGAGTTTCTTTCTTGTCTTTTGCTTTAATTAAGTCTCCACCGGTTTTTCTTGATTAGTTACATGGATACTGATATGTTTGATTTTCAATCAGAAATGTAAATGTTCGTTAATGTCAAATGTAGCTCTGGAACAATTTCTAAGAGGTATCGTCGATTTTTGGCTGGTATTATCACAATGAATGAAGCATGGATCCATTCTTTTGATTCCGATTCACTATAGATTAGAAACCAAAGCTTCCCCACAACCACAGAAGTTTTAGTCTCCCATGAAAGTTCTTTCTGGGGTGATGGCATCTGCTAAGATAGGATACTGTTTGTGGACTACCTTCCAAAAGATTCAGCGGTAACAACAACTTATTTAACCTTCACTGTTAGAAAAGCTGACACAGGCACTAAAATTGAAGTGGCAAGAATAACTGTCAAAGGGATGTTCTTTCTCCGGGCCAACATATCTTCAAAAACCGCTCTCATCAACCAGCAAAAACTGGCTGGTAAGCAATTCAAAGTTCTGAAGCATCCAGGCCGAGCCACACATCGCTTCTTATGCAGCAGTTCCTCCCTAACAAAAACATTCCTGTCATCCCTCAGCCACTGTACTTTCCAGATTTTGCTCCTAATGACTTTTGGCTGTTCCTATAAGTCCTGATCTTGCTGCCTTTGATTACCATTTGTCCCCAAATCTCAAAAACCACCTGAAGGAAATAAAAGTTCAACTCAACAGGATGCTATTTGGATGGTTTAAACATTTGGAATATAACACCAAATAGTGAATTGAACTCGAGGAGGACTGTTTTGAATAAAAGAAAATTATCAAATTGTTCCTGTATACAAGAACATAAAAAAGCATGCAGAACAAAAGATATCAGCAATCCCATTGCTCTCCATGCTTACACAAATGATCACCCAGTAGCATGGAACCAGGTAGCTATATTAAAGAGAGAGCAAAATTATATAAAAAGAGTGATCAAAGAATCAATTTACATAAAAAAATATAATAACAATTTGGCAAGTTGCTCTTATCAAATCCACCCAAATTGGCAATTAATTTTATAATTCAATCTACTTTCATATCAATATTTATTCTCTTATCAAATCCACCCAAATTTTGGTAGTAATTCTATAATTAGATCTATTTTCATTTCAATATTTATGCCCATTTCAGTTCGATTATTTTCGTTTTGTTTACATTTTTACCTCCTGACTCTATCCCACACCCCCAGGTCAATCCTCCCCCGCAAAAGCCACAAATCTTGCCTGACACCCAACACCGCGAAATATCCAAGAAGTAGGGTGGGGAGCCTTAAACTTTAAACCAAACCAGGACGAAAGATCTCGTCGTTCTTCTCTTTTTAGTTCCTTTTTATTTATGTTTATTGATTTTTCATTATTATACTATGTTCAGCAAATGAATAAACCCACAATTATTAGACAATTTAAGCTATAGCAAGTATACTTGTTACACTGAGAAGTTTAATAATAATAAATAAAAAAAAAGGTGAGGGGTTTTCCTCATTACGAAAGAGTATTCCAGCCGTACGGTGCTTAAAAACCTTAAAAAGTGCTCATTTTTGAAACCCTTTTTTAAGGCCTTAAAAAGTACCATTTTTAAGCATTTTTAAATGCTTATTTTTTAAACCAAGTGCTTAAAATTAATTTTAACAAACCGCTTCTTACTGAGAAACTTAAAGCAAAACCAATGCCATGCTGTTTATCTATATTGTGCCTAATCAGCGCCACCTACAGAACAACCTCTCCTCTAGGTTGTTCTTTAGGTGGCGGTGGCCTCAAGCTCGTGATTACAGCATTGAAGACAGTCCAATAGGACTTAATTCTCCAAACAGAAGATCGGATATTATTTGAAAAAATGAAAGGAAAAATTCTGCGATCTGGATTCGAACCAGGAACCACGAGTATCACGCTCGACACCTCTACCAATTGGGCTATCGCAGACATAGTACAGCAAGGCTGTCTCCAAGGGTTGTTTGTTAAACTCGGCGCTGAATCTATCGCTTGGCCATGGCCTACAACAATAGAAAAAAGCTAATCTATCGTTTTTTTCTTCCGCGTGAACAAATTTATAAGGAGAGTCGTTTTGTTTTCTCACAGTGTGACACTACTAGTGCTATAGCGATATATTTGGGGCTGAGTTTAACAAAGAGCTCCAAGTGTCTTAAAGACTGCAAAGCAGTCAAGATGGAAGACCCAATGATAGGGCTGGCAGCTGGCTCACAGATTGAGAATTCTTCCCATCCAAACCATCAAGAGTGGCTCCTGGTTTGAATTCAAAGTCGCAGAATTTTTCCTTCCGTTTTTTCAAATAAAATTTGACTTTATGTTTGGAAAACTAACTCCATTTCTTATTTCTTAATGATCCAATTCATGCTAAGAAAACATTCCTTACATCATTACTCCGCCTTCAGCACCTTGCAAAGTCCACACCAGACCTCAGGAGTCCATGGCTTCATATTGTTTTCGTCATATGCTAAGCTTTCCATAAACCTCGATTCGTCTGACCAGGCAACCTTTTTCCAGTCTTCAATTGTCCAATCCTTGTGCTGCTGTTCCTACAGGAGGCACGCTTTCTTCTCTGACAGCATTGGTACCCGAGATGGCTTCGGCTTTGGTAAACCATTCGAGGCAAGGTGCGACTAGTTGTCCGTTCTGATATTGTTTTCTGGCTAACTGAGTTGTAATGTGCAGTAATTTCTGCGACTGTTTTCGCACATAAACCTTGATATTCTCCTCCGGCCTCTTTCATCAACAAGGGTTTTCCGTCCACAGGAGTGACAATGGCTACATATTTTTTGCTCCTTGACCCGTTCTTGATAAACCTTTCTGTGGAACATGAAAAGTTCAGGAGAGTCGCCATTTCTGAAATGCTCATTCCAGTCCGTCTTGCACCTACCACCATGCCACGCTGAAGTTAGTCAGATCACTGGTTCCCCCATTTTTGCTATGGGTTCACGCTTAACTAACAGTAGAAAAATGGCTTTATGGTATTTATACCGCGATTTGTGATAATGTGACATGCAAATTAGGCGGTCACTTAATTTGCTTATTTTGTGAGGTGTACCTAATAAAGTGGCAGCTCAGTTTAAAAGAAAAACATGAATTTAAAAATTTATATATCTTTTTTTTTTCCGAAGCAAAGTTCGGGAACTTTTTGAACCCACCTCGTATAAGTAAATGTGTTATAAAATGTTTTAAATTTTTCTTTTCTTTCTCTTTTTATTTTAAACTTTGCCTATTGCGTCAGACTTGCCTGATAATATATAAATTAATTGCACTAGAGGTGGTTAAAAAATTTTTTGGGGGTGCTTATTTTTTTCATGAGGAAAGTGTACGAACCCTGTTTTCAGAGTGGTTAATTGTGCAGGGTCGGGACACTCTTTTGTCAAAAATCTAATTTTCTTTGTGTTTTTGGGCATCCGACTATTAGTTTTCTGTTCTTGTACATTTGCCATCTTAATTGTTTTCTTTTCTTTGGGCTCAGTTTGAACAAAATTTGTGTTACATGGTGTAATTAGGTTAAATTAGTATAAGTGTATTTTTAATGAATTTTTATTATCGCTATTACCGAAATACGTATTTTATTAGAAAACGGGTATTACCGGTAACAACATCCCTAGTGCTGATTGGTGACCCAAAACGCAGGAAAATAGAAACGGGAAAAGTATCCACCATTCAGTGATATTGAATAGTGGTATGCTGATTTGCAGAAAAATTCAATTGGAGACATTCAAAGTTAAGAATTTTTACAGGTTTTAACATTATTGATGGCATCTATTAGAGATTTAATCTCGAAATTCACTTGATTATTAAGTAATTTATCCTTATTACAATTGTAATTCCTTTGTATTTGAATAGCTCCGTAAATGGCAGCCCTTTTGGGATCCTTTATGTATTTTAGAATCGTCATGATTTCCTCTGGGTCTTAATCGTGTTTCACCTTGATGATGTGGCTCTCATTCTTCGCGATTTATGCAGTGTTTCTGTTCGGAGATCGATGCCCACCCATCCTGCAGTCTGGCTCTCTTCTTGTGAATTTTGACTGCTGGAAAAGATTTCAAAAGGAGAACGTTTTACCTCTGAGGAAGAAGAGGTCCATGCTACAGCAAAGGAATGGGTTTGGCTCTAGTCCATCTTCTTTCAGAGAGTATAAAGAAACTTATCAGCCGTTGCCTAAATTGCATGGGTGATTATGGGTCGGCACAACCTTCAACATAACTGGAAGTCTCTACCAAGTGACTACTCGTTCTATCAGCTGCATCACAGTCGCCGATGTTCAGGTAGCGGCTCCAACAGCCACAAAAAAGTTCCTACACCCTTGTGTAAAATAATTGAAAAACAAACAATGATTATATTAGTTTATTGTACAAAACTCATATATACCTAGATTAGTAACGAGTCTACTAGTTTCGAACAGTCACCACAAATGAATCGGCACTTGAATGAGCTTCTCTATAGTCATACAGTCCACAGCACGAAGAGACTTTTGCATATAGCCCACAAATTCTCAATGGATTTACGTCCGGAGAATTCCCTGGCCAAACAAGAACCTGTATTTGCTGCTCTGTCATGAATTTTCGATATATGACAGGGGGCTGCCCCAACTGCAATATGCCAGTACCTTCAGGATATTTCTTTTCCAGGTCTGGAACAACTTTCTTCCTTAGAACTTCATTAAATTGTGGAGAGCGCATCATTCCTTTTATTGGTTGCAGGCTTTTGACATAACTGAAGCATCCCCAAAACAATCTTCTCTAAAAACATGCTTTGTTTCTATTAATTTGCACAAGTATGTACATTTGAGCAACCGTTACAGTTTCAAAAATTTTATTATTTTGTTGTCGTTGTTCTACCTATCTTAACATAAGCAATAATAAAAAAAAAGCGACTACTTGGATCCCCCTTTTTGATTAGGGGCCATCCATAAATAACGTCACACGAATTTTTTTTTTTTTTTTTGGCCCCCCCCCCCCCCCCGTCCTTGTTACAATGGTCACATTTGTGTGACCCCCCTCCCTTTGTGTGACTTCACATATTTTCCAATTTTAAATTTAGAAATTATTAAATTAAAAAGGCACTTCCAAAAATTATTTAATATTTCTGTTTAAAATCTTTTTTCATAAAATCAACAACAAATCAAACATTTTAGAAAATTTACAAAACACAACCAATCAAATGAAAGATCAAAATTTAATCATCTTGTGTCCAAGGGCTTTGAACCCCTTCCTTTATATTATTTATGACTGGCATAGCAGTCATTTCGTTCTCAATTTGAATAATGTTAGGAACATTCGATGTGTCAACATCTTCTTCATCCAACCATATAGCATCGTCATCGTTTATCAAAAAAGAGCTTCCCTGGCATGTGCCAAAGCGTGATCACCGTGCCAAAGGCGGCCGACGTGCTGACCTAAAGGTACAGCGAGCGTGAACTCGCGCGACCGCCACATGCCAAAAAGTGACACATAAACGAATTTAAACCTTATTATATTGATAGAGTTGGTAATATTTTAAAGTTTTTCGTTAGAGTTCAGGTTCAGAATTTTAATTCTTTAGATTTATATATGTGACGTTACGAAGCTTATGACTCGTCCACCCCCTTGTCACACTTTGTTGACCCCTCCCTCCCCCTTAACGCTTGACGTAATTTATGGATGGCCCCTTAGCAGTTATTCTCATATGCATTGAATTGGTATTTTTTTTTTATTTCTGCCACTGTTTGAGTTTTTTTTTTCAATTAGTATTATTTCTTGACGGCTCCAGTGGTTGTATTGCTTGGCAACGGTTAAAATTAAATGAAAGAAGTTGAACATAAATTTATAGAAAAATTTCTTTTGTGAAATGGTAAATGGATATACTATACAGGGCGTTTCAAAAATACTTTTATAAACTTTAGGGACAGGTTCCTTACACCAAAACAAGAAAAAAGTTCATATAAATATGTGTCCGAAAATCCTTCGTTTTCGAGTTATTAATGTTAGTTTGATTCATTATATTGGTAGGGCCATATGTTCTCCCAGCACGTGTTACAGGTGCTATCTACAGGGACTTTATGCAGAACACCCTCCAAGACCTACTAGAAGATGTGCCCCTGCAAATAAGAAACATGTCGTTTATGCATGATGGAGCTCCAGCAGATTTCAGTCTGTGTTCGAGATGCACTGGCTGGTATCTATCATGACAGATGGATAGATAGAGGAGGACCAGTTCCATTGCCAGCACGTTCCCCCGACCTCAATTCTTTGGATTATTATTTCTGGGGACACCTTAAACAAATGGTTTATGCAGCAGACCACCCGAATGTAGAAACTCTTCATCGACGTGTCATGGAAGCCTGCGAAACCGTTCGAAACCGTCAGGGAGTATTTGAAAGGGTGGACAGTCCATGATTCGACGATTGCATGTGTGTTTAGAAGCAAGAGGCGGACATTTCGAGCATTTATGATGAGTTTTTTTGTGTATATGAGTTCCAGTCACCTAGGTTGTAAACTTTCATTAATAACTCGAAAAGGAAGGATTTTCGGACATACGTTTACGTGAACTTTCTTTCTTGTTTTGGTGTAAGGAACCTTTCCCAAAGTTTGTAAAAGTATTTTTGAAACGCCCTGTATATGCTATTTGATTCAGACTTATGATTTCCTTAGCATTATTATAAAAAAATTCAAATTCCTATTAATTATTTTTGACTTTTAATTTTACTTTTAAACTCCCCTTTAAAAATATTCCTTAGAATAGATTCAAATATTTTATTTATTGTTTTTCAAACAGAGAGTTTCCTTGCCAGTATTGAAGGAGAATGATAATAGAAATGAAACCCCCCCATCACTTACATCTTAGGTATTAGATTACTTTTTTGAAAAATTTATTAGATTTTTTAGAGCATTATTATTATTATTAAATTGTAATGAATCAAAATTTTTCTTTTCATAAATTTTTAAGTTTGATATTAAAAATCTTTATGGGCTCCCAAGTTGCGGTCTTGAATGGGTCATTTCAAAAGTGGAGATGGGCACACAACAAAGAAACGTGAAATGATGTCCATTCTCCACTTTTGTAATGACCCTTTCAAGATCGCAACTTTGGAATCCATAGTGATTTTTAAAGCCAAGAAGTCATCTCCTGATATCCTCCTTAACTGTCAAACTGATTTCGACATTTATCCATTCTTAATTCTGTCTCAGATTTACTGTAATACTTTATCTTGTATTTGTTTTCTTGACACTTTTTATGTATTAGCCGTTATTTATTCAGTTGTCTTTTACGTTTATCAGCTTTATTATTCTGTATTAGTTAGTTATTTGTTATCCAGTCATTCTATTTTTCTGCTTTCTTCCAGTTAATATATTTTTGCCTTATGATGTACCCAATCTCTTCTCTTCTTTCGCTAAATTCTAATCCAGTCAACGTTCGCCCTATGCTGTATATTTTGCATCTACCTTTATTCAGTCATCCTATTTTATTATTGTATCCAGAGTTATTACTCGTTGCTTTGTCCTGCCATTCATTGTATTTTATTCAATCAAATTACTCCATGGTAACATATTTCTGTATATAAGGGCGAGAAGCCTGTTGATAAAGCCGGGAACATATGGCGAAACAAGTCAGAAACTCTGTTCTCCCTATATTGTATTGTAAAGTCTGTCAATTTCATTGATAGAAACAATACTCAGATATCCCAGTTAATTGAGACAACAAGCAAAGTAAACCCGTATGTTCATGGATATAGGTTTAAGCACCCAAGTGGATACTTGAAACCAGGATTAGTATCAAACACTATTAGGGTGGTCGAAAAATCTATACTTCTGAAATTACTTAATGACTATCTTAGAATTTAAAAATCTACTAATACTAACAAATAGGAAGTCATGAATGGGCTATTTATTGGTGCCCTTCCAGTGATCTGATTATGCACATTAGGATTTGTACAAAACTTCTCATAAACTGTAATAAACATGGGCCAATTTCCAATTACAAACTTTTCTGCATTCATTTCTTCATGAACGCAATAAACAAAATAGTGATAATTGGATGAATAAATCACTCAAAAATGAAAATGTAATGTTTGTACATGCAAGAGTTTGACAATTATTTTTCACATGTAAGTAAGAAATAGAAAATATATAGAGGGGAGCTACTCTGCAAGCAGAAACTAATTAAGAACGTGCCCAAATTGTCTTCTAACAACCCGAAAGCACAGTTGAGCACTGTTGTGAAAACCTCCCCAGAAATATGGAAAACTGGATGGGCATGTGAAATGATTTGCATGTAGAAATGTTTCGAGTGAAAGACCGGAAATGTTGCGTTTCATTTTTGAGTGATCTATTCATCCGATTAGGATGCGTGGGTTTCATCATAATTGGATCCGGAACAAGTTTGCGATTGGAAATTGGTCCATGTCTGTTATGAGTTCTGAGATAAATATTATATATGCCCTAATTTGCATAAATGGTCATCGGAAGATCACCAGTAGATAGCCCATTCACGACTTCCAATTTGTTGGCATTACCAGATTTTAAAATTTTACGAAGGTAGTCCAGAAAGTAATGCACCACAATTTTTTTCTTCAACAATTATTTATTGAACACAATGAAACTTACACACACGAAAGAATGATGTTTCTTCTACACTCCCTATTTTTTTACATAATCTCCGTCCCGTTCTATGGCCTCCCTCTAGCGAGACACAAGGGCGTGATGCCCTGTCGGTACCAGTCCTTGTTCTGTTCACGCAGCCATGTCTTCGCTGTGCGAATCACCTCAAAATGTCTTCCACGAATGGCATTCTTCAATGGCCCAAACAAGTGAAAGTCAGGGCCACTGTCCAACCCTGTTTCGTGATGTGTACCGACGTTCTCAAATTGGTGAGAGGGCGAGCGTTATCATCTTAAAGCAAACAATCAGCTGGGTTGTTATGGCGTCCAAGTCGCTGGAAGCGCTTCTTGAGTTTGGTTAATGTGTTCACATATGCCTCAGAATTAATGCTGCTGCCTCTGGGCATCACATCAATGAATATGACACCATCATAGTCCCAAAACACAGTGATCATGACCTTACCAGCAGAAGCAGTTGCTTTGAATTTTTTCTTTTGTGGAGAGTGTGGATGAGGCCATTCCATCGATTGTCGTTTTGTTTCGGGCTAAAATGGTGCACCCAGGTTTCATCAGCTGTCACAATCCGGGACAAGAAGGCTGCCCCCTCAGCTTCAAAACGTTGCAGAACTCAGAGAAATGTTTTTTCTCAGAACCCATCGTGAACACGTTTTTGTGTAATCAAGAGCACGGGTGATTTCACCCACACTTCCTTTGCTGATTGACAGCTCCAGCGCCAACTGCCGATTCCCTTATCGTCGATCCTGACGAATGAGCGCATCAGCACGCTGCATCTTGTCAGGTTTGACAAATCTTGGAGCTCCGCCGAACCGCTTTCTGATGTCCTCACCTTCTGTACCCAGCGACTAACCATACTTCTGTCGACTGTTGATGCGCCATAAACTACATATAAACGTTTGTGAATGTTTCCAAACGTTTCTTCCTCCGTAGTGAGAAATTCAATGACGACACGCTGCTTATAACGTACATCACTTACAGACGCCATGTTGTTCCATTGCTGCACGTACGGTATCTGTCGGAAAAAAACGGAAACTTTGCGCGCGCACTCCGAAAACTTCAAAGAATGCATGTCTCAAGTTTAGCATTCGTACCATTGTTGGGGACGGAGAAAAACATTATGGTGCATTACTTTCTGGGCTACCCTCGTATATCGTTATTAAGTCATTTGAGTGATGTAGAATTTTCGACCAGTTTGTATGAAGGTTGATACGCAGTGAGCGTAAAAAACTTTGGCGTTTAGTTGGTGGGTTCATATTGAGCAAAAAAATGTCATATGAACATAGGCCATATTTTCATTAGGTACAGAATTGCAAACGTTTTATGAGTGTAGTAGCAAATAAATAAACAAAACTCCTGTTATGAACTTATAATTAGCATTTAATTTAAAAGCATAAGAGAGTATACGATTGAATATAAGAAGTGCTCAGATATTAAATGTGCCCTTGAGCCTGAATGTAAGCACGAATCATCAAATCATAAAGACAAACTATGGCATCGCCGTTGCGAATTTCATTGGTCGCGTTAATTTCACAAGTATTGATGTCACACAAGTAAATATGGTATATTTTGCGTTTTTAATGGTATAATTTTACCACTAAACTTTCAACGCTATGATCTCTTATACACTATCGAGCAATGATTATCCGGACACGACAGCAATAAACATATATCGCCAAACCACTTGTTATAATATCTGATATGGCCGCCTTCGGCCTGTAAAACCCATCCACAGGGTGAATACAAAAGTCTGAACTCCCTTTAATTTTGTGAACCGAAGCAGATATGTCAATTTTGATGAATCCAATGAATAGGAAGTTGTGGGTGGCCTATATCATGGTGCACTTTTCATCATCCCAAATATGCAAATTAGGACACATTCAAAATGTATCTCAAAAACCGTAATTGATAGAGAAAAAAACCCAAATGCAAACTTGTTCAGCATAAAAAAACAAACAAAACAAAAAAAAATCATCCAAATCGGACCAACCAATCACCCACAATCACGTGGTGAACTGTTTGTAGCTTACAAACAGTTACTTCAAACTGTTTAAAAAAAAGTTAATCAACAAAATGCTCGATGTGACGACCGTGGGCACGGAATCTAACTGACGCCAAAACATCGGCAAGCATGGCTGGTGTCACTCCTCGCACGCTTCCTGGATTTGTTGAACCAGATCCTCCAGTGAGGCGGGCTGCGCAGCATAAACCTTGTCCTTCAGGTATCCCCACAAGAAAAAGTCAAGTGGTGTAAAATCAGGGGAGCGGGGTGGTCAAAGAACGGGTCCTCCTCGGCCAATCCATTGTTGTCCAAACATCTCACTTAGACGCTCGCGAACGACCAACCCGTAATGTGGAGGAGCTCCATCATGCTGAAACCACGTGCGCTGATACGAGGCCAATGGCAAATTGTCAATGAAGTCTGTGACTACCACGTTGAGAATTTCAGCCCGGTAGCGTTCTGCAGTCAGTGTTCCATCGTAAAAATACGGTCCAACCACAGTGTCATTGTACAATCCACACCACACATTGATTCTCCAGTTCACTTGATGAGTTGCTTCTCGCAGACATCGTGGGTTTTCGTCTGCCCAATGATGATGGTTGTGCCTGTTGATAACTCCATCCCTGGTGAACTGGGCTTCATCTGTCCACAACACCTCATGAATGAAGTTTGGATTGTCATCCAGGCAGGCAAGTAACCAGTTGCAGAAGGCGGCCCTAGCAACATAATCCAATGGTAGTAACTCCTGGTGACAATGAATATGGTATGGGTGAAAATGATGTGCGTGTAGAATGTTGAGAACAGTTCTCTGATGGCACCCAACATCTGCAGCAATTGCTCTGCTGCTTGTGTGGGGATTTGCAGCAACTGCAGCCAGAACTAGTGTTGTTGTATCCTCGTCGCCTTGTGCCCTTCGTCGTCCTTGTTCTGCATTAACATTCCTTGTAGCCACGAATCTTTGAAAAATGTGACGCATTGTTTGACGAGATGGATGGCGTTCGTTAGGGTATCTGTCTCGATACAACCTAACTGCAGCATGTAGGTTTCTCCTTGCCTCTCCGAAGCAGATCATGATGTTGACCTTTCTGGAACAGTGTAGCTTGCCATCCTAGAATTGTTCTGTCTTCTGTGTGCTGAAACATGCCTTTTATTTGCTTTTCCGCATGAAAGTGAATGTGAGTATGGTAATTTATGTTAATTATTTGATTTGCATGCTTTACATGGTGGAAATATCAACATTCAGTTTTCCTTGTGCAGTGTGAATGTTTGTAAGCTACAAACAGTTCACCACGTGTTTGTGGGTGATTGGTTGGTCCGATTTGGAAATGTTGATATTTCCACCATGTAAAGCATGTAAATCAAAAAATTAACATAAATTACCATACTCACATTCACTTTCATGCGGAAAAGCAAATAAAAGGCATGTTTCAGCACACAGAAGACAGAACAATTACAGGATGGCAAGCTATACTGTTCCGGAAGTGGGTAATTATTCACTGTGATTGTGGGTGATTGGTTGGTCCGATTTGGATGATTTTCTTTTGTTTTGTTTGTTTTTTTTATGCTGAACAAGTTTGCAATTGGGTTTTTTCTCTATCCCTTACGGTTTTTGAGATAAATTTTGAATGTGTCCTAATTTGCATATTTGGGATGATGAAAAGTGCACCATGGGATAGGCCACCCACAACTTCCTATTCATTGGATTCATCAAAATTGACATATCTGCCTCGGTTCAAAAAATAAAAGGGGGGTTCAGACTTTTGTATTCACCCTGTGGAAGGCTCTCCACTTACTTTCGGTAAACGTTAGCTGGAATTTGTCTTAAATTTATTTTAAGGAACTGGACGAGTTGGCCGTGCCTTACCAGTTTCTGCCACAAGTGTTCTGTGGTGTCGAGGTCAGGGATCTTTGCAGGCTAGGGCATTCATTGAACATCCATCTCTTTATACCATTCCATGACAGTTGCAGCTTTGTGGCAAGGGGGGGGGGGTTGTTGAACTTAGTACATTTACTCTATTGTTTATATTTATTACCATATAATTTTCAGAATTTTGCGTTGCTATAACACAACCAACTTATTGTTGCACAAACTAATAATAACAGTCGTCTGCTCTATAGAGCTATCAAACGGCGGGAAGCATCTGGTTATCTAAAATGTCCAGGTGTTCATCGTTCCGCGAACAATAACCAGTGGTCCAAGTCCAGTTGAATGCACCCCCATTCACTATCAAATCTCATTCCACTACCATCCATTGTGACAACAGTGCACGTTGGTAACGTGTGTTCTCCAGACTATCTCCACATCCTTACTCTACCATCGGATTGGAAACAGGTGAACTTCGATTCATTGCTCCATAGCGTCTTTAGTTCCACTATGTGTGTCCAGTTCCCACGCTCTTTATACCAAGCCAGACTAGCTGTCTTGTTTTTGGTCCCGTGATGTTTGGCGTGTGTGCTGTAGCTCTTCCGTGGAAAGCAAAGCCATGAAGTTCTTTTCATAAGTTATTAATGCTCACGATAGTATTACTGATGCTCTGGAACTTTTCGCAGATAATTTGCATTGATTTTTGCTCGTTTGTGTGCACAACCTTCTGTAACGCTTTCTGTTTCTCTGTGTCATATTCGGAGGCCGGCCTGAATGTTTTCCTGCCAGAAGTGCCATTTGGATATCACATCAACTGTTGATAGCAGTGGCACGTATTGATATACCGGGTAGGTGACTACTCACAAGGACGCCTCGTTCAAAGTCACTCAGTTCCCGTCGTGTTGGCATGCCGCCTCTACACACACTCTATGATCACCGGATGTGTTTTATTTATTCAAATCAGGGCTGTCCTCTTATTTGCATTCACAAAATTGCTTATTCCGACTGATGACAGGGGTGTCCGGACATACTGGTAAGGTGCGTCTCAGAAGTTTGTGTGAAAAAAGACTATTGAAGGTACATACAAATGCTTTAATCACTAGCTATACAAAGCACTTAAAAGAAATTCCTGAAAATATTATTCACGAAAACATAATAGAAATAAAAATATTCAACAAAATGGATGTGTGTCTCAAAAGTTTAAAGAACTGCCTTCAGATGCTGAATGGAGACGTCCAATAAGTAAATTTGCGAGTGACAGGGTATTAATCTGTTGTACAGTTAGTCATTTTTTCAAAGAAAGCTTTTCTTCCACTCACAATTGATCTACGACAATGTCTCGCCAATCTCAATTCACAACCGATGAAGTGGCTGAAATCTGGCGATTGAAAGCCAGCGGACTATCTGTTGTTGATATTGTCACAATTACTGGAAGTCGCAGAGTTACCTCGTCCCAGAGTTACCTCAACTCGCGATGACAGACGCATTGTACAACTGGCAACCACACAAAATCTTTCTATAGGGAGTGCAAGTGTGACGTCAGTCCTTGAAATTCTTCAGTCACGTGACTCGATTTGGTTCCAAACAAGTCTTCTCGCTTCGGGATTTAACATGGTTCCAACGTAGGGATGGAATAAAATCGCTTTGTATAAGCCCAGTGTTTATTACACATTTAAGATGTGAAATTGTTTAGTTCCTCACTGCTCAAGAAGGAGCCAAAACAGCGATTTAGACATCTATCGTTTTCCCAAAGAAAGAAAGATCCGCGAACGATGGCATTCTTTTGCGAAGTGATTAAAAGTGATTAAAAAGCGTTCTAATATTAATGTATAAATTATATAATGGGATTAAATATCTTAACAATAGTATCAATTACACAAATTAACATAATAATTTAAGAGATGTCATTTTTACTGGCCGCCCGTTTCAACGTTACTAGTACGTATATTGCGTGGTTCCAATGTTTGGAACCAGCGATCCCATTTCCTAGGCTCTCGGCCCGTTCATCGCGCAAATGACGTCAGCTGTGACGTAGTCACTTGCACTCCCTATTGGCCAGATACAAAACGTGACTGGGTTAAACGAATCGAAAGACACTGTACACCGGCGAATAATTGTGAGTGGGCATGTTGTCTACAAAAAAATGAAGAAACCGCCTCTGACTGCCAAGCACATTCAAGACAGGCTACGTTGGGCACAAGAACACGTGGCCTGGAAAGACGAATGGGTGTCGGCGTTGTTCAGTGATGAAAAGAAGTGGAACTTGGATGGTCCTGATGGATGGGCATTATACTGGCACAATAGGAACCGAAGACCTTTTACTCGAGACAACAAGGAGGTGTTCTGTCATAGTTTGGGGCGGCTTCGCATTCAACGGTACCACCAATGAGTAAAAGAGAAAATTCGCTCACATACCAAGAAACCGTTACACAGTATCTGTTGCGCGTCTGTGATCATCTGTGTGGCCCGGAATGGGGAACATGCATGAATTTTTTTTTTTACAAATTAAAGTGCTGTTTCATGCTGAATGCAAAATCGTTGTTAAATACATCAGAAATAATTAAAAAAGCTATTAAAATTAGTGCTGGAAACGTGAAACCACGCCTCTCAACGAAAACTGTGTATGACGTCACTTTCCTCTAAACGCAATGATTTTATGCGTATGTGAAGCTCGAACTGATGATTAAGCTTTAACCATTGTCAGCGACAGAAAAACAGGAAAGTGGCATCGTAATACTTAGAGGCCATGACGTACCGTTTTCTTGTGGTGTCAACTTTAATATTTATTAAAAAATAAGTATAAATATTTCGCACAAACGAATCATTATTCCTTGATATTGATAACAAATACTACAGAAAACAATAATTTAAAATTTTCATGCATGTTCCCCATTCGTGTTCCAGCAGGATAACGCCAGCATCCATAGTTCACGATAAACAATGGAGTGGTTCAGAAAACAAAATATTGACGTTATGACGTGGCCCCCAAGAAGCCCAGACTTGAACCCCCATAGATTCTCTCGTGCAGTTTATGCCGGCGGAAGTCAAGTTTCTTCGACTGACGAATTGAAAAGAGCAATTAAAGATTCATGGTACAATGTAAGACCAGAAACATTGTTCAACCTCATAAACTCAATGCCGAACAGAGTATTTGAAACAATCAAGGTCGTTTAATTTAAGCCATTGTATAATTCATGCAATGTTTTTTCAGTAGTTCTTTAAAATTTTGAGACGCACCTTAGATAGTGTATATGTAATGAAGTGAAATAGGACCTATGCTCTTATATCAGTTAAAATGATATCCTCAAAAAATGCTTGTTTATTATACTCAGTGTGAATCCAATTCTAAAGAGATGGTATGTGCAAGAGAAAAACTAAAATCTTATTTGAATAAACTATGCAAAAAATAATCAGTGCCATATATGTTTATGCGGAAGACAAAACTGTGTTGTACAGTATACACTACTTTGCCAAAAGTTATGGGACACCACCAATTTAATGGAAACACAAAGCGATTTGTTTCATAACGCAGGAATTATGCCATCAGAACTTTTAAAGATTTTTAACAACCAGTTTCATTATAATCAACAATATTTTTTACCACTGTTCAATGTAGAAAACGCATGCAGAACATCCTTTATATCTTTGTAATGCATATATAGAGTGCTCATAAATAGAGGTACAATCTTTAAGGGGAGGCATAGAACATCAAAAGGATTGAGAAGTGCATAGGAACCCATGACCGGAAACATCACCGTAGGTCGCTCTTCATGAGGTCACTGCTTATAAATATGAGGTAACAGACATAGTGAGGGCAGGCCCCTAGTGACTCGTACGCCCGCCATGGAACAACATCTGTTGGAAGTCAGAGAGAGGTATCTGAGTACTTGCGTACATGCTGTCACCGCTGCTTTAGGAGGTCTCGGGCTGTTATACCACGCGTTTTGAATAGAAACTTCGAATATCTCCTGTAACATTCTGAAATGGAATCATCTACTACGCCATTTGTAATATTTATGTGCAATAAATGTTTCGGGTAATCTGTCTTGTGTCTTTTCATTTTCTTGTCTCTCTTTTACCACTTTCCCTTGTCATGGGTTCCTATGCAATTCTCAATCCTTTGAATGTTCTCTACCTATCCTTAAACTTTGTACCTCATTTATTTAAAGTACTGTATATTATGCTTTAATGTTCACAAGTGTAATTTTCTTTTTAAAAAAATTTGTCTCCTTATGGAGTTCTTAAGTGAAATATCCTATTGTAAAAATTCTTGTCTAGAGTTTAAATAAATTAAGTCTGATGATCACATCACAACTGATTCGTAAGAAGTACAGTATTTTGTATTTCTTTGCAAACGTTTATATCAATAAACTGATAGGTCTTTACATATTGATGTACAGGGTGATTCAGAAAGGAGGTCAAGAATGAAATACCATGTACATTTTGTAGCGGGGAATAATATTTTTCCTATAAACATGGGCCCGGAAATGCATCTTTACAGAGATAATGCAACTTGTACGAGGTAGGAATGGATGTGCGCGGTTTCAGTCGGGAGCTCACCTCGACAGGACATACCCTCAGCGATGTATTGGGAGAGGAGGCCCTGTGCCATAGCCACTCCGGTCTCCTGACTTGACACCTCTGGACTTCTTTTTATGGGGCCAAATCAAGCAGTTGGTGTATGCCACACAAGTCGACAATCCCGATAACCTTGTAGCTAAAATTGTTACAGCGTGTGGAGAAGTCGGTGATTCTCCGGACATCTTCACCAGAGTTCGCGAGAATCTCGTCCGCAGACTAAACACCTGCATCGAGGCTCAGGGTCGGCATTTTGAATACCTTTTGTAATGTCATTCCTAGCTCGTACAAGTTGCATTATCTCTGTAAGGATGCATTTCCGGACCCATGTTTATTGGAAAAATTTTGTTCCCCGCTACAAACTGTACATGGTATTTCATTCTTGACCTACCTTTCTGAATCACCCTGTATATATTAACTTAATGTTCTTTTATATAAACTTGCTACATTTGAGAAATTTTAAATATACGGGTAGCTCTACTTAGATTGAAATGTTCCATGTTGCACTATGAATTAAGAATAGTGAAATCCGGCTTCAAACTTGCGTCAAATTTAAATTTTCTTTTTAATACACATCTCCGATTTAAACCAGCTTCAGTTAAGTTACAAAATTTTAAAAAGCTTGCTAAATTGTGATAAATTGCTCACAATTTTAAATCTTGTAATTAACTAAAGATGGTTTAAAACCGAAACGCACGGTATGTATGTACGAGGGTTGTTCCGAAAGTAAATTAGCTACAAATAGATTTCAAACTATAATGTGTTTGTTAAGAAACTTGTATTCACGCTTTATTATGTTTGCATTAAAGGTTTCTTTTTATACGCTTTTATTTAATTTGCTTTTATGTGTGTCCAGGTCAAATCTTTTAGTCAAATATTAAAACCAACTTCCCGAGAAATAAAGAGATGAAACTTGAGACACATACACAGGACCGGTGATAATGCGTGTTAAAGGAAAAAAATTTCAAATCGGTTCACTGGAACGCGTTCTAGGGCACAAATTCATTTCAGTCTTCTCTCCGCAGGTCGGCAACTTGGTTCGGAGAACTTAGTTGCCGATCAGTGTGGCCAGTTTGGCATTTTTTTAAAGCGCTTATCCTTGTTTTTATTGTTTTGTGCATTGTTTAATTTTTATTTACAATTCCCAACAAAGGACAAGCGGATGAAGAAAAATGCCACAGTTTTGCCGATTTGCAGAGGGACGATTGTTATACGAACTGCTTAATTGTTAGACCAGTTAGTTTTACAAATTGTTGACGCCGGCTTGAAGAGATCAATCAAACTATAAATAAACTACAAATTGTTAAAATTATCGCTTTCGTTGACTGATGCAACGAGTGTTGTAGTCAACGGTAGTGCTATTTAACAACACACCTGATGCCTAAACAGTCATCAGCAATGCAAATATGGCTGACATTGCAATTGAATTATATCACTTCAGTGCCACAGCTTAGTAAATTGGACCCTGGACAAATTGCACTCCCTAACTGTATTTTGTGCCTCCTTATTGCATTCTGTACAGCTCTGCTACCTTCCCTTATGCAAGGGCCCTGGGCTAAGGCCCGGATAGCCCCCTCTCCTCGCTACGGCTCTGAATTTTTACGAGAAGAATTTTAAATGGTAAAAGAAGTAATAACGAAGATATATTAACTGAGCATGGCCTGTTATTTAGATTTACTACCTAAAAAGTGGGTAAAAGTGATTTTTTTCGTAGAGTGGTTCTAGTTCTCCACGGTGGGTTTATCGTACCATTTTATGTTCGCAAACAGGTCACGTGATCTGATTCAACGAAGAGAACATAGTTTCGGGTTTTTGCAAGTCATACTCTCCATCCTAGAGTTCCGAAGAGACTCAACATAGGACATCAAAGAATTTAACAACCGTTTCGAATCAATCTGATGTCTCCGATTCAGTTACTGTTGATTTTAACAACACGCCGAAAGGAGAACACGTGGGTTCGTCAGGGAAACAGTTTTCTATTGTTGTTGCACGTTTAAGCATTGTTGGCGCTGGCTTGAACAACACCTCCTTAAGAGAAGAGCCTCTGCACGGAAGCCGTCATATATTGTTACATCACCATAGTAGTGCAAATTCAGGGCTTATTATTGGTAGAAATACGAATAACAATGCCCTGCTTAGATGACGTAACAATGTATGAAGTTTCCGTGCACAGGCTTTTTCTTTAGAAGGTGTTGGCTTAAACAACACCTCCTAGAAAGAAAGCCTCACAACTGAAACGTCATATATTGTTATATCCTCAAAGTTCGATCATTGTTGATCGTAATTCTACCAGTAGTAAGCCCTAAATTTGGTCGACTTATGATGATGTAACAATGTATGACTTTTCAGTTGTGAGGCTTTCTTTCTAGGAGGTGTTGGCTTGAAGCACACGCCGGAACTGAAAAGTCACCTTACCATTGTTGTCTGTGCAATAATTTGTATCAAACTATAAATAAAGGAGAAAATGTGTGACCTTTGCAACAATATGTATTGAATTTTAAATTTGTGAGCTTTGCAACTGTATTAATTGAATTTGACAATAATTACCGCACCAACTGCGCGCGGATAAAATTTTGTATAATAGTAAAACATTATAAAAGCGTGATTTGCCATAAAATGGCTGGTTAAAAACACTACGCAATTGCATAAGACTGCGACCAAAATATCATTTTGTGCTTCGATGGAGCATCAGTAAAAGTTTATTTCACCTGGACTATAAATTACTATCTTTTCTCTATCAGATTCATTACTTTTTATGGAAAAGGCCGGGGTGCCGATCGCGTACTTCCTTGTTAGTCCAAGCAACAATGTAATCTTCATTGTTTCCAACAAACGAAAACAAAAAAACAAAAAAAAACTTGTGTGATGCAGGACACCCGAACGAAGTGCAACTTCAAGTGCATGATAATAGTCGGTGAAAAATATTGGATGATGTAATCAGTGGAAAGGATTAGTTAGTAATAATGATTAAAAACACAATCATTTAAAACATGAAAGATTTACTTAAATAATCATAGTATTTTGTACAAATTCAAGTTTATGATCTAGCAATAGTACAATGTCTTATTCTAAATGTTAAAATTGTTACAAAAGCTTTAGAGAAATGTAAATAATGTTTTATAATATACTTTACTAGACTGCTGACCCGTCACATGACGGGTTATTTATTTACTAATTGGGTTATCAATTTAGTTATCCGTTATCCGTTAGCAAATCTATCTTTCTTACTCAAAGTTAGTAATAAGTTATACTTAAACTTAAAAAAATCAACACTAAGCATTTTCAACTTTCTTTGTTGGCCTCAGACAGACCAAGAGAATTATAGTATTAGATTATACAATAAACTAAAATGCGTACTCTTGACATCGAAACCAGGTCTGGAGCAATACAATTAATCCAAAAATTATTAATGAAAACAAAAGTTGAAAATGCGTGTTACTGTATTGCCAAAACAAAATGGCGATGTTCTGTTGCCATTTTCGAGCATTAAAAAGTAGAATAGGAATATCTCTAAGACCGACATTCTATCTCTTTGCTTTCATCGATAAAATTGAGTTTAAAATTTGAAAATTTATGGAATTTTTAGCTTCCGGTTTGTTTATTTATTTATTTTTGTTTGGTATTGCTTCTTCAGTTCGTCAACGAGCTCGATAGCTCTCGTGCGTTCTGCATTTTTTGTCGCCGAACTCTTCGTTTGATTTACATAACTACAATAATTCAATTTAATTCATTTATTGTGTTCACACAGCTAAATCAAGCCAACACGGAACTACAATATCGAGCAAAAAGAATGAGAATTACAAGATTAAAAAAAAAATTAAATAAATAAAAAGATATATTAAATAAATAAAATTAACATTACGGAGTAATTACAAAACAACAACAGAAAAAAAAAAAATAATAATAATAATAATAATAATAATAATAATAATAATAATACAAAAAATACAAAAGGACAAGCATGAATTCAATAATGATAATCAATAAATACAACCAAACACAGGATAGTAACATGATGAGGCAAATTAATTAAATAAATCAATGACATCAGAATTCTCATTGTATAGTTTTTGAATTCTGAACATTGTGTCCAGACGAAATTTATCTCTGAATTTAATAGGGGGCCAAAGCTTCATCACGGGCTTCCTCGTAGTATGGGATGGTAATAATAATAATAAGCCCTGAATTTGCACTATCTATGATGATGTAACAATGTATTACATTTCATTGTGGAGGCCTTCTCTCTCGGTAGTCACGTTCCATCTCGGATATTAAGTGTTTTCCGTTTGTTAGAAACAATGAAGGTTGGATTGTTGGAACTACTTACTTCAGTAACGCGAAAAAACGTTTCATTCTTGCATTTCACTCCCCAAGTCGTTGGCGCTTCACTCCCCATAAAAAGTTTCACTTCAAAACTGGTTTTTAAAATCCATGATTGAAACAATGAAGTTTACATTGTTTGCTTGGATTAAGAAGATTAGGTGAGTTTACAGTGCCAGGGCCTGTCTGTTTTTCGTCGGCTACGATACTTACCTTAATGATTCACGTTTTACGGGGGATAATTATAAAAAGTAATAAATAAATAAAAATCTTTATTTCTTTTTTATTAAAATCTTAGGAGAGATTCAAGAAATTATTCTAAAATAAATGAAAGAATACAACTTCTAGGGCGTACAGCTGCTCAAGCTTTTGCTGGAAAGGTGAAGGTACTTTCCCATATGAGCCAATCACCGAAGGAAATTTATTTTTCATATAGTTTTTTGTGGGGGCAGCCGTAGCCCAGTTGTCTCGCCCTGCTCAATGCAGTGGTGGAGTTAAGCAACCTTGGGCGCGGCTAAGCACAGGTTGGGTGACCACCTGGAAATTTCCATCTCCCCCCGTGCTTCGGAGGGCACGTAAAGCCGTCGGTCCCGGCTGCTGCGACCACCTTACAGCAGTCGTTAAGTTCGTCATCATCCCCCAGAAATGGGGGTTGTGCGTAGGGCCGACCCCCCTGCCACATAAAATAAACAAGGTCTGGAAACAAGCAGTCACCTGATGGTGGTGCTTGGGGCTAAAGGCCGTAAGGCTTATAAAGGCCAGGAATGAATGAATAGTTTTTTGTAATGTAGTAACTTCCTTTATTAGTAAAGTTATACATAATGTTTATCTAAACATATTAAAAAAATATAAAAATCCCAACTGAGTGTGTGAAAGAGAGTAATCATTGTTTCTTAAACTGATATTGTCCTTAAGAACGACCACATTCAGAACATGATTCCACTCTGTGACTGAATACAACTCTCTGTTGAAGCAGTTACATGTTGATGAGGCTATAAACAGAGTTCCTCAACTCTTTCAATTCATCTATGAAGTATTTTTTATACAGACAGAAGTAATTCAATACTCATAGCCTTTCTTTGACATTCCAAAATGTTATGGATGCAATTTCTGTAATTTTTCTAGGCAAACCCAATTGGACACAAAATACCAGTGAATATTTACTGTAATAATTCTAAGGATATTTCATGTGTTCATACACGAAATTCATATATTGCAAAATTTCATCAAACAAACAGCCTGAGCAACGCCGGGCATATCAATTAGTTAAGAATAAAAATTAAGATTGTTGCAAGTTTCAACTCTGATATTGCTATCATTAAATGTAGTTACTAATTTAGGAAACTTAGAGATTATTTAAATTCTGCAACTGCATTAGTGTTTATTTATATCAATTTTTTCATGCAATTAGTGTAATCATACCAGGATAGAAAACTTATGTGCCAGAACATGTCATAAGAAGAAAGAAGTATTACAAGAAAATCTGCATTGCCTTGATTGTGAAAGGACAGAGGAGATATCACCAGAGCCAAAGAGACTAGAGGAAAATGATTCCAAACAACGTAAATCATTAACAGAAGATGTTGAATGAAATTTTTACTGTAAAAAATAAACCTTTTATTTTTACACACTTCAAAATTTTTACTCAAGAATCTTCAAGTAAATGTTATATTAATTTGAAATCTCTTATTTTAAGTGTTTTTTTATTTTAATTAATTGTATATTGTTTTTAACTTTAATTATTTTGGCTGTCATTTAATTTTATAATGATCTTATAGTTGATGTAAATTTTTGTTAATGGTTAAGTTATTGTGATAAATTTTTCTCTACATCTTTTGTTATTATTATCTATTAATTTAAACTTTTAAGCACTTGCTATATTGAAGAAATGGTTTCCTGTTTCTTCGGTCTAAATCACATTTGGGCTATATTCTACAATAGAAAAAACTTACTTACTACCATGTAGTTACAAGCCTAAACTGATGTCATATGAATGACGCTAAGTTAGCCATCAAGTTTTTGTATATATTTCATTAATTTTATTAAGACTTGTCGAAAGATCGTTGTTTCATGTTCAAAACACAATTCTAATTTCAACATACAAATAGGAAAAATATAATAGATAATAAAGAATTCTATAAACAGGAATTGATAATTGAAAATTTTGCCATTAACTGCCACAATTTGTAACATTCTTCTGCAGTTATTAATGAAATACCTATATTGGATGCAAATGAGTTTGTTTTCACACCTCATTGATACGTTTAAAAATTTAGCATGTTTAGGACTATAAGTCTCGTTCTTTTCACGAATTTTGCTCCTTCGGGTCCTGCGACTAATACACCGAGTGCAACATATATATGAAATCTATAAGAAAAGTTTTGAACTTATTATTTATGGATTTGACGCGGAAAAAAGTTCGCTCTTTCATAATAAAATAACTAGTTTTTCCACAAATACTTAATTGCATAATAAAATAACTAGAAAATGCAACTTGGTATGAAAAAGAAACTTTTTGATATTTGTTTCACGCAAATGGTTGGCCCTGAAGACGGCCATGTTTATATAGTATCTGTCAGTTAACCAGACCCTGATCGGGATCTGGAACCTGTCAAAATCTTTGAATTACAAACAAGAAGTTATTTTATTTTACTTAGATTTTAAATTAGTAAAGTTTATTTATTATTGTTAACATTAACTCATTATTAACATTTATTAACATTGTTAACGTACTTTTATAGTGCGACACATGTATTGTTTTTTTTTGTTTTTTTTTTCTGGCACATCTTGAATGTTCGCTACTGCGACTTACATAAAGGAAGGACTTATAGTCCGGAAAATGCGGTAGTTGCTGCATTAAGTTTTCAATTTTTTATGCCACGTATGCTTAATAATTTTTACTGTAAACTGTTTCTCTTAAAAACTTTTATAACCTATGATAGTGAATATGAAGGGGGGGGGGGGATGATTTCATTCTTTTTTAGACTTTTTATTTCCTAAGGAGTGTCCTCCACTGGAATAGTTCAAAGAGATTCTCATTTTGTTTTTATATAAATATTATAAATAATGAAGTTTCTTAATTTTACAATGTTTGGGCTGTATTCATTTATGATCTTGGAAGTGTCCGAGAAGTGCTTTAGTTTTTTCAGTACTTTGGTGGAAGCTTGCTCAGTGGCTTTTCATCACTGAGCAGTCAATGGAATTGATGTACGGCTGCATTTGCAATATGATTTCTTCCTGTGTGAGGCTTCTTTTTTTTAATTCATTACGTTATATCATTTTCTTTGCTTTTGAATCAGTGGAGCTCTGCTTTTCTTTCATTTGCCAGAGGAATTCAAAGAGGAAATAAATGAAAGCATTCTAGGAGATTAGGTCTCGTGTCCTAAAAAGTGATAAAAAAAGACCTATACATGTGGAGGAATGCTATTGATGAAAGATAATGCCAGGTTCATAAGGTAATAGTTTTAAAGAGGCCCTATACCATCTACTTAAATTTTGTATGGAGGTGAACTATTGTTTTTAAAGCTTGGGTTGAAAATTTTGTAATTAATCCATCTCAATAATGAATACTACTCTTAAGCAAATATATGATTCTCATCATGCTAGAACAGAAGATACTATTAAGTTATTAAATTAAAATGAATTAAGTTATCAAATTCTATACTGGTACTTGTGTAGAATTGGTAAATATATATTAAAATCTCTCTAAAATTGGAAAAGTTTAAAATTTATAACATAAATAAATAAAAGAATATAAAATGTAATAAACTTCAGAGATTAGCAAGAGTGGTAGTCGCAAACTTGTAGAAAAATTGGTACTGTTGTGAAGAACTGGCAGAAAAGAGTCCACCAATTGTTCTTCGTTTTAAACTTTCCCAATTTTAAGATTTAGTATATAGGGTAGAAACTACATGTTGGCGGTACTCGGATAGTCGTTTCATAAGGACAAAATAAGTCGTTTCCTACTTCGTTTCTTGGAAGAGTTTTAATAGGCGGCTTACATTTCGAGAAAATTGAATTTGAGCTTCATGCTGGACATTTTCAATACATATTGCCGTTCAAAAGACCAATGTTGCACAATACGTTGTTTTCCTTGTTTAAAATTCGCCTGTGGAAGCTTGAGATTTGATATGAAAAAATTGTATTGCCGAGAGGTTTTACAACCGACTGCAAGATATGTCATCACATTTCAAAGTCATTTTTCTCGAAATGAATGCCGTCTATTAGAAAACTTCCAAAAACATTTTGTCCTTAGGAAACGATTCTCCAAATAGCGCCCAACAATTATTTTAAAACCCTAAATATTTATCAATTATGGAAGACAGCACATTCTATTCTAGTCAAAAGATTGTATTTCGTTGGGTTTTTTTTTATTTGTTTTTTTTTGCGATTTATCTTCTAATGTAATGCTTTTTACTTAAAATATGTATTTTTTGAGGTACAGAAAACTTTTCTCTATTTGTCGTTTATGTAATCTTTGAGAGTGAACTTGAGAAAGCAAAAGGGAAAAGTTTAAATTACAAATCTATCTATCTTTAACAATTTTTTTCGATTCCATAATTTATTTTTCATTTTTACTTCTGAATGACTACTGATAAATATTGTCAAATATGATTGTTTTCATTTCTATTGTTTCTTCAGAAAATATTTTACATTTGTGTTTAACCTTTGTTTGGATGCAAGTGGTCTCACAGGCACAGCAACAAATCAGTAGCTAATAATTTCATAACCAAAAGGCTTGGTGTTGTCATTACTTTAATTCCTTCCTGGATTTACTTGTGGAAAAGAGTCAGTGAGAGTGCAACCGATGTGAATGTTTTGTAACCACACTGGCCGATCAGGCATCTATGCGGTTTTAGATGCATGCTGCAACTCGTATAATCAGTTTTCTTCTCGTGATTCTTTAAGTTATTTTGTTTGCATATACAGGGTGTCTACAGGTAACGAAAGTCCCGAAAAAGTCACGAAATTGGAAAATGGTCACGAAAAAGTAGCGAAATTAGAAAATGGGTCACGAAAATTCCGAGTCGCAGAATTAAAATTTGGTCATGGAAAAAAATCTGCTCACTCCAGTCTGGGAAAAATTCTTAAAAAGTTTTTTTTTGACGTTAAAAATAATTAAATTAAATCATGAAATTTTTTTAAGAGGTCCCCAAAAAGTCACTAAATTGACTTTCAGAAACTCTGTAGACACCCTGATATATTAAAAGGATACTCTTAATGTACCAGGTGTGCAACTAAGTTTCCGGGTTTTTTGAATCAATGAAAAAGGGAAAATGTCAAGAGAAATACAAAAATACAACAAATGATTTATTCAAAGTATCGTCCCTCACCACCTACACATTTTTGCCATCTCTGAAAGTACATGAATACCGCGACGATGAAACGACGCGTCTTTGGACCGAAACTATTCATCCAACCAATTTTGCACTTCTTCGAAAGTGGGCAAGTAAAGCCAGCCAAGGCATGCGCCATCGACCGGAACAAGTGATAATCGGAGGGGGCCAGTCTGGCGAATACGGCGGGTTCGGTAGCATATCCCATTTCAGCGTTTTGATGGTCTTCTGGACGATGCAAGTGCGATGCTACGGAGCATTGTCATTCTGCAAGATCACTCTTTCGTGCCTCGTCTCCCATTCTGGCCGTTTTTCGAGCAATGCATGGTTCCGATTGATCAGTTGTTGTGGGTAGCGATGCCCATTGAGAGTTTCGTTCAATAACGCTTGCAGATCGGTGTCCTCAATTGTTTTTGGCCTTCCGGAGCGCTCCTTGTCCGCAGTGTCAAATTCGCCACTTCTGAAGCGTTTAAAGCAGTTCTAAAGATTCACAGGTAGTTTTCGAAGATGCGTTTCGATATGTGTTATTAGACTGCTTATTGGTTAACAAATGTCCACGCATGTCCACGCTATAAGGAAACACAGATGTCCGGCATGTATGTCGACTATATGTGCCGTTAGGGCCATCCATGTTCGAAACCCGGAAACTTACTTGACACCTGGAATGATTGTTTCAACCACTCTTGGAGTTTTGACATAAACCTCTTTGAAAATATAAAAATTTATTTCTTTTTATGAAATAATGCTGTAATACCTTAATACAGCATATGATCTTTTATACAGAATGCGCGGTAGTTGGGATATTCTGGTTAAGGGGTTTTCCGTAATTTGGAAGCACATAATTTATACACTGTATATAGTTCAATTGATTCTAAAACTAGCGCTCCGAATTGCAGAAAACCCCTTATCGAGAATATTTGAGCATTCCAGATTAATTTACTATGCTGTACTATCAATAAATTATTTAAAACTGTATAACATCATTTTAGAGAATAAACCCATTACTGTGAATTGTGCCCTTCATGCATATTGCATCCAACGGAAGATTAATATTATGTACATGCTTTTCCTTAATTGTTTTATATTACTATTTGTGTTCCGCAAACTGTTATTGGTCGCTATTTTTCATCATGCCTTTAATTTTAATTATTTAAAGATTAAAGATTTCTTTCATAATACCGGTTTTTGTTCTATTTATTTATTTTTATTTAAAAAGAAATCCCATCTCATGCTTGACGTATTGCTAACCATGACACTCGAATCTGATTAATGATAGAGACTTGGTTGTTAAATATTTTTTTTTCTTAAAACATAATTCTTTCCCAGTGATGATTTTGGTATGTAGATACATTATATCTTATGAACTGCATCTAATTATCATAATGGATGCAATATTAAGTGAACTTTGTTATAAGTCTGGCATTTTTCTGCTGAGCATCGTGAAATTAAATATATTAGAGGCATCAAAAGAACCAAAACGTGTCTTATAAAATTGATTATCTCAGTTTTCTCCAAAATTGTTAATACATTTATCCCACTGAGCGATAAGGCTATTAATTCCATCATTGTAGGGTATTGACAGAACCATATTCTTTACTCTGTCACAGTCTTCGTCCGATGCAAATATTGGATGCAGCACATTGATGGCTTCTCTTATACAGGGTGGCTTCTCTCAAACAGGGAGATAGGCGGGATGTATATGAACACTTTTTGCCAATAAATCTATGGTCGGAAATCCCAGTGTCCAACAATTGGATATTGGAAGATCACCTTACAGACCACAAATGAAGAGAATCACCACCAGAAGTTTGTGACAAGGGTTTAGATACATCCTATATAATGAAGTATGACATGGTTATGGTAATAAGCTATATACCAAATTTAAATCTTCTACATAAAAAAATGGAGAAAATTTGAAGGGGACGGACATTGTGAAACCAATACGTACTCCTTCTTCCGCTACTTAATAATTTCTATCCACTTGTTCGAATTTGCACGTTTTGCAAGATACTGCCACGTGTGGACTTTCTATCCACTTAATTATGGCAATGGTACGTCACAGGCTGTTCTTGATGGGCGTGCAAGTCGTGCTTGCATGGTGGCAACTTATCAAAAAGGCGGCGTAAGGCGCCTTTACTTTGGTTAAAAATTTGAGTGATTAGCAAAGTATTTGTTTTTGCGTTGTATTTTTGGTTACCATACTTGGCGAATTTTGGGGCGCCAAAAAGAGTAAAGGAGAGCATCAAAAATTACGGGCACGGAGGTGACAACTAACAAAGAACGGCGCTAAGTGCGTATACGTTCTTACCAATGCGATAGATTTATATTCTCAAATAACTGGGTAGTACATATCACAAAACTGTGTAATTTCCAAAGCAACCGTCCAGAAGCTTGATATATTGAAACGTGCCCTTGCGACCGCAGGACATCGTGTAAAAGAAACACTAAACTCCAAACCACACAGCAGACGTGATGGTTCCGCAGAATACTGTTCCAAATAATATCCTCGATGCAGTGAAGTGCTTTGGTGATACTATTTTCCGAAATATTAAAATTCCGCGTTGCACACATCTTAAGAATTTGGGAATAAATTTCGTGAGCATGAAAGCACGTGATCTGTTGAGACATAGCACAGAGCCAACGTTCTTTCTCTCGGAGTGATAGTTATTTCGCCCGGCGAGAGGGAAAACATAGGAGACGTCGTTTGATAGAAAATTATTGCTATAGAAACGAGAAGAAAGACGGTCAGCCGACCTCAGCCACTCGAAGGAACAACAAGCCGTCTTGGATCCATCAGCGGGAAAGAAGAGGAATTAGTCCGGCCCGCTCACAGACACTACCTCTATTTCATCGCATATCACAATTTGAAGCTGAGTCGGTTTTAGGCAATATTGCTAAATAATGCCCTCTTTCATCCCCACATTATGATAATCAGAATATGGAAATTTGGAATTAGAAATGCAATAAACTCAGAAACAGTCACCCATTAAATAAAAAAAATTATGTTTAATGCATATATCAAAGCAAATCACAAAATAGACTGCACTCTTTTACATAACACAAATTATTGAAAATTCTTTTGAAACACAACAATATTTTAACAATAACAAGAATTACAATTTAACTTTCCTTGCTTTTAAAGAAGCAAAACCATCTATATTTTTTTCAAAATCAATCTGACTGGTTGTTTCTTGTTCTATTTATAAATTGCCATGTTAGCTAATTTTACTTGGCCAAGTGAAGATCTCAAATAATTTTTAATTAACTTAAGCTTGCTAAAGCTTTTTTCACCAGAAGCCACAGTAACTGGAAATGTCAAAAAAATTCTTAAGGCAAATCGTAATCATGAATAACCTGCAATAATTCTAAAGATGTTTGCGGCTTTAGTGTCTGGAATAATAGCAATTGCATGATTTTTGAAACTACATGTTTCTGAAGAAAAGTTATCAGAATACAAATCATTTGAATATTTAAGAGCCAAATTGGCAGCTGCTCTTTTTAAATCTTCATTATTCATTGGCAATAATTGCTCTCCTGAAAGAAATTGAAATTCCAATGATATATTATTCAACTTTTCTCTTCTCCATCTTAATTTTGAAACATATCTTAGCATTGAAAGTTCCAATGGTAACACATGGTATCATATGGCACGTGCTACTAAACAATAACCATTATCATTATTTATCGTTATATTCACTCATGGCACGTTGTTACGAGTTATTTGATATATTGCATGCTATGTTTTAGCATTGAATGTTCCGATGGTACCATATGGTACCACATGGCACCATTAGGGCACGCGCTACTAATCCAAAAACCATTATCATTATTTACTCGTTATATTCATTCATGGCACGTTGTCACGAGTGATTTGATATATTGCATGCCATGTTTTAGCATTGAAAGTTCCAATGGCACCACTAGGGCACGTGCTACTAAACAATAACCATTATCATTATTTACTCGTTATATTCACTCATGGTACGTTGTTACGAGTTATTTGGTATATTACATGCTATGTTTTAGCATTGAAAGTTCCATTTTTTACCATTAAAACACGTACTACTAAACATTTCAAACCAACATTATTTACGCGTTATATTCATTCATGACACATCCTTGCACGTACACGTGCCATTAGACCAATACCTGCTATCACTAGTTACTCTTATATATTCGTTCATGATATATTGTGACGATTTGTTTGTTATATTACATGCCATATCTGCTTATAGGAAATTTTTAAGGGGGTATCATCATGGTACCATTAGAGTTCGTACTTATTCCGGCTATCTCACGTTCGTACTTGTTCGTGCTCTATCCCATATTAACGGATTGGTGAAAACAGACTTTGAAAAAGTTAATTCGTTTTCAAGTTATCGTAATAAATACTAAGCTCCCTAGGAATAAAAAAAATTCTCTTGATTTAGAGACCGAACTGCCCTTTCAATAATCGTCAAACACGTTGCTCCTGCACGCGCACCATCTCGTTAACGTTTAGAGCACGCGCAGAGACTTAGTTATCCCGACTAGCAATTTTCAATGGGGAATTGAATGCGAGGATAATTCGTGTCTTCCAGCAATTCAATACATGCACTTTTTTTATTGCAACGCAATGAATTGTGGGATTGTCTACAGACAGACGAACGGACAGCTGGACAAACCGATCACATAAGCACATTTCTATATATAGAAAATGTGCTAAAAATAGTTTCCATGACTTATGTCCCAACCCCCCATTGAAAATTGCTAGGCGGGAAAATAGAGGTACCATTTGTGCACGTGCCAATGAAACGATTTAGATAATATTTGTAACTTGTTCGTGCCATGAACCATATTCATCGACTGACGAAAACAGATTTTGAAAATCTTTCATAGTCTCGGAGGAGTTTGAGTTACAGACATCTAATTCATAACACGGCACCATAAGGATTTCCTTTCATTCCCAAATAATAGGAACAAAATTTTGGATCCCACGAAATTCGCAATAACGAGATTCGACTGTACTCGATACTTTAAAGTACTGCATACTAACTGTATCAATATTGCACACAACCACTCCGTCGTGTTGTTGTTAATGCCCAACATCAGTAAAGTAATTACTTTACTGACCTTGGTTAATGCCCTTACGGAAAAAAACATTTTGTTTTAGCAGAAACTGAAAGTTATTGGTGACCTTGACAATGGGTCACCCAATGATAAAGTAAATGTTGAAGGACGAAATACAAATGAAACAAAGGTCTTGTGGAGAAACTCAGATGAAATGCAGAAGAAACACAGAAGAAACGAAGGTCTAGTGAAGAAATGTTATATGAACACAGGGAAGCACACAGTTACAGATGAAGAAGGTCTATGACGCAAGTTCGATGATTCGTAACACGTAGATGACTATAACGTTTTCGGGATTTTTTTCCTATCTTCAGTATTAAAGTTTTTTGAATGAATGTAAGATATAATAATAAAATAAAACAATGTAATCTAATACAATGTGTGATATTATGATTATTTTGATTGTTGTGATCAGTATTGTTGAGTGCAAGGGAAGTGATATTATATTTTTAGTAGTAATTTCCATTTATTATTAATTTCTGAGTGGATGCCCCCTTACCGTGGGTCAGGGGTTTGGGTGCTTCAGGGATTCTGTGAGCTATGCTGGTTGTAGCATGGCTACTTTAGGGTCACCCTTACCAGAAAGGTCATGGTTGAGAAGTGAGACGAAGAGTATCCAAACAAACATATATCTTATGATGTCTACGAATAAGAAAATTCATACTGCATCGGGTGTGGCGCAGGTTAAAGTCACCCGCGTTCGGGAGTTAGGCAGAGGCTCTCGTTCGAAAAATAGTCGACAGTCTCCCGGCTGTTATCTCGGAGCAATGCCTCCGAGAAGCCCCACCAGTGCACTCGCTATGCGCTTGGGGAAACGGTCGGGGGCAGCGCATGCCTTTACCCAGGAGGTGAAACTGGTAAAGCGACAACGGGATCGAGTGCTGTCAATTGGCACTTGGAACGTATTCTCCATGACAGGAAAGGAATCAGAGTTAGTGGAGGAAGCCAA
>JAHWFO010084995.1:0-28272 GCA_023313115.1 Rhysida immarginata
TTCATCAAAATTGACATATCTGCTTCGGTTCAAAAAATAAAAGGGGGGGACAGACTTATGGACCACCCTGTATATCAATGTTGTTTAAGGACTTGTAGTCCGGAGAATTAATATCAATTCTTGGTTCTTATCCCACACTCCTTGAAACCACCTTTTTTATGGATGCTCCTGGGCATTGCAGGGATTTTCATTCCAATTCTGGGGTTTTCTCACACAGAAAAAAATTTAATTAATTTTCATTATAAGCTAACACTTGTTAATTGTCATTATAAGCTGGGCTAACAGGAAATTGTTGACGTTCAAATTGGAGTTGGTGAGCTACGTGGACGATAACTTTTTATTTGCTTCTTATTTACCACAAGAACAGGGGAAAATAATGAAATTACTCCAGCAAGACTTAGGGCTCATGTCAGAATGGTATACCAGCAGAGGTCTTTGTCTTAATCAGGACAAGACTAACATCATGATAGTACCCAGAGAGGAGTTCAACTTCACTCCCATTAAGATTTTGGGTATCACATTTGATCCCAACCTGAAATTCAATGAATTGATTGACCAACTAATAATGTCGTTACATTGCAAGGTTTATTTAGTCAAAAGGTTAAGATCTTTCCTCTCAATTCCACGAATGTGCCAGTTTATTTTAGCAGTCATAGTGCCGCGACTTGCCTATGGGGCAATATTTTGGTCGTCTACTTCCTCCGTTAATTTAAAAAGACTGTCAGTCGCGTATAATAGACTCATAAGGACTGCATTCAAACTTAGCCATATGGATTCAGTGACATCTGTCATGACCATTAGTAAAGTTGCTTTGACCACCGAATTGCCGGAAGCGATCCGCAATGAAAACCATCCTGCAGCTTTTGTCAGGAATTGGTTCAAGTCGGAGAATAGTATCAGACAAGTTAGGAGATTCTTGTTTGTGACCCCGAATATTACGTCAGTCTTTATATCTAGATGGTTTCCATATAGTGCCATTTCCACGTGGAATGATCTGCCTTATGACATACGATCTACAGTCTACCAATGTGTCTCCACTGATTGCTTGACAGCTTGTGTCCATTTGAAAAGACGGTTGAATCGATTTTATATTATTATTCAATATTTTTTTTTTTTTTGTTAAATTTGGTATGGGTTTTCATATATGGGCTCTAAAGCAGGCCTATTTTATCCTGTCCTTTTGATAACACGGACCCTTTAGGATCCGAGAGTATTTTTAAATGGTGTTATTGTATCATTTTCCATTTTTACTCCATCTTGGAGTGCTCGATGCTTAGTCCACTTAGTCCAGTCCTCTTCTACCTTGCAGTGTAGAGGATTTGCAAAGAGATTTCCATGATTTACGATCTTCTGCCAATTTAGCTGCCTGCCTCCACGAATATCCTCTCTGCCTGAGGGAAGCCTCCACATTCCCAACCCAAGTAGCTCTTCTTCTTCCTCGAGGTCTCGTTCCCTCTACCTTTGCCTCCATCGCCTGTCTCGGATATCTGTCTTTCACATTCCACGTAGCATACTTGAGTGTACCGTGTCCGCGCCATTTTGTCATTGATGTAATCCGTCCTGTAGTATCTCTTTGCCTTCTTTTAATCTTTGTTAATTCAGCCTAGCAGGTGATTGGCCCGCTGCGGCCTAGCTTGGTGGAGGAGTACCTCCTAAAGCCTCCAAGCTGTCTTTACCAGAGCCCCGTTAGCCGTCACTTTTCAGGGTTCCCGTAAGGCCTTCACAGCTTCCGTAACAGTGCCAGGGTTCTAAAATCCCCGCTGTACCTCACCCTTACAGGCATTCCCTTACTTTATGCCGTTGTCCGTCTCCCACGGGCGTGGACGTGGGGTTGGAATTATGGGAGACGGAGTGCTCGACACGAATAATAATAATAATAATAATAATTTTATGGAAATAGAAAGGGACGGATCCCAAAAAGACGTTGCCGAGAAGGCAACATATGTTCTTCTAAGATTCCAATATATGCCTGTGCATTAGCGGTGCCATTGCAGATGAGTAAGTTTCGCAATCCATTGGCACTCGTGCAACCCCAGACCATTGTTGAAGCTGGCTTCTGTACAGCACGTCGGTAACGGGCAGGATTGTCCTTTTCCTCTTTGGTTCTAAGTACATGCCGACGATTTTCGCCAACAACAAGCGTAAATGTAGATTCATCAGACCACTGTCACCGCCTACATTCAGTAATTAATTTCAAGTGGTCAATGGATTTAGATTCACACCAGTCATGTTGTCAGTGATGATCTACAACACAAACTAGGCATGCATGCTCATTTGTTCTACACTTTTCGAGGAATAAAGCATCATGCTCCCTACCCACTTAACCTGGCCCAAAGAGATTTTAATGGATCATGCCGCATATGTTTGAAGTCAGATGAAGACTTTCTGCTCACTCTGTATTTTTTTTTTTTTAAACCTAAATTCAATTTCTGTTGTTTCAGTCAAAGAAATGCAGAAAAAGTGGAGGAATTTACGAGATCGCTTTCCAAAAGAACTGAGATTGCGAAAAAATCAAAGCCCAGAAGAATTGAATATGAGGAAGAAAAGATACGTATTCTTCGATAAATTATCGTTTCTACTGCCGGTTTATGACGATGAACAGTAAGCAAAGAGACTTTTATACTTATACGTTTGTAATAAATTATATGTTAAGAAGTCAACTTTTCAACATCAAAGTACACTGAGTTAGCAAAACTCATGGGATAGTTACTTAATATCTGGTCGGTCCACTTCAACAGCATCCCAGATATGCTTGATGGGATTCATGTCAGGGCTCCGGGCTGGCCAGCTCAGTCGTTGGACCTCTCCTGCATGCTCCTCGAACCATTCGCGGACGACATTGGAGCGATGTGGTGGAGCATTGTCATCTTGAAAGACTGCTACGTCATCAGGGTGTTGAAATGTCAAAAACGGGTGCAGATGGTCTCCGACGAGTCGACGATACCGTGGACCATACAACGTTTTGTCCAGGATAACCAGAGGGCCCATTGGTTTATGGTTTATTAGAATTTTTTGGTGTCGACTGCTAAGGTCATTTTGCGCCTGTTACACAAGTTATATCTGTACTCAGCCCGGAACAAACACAAACATCCATGCCCACGGCGGGATTCGAACCCACGACCAGGCGGTCTCGAGAACTAGAAAGCCTACGCCCTAGCCCTCTCGGCCACCTGGCCGGCAGGGGCCCATTCCAAACCAGGAAAATGCACCCCAGACCATCACTGACGCCCCACCACCCTGCACCACCACTTGTTGGCATGCGGGATCAATCGTTTCGTGAGGTCTGCGCCACACACTGTGCCTCCCATCAGCGTGGTACAGTTGATGTCGTGACTCGTCTGACCATATGACGTTACGCCACTGTTGCAGAGTCCAGCCAAGATGGTTGGTGGTAAATGCACGCCGGAGAGTCTGATGACACTGGGTAAGCATTGGCACCCGTGTAGGGCGACAGCTGCCAAACCCGAGGGCATGCAGATTTCGACGGATTGTTCACCGAGACACGTTTCTAGTGCGGCCAGTAATGAACTGGTCTGTGATTTGCTGCACTGTTGCGCTCCTGTCTCTCTGAATCATTCGTCCCAGGTGTCGCCGGTCACGATCATTCAGGGCAGCTGGACGCCCGGTATGGTGCCTGTTGTGGACTGTGATGCCTTCATCCAGCCATTCCCGATACACCCTGGAGACAGTCGAGCGGGGAAAGCCAAATTCCTGCACCACTACCGAAATGGAACATCCCATGCGTCAGGCACCTACTATCATACCCCTTTTAAAAGACGTGCCATTTCTGATTAATCACTTATCCAAGCTCTTCCCACAACGTCTAATGGTCCATTTCCAGAATCCGTTACCCCTGTGAATTCTTGAGCCATGCCCATCAATCAATGTGCTTGCTATCCCATGAGATTTGTCGATAAAGCATGAACATGATCAAGAATTATAGTGTGAACAAGGTATAACACACACCGGCATGTGACCAATGTCGTCAAAGCTAAACTGATCTGGACCATCCAGGTGCAATCCAGACTTGGCGCCCTCTTTGGTCCCATGAAAAAATATCTGGGTGATCAGAGGTTTGAGACTGACGAAGAACTCAAATTTGTCATGTGCTGTTGGCTGTAGTCAAAGCTGACGGAATTTTATGAGCAGGGCGTTCTGAAACTGGTGCAGTGATGGGATGTATGCCTAAATCGTTATCTCACAATTCGTAACTGTTCCCCCCCCCCTTACTCTCATTAAATGCCAATATTCCGCTTGTGGGTGTAACAAAAAAATTTAGCTTCCCCGAAGTCTTTAAGAAGCTATTATTCACGTTGTTTTTGTATTTTTATTTTTCAGTAAGTTTCCAAAAGCAACGAGTCCTCACAGAAAAGAAAAGACCGATAAAACAGAATTAAAAACCATTCCAGCACCCTGTTCGCCTCCGAGTGCAGACGTCAGTCCAAAACAGTTGATGTCATCGGTACCGCAACCCGAAAACAAAGAAGTTACACTGAAAAATCTATTGGTTCCGCTGCAAACGAAACTTGGACAGCCAATAACGATGCAACAAACAACCATGCTGCCGTCACCGTCGGAACCGAAACCGATAAAACAACATCAAGAGATGAATGAAAACGACGACGACAAATTTTTTCTGCTATCTCTTCTGCCAATGATGAAGCTAATGCCACCGGCAAAGAAGATCACTGCTCGTATCGAACTGATGCAGGTTATGCAGAAATATTTGTAATACGCTATTCCTCCAGCTGCAAATTAGGTGACGTATAAACAATTTGGAAAAGATATGCTAAATATTGAATCCAGGAAAGTTTCCCTCGAGTCAATTTTGATTGAACACTTGATGGTAATGCAAAGAGACTGTGACAGTTCAAATAATACATACATACGACCTCTGACAATTAAGTTCAGTGAATGACAACCTCATATTGCGAGTGGATTGCTCGCTTCCATGAAACAGCAGTTACTATCCTTCAAAGTAATCCCCGTCGATGGTAATGCACTTCTGGGAACGGCTGTACAAGTCCTGGAAACTCCTGGCGTAGTCGTTTTTAGGGATAGCCTTCAGTTGGGTCGTAACATTACGTTGGATGTCTGGCCACTTCAGGGGGCGTTTTCCACGGTGTTCCGGCCTCCTCGGAACCGTTTAAACCACTCGTAAACACACTTCAAAGTAATAGCACTTTCTTTGTAAACTGTTGTCATCATTTCACGAGTCTCTTTCGTACGCCGATCCATTTTGGGTTTCGACCGTGCGCGTACTACGCCTTCTCTCTTCAATGTCCTGTTTAAACATAATAAATACACTCGCAGCGCTGATTCTCTCAAATTTGTTTAAACACGTCTCGACCTGTCTGGGGCAGGATACGACGGTAGCGCACTCTTACGACCGTTAGCATATGAGGTCATTCACCGAACTTAATTGTCAGAGGTTGTATATTGTTGTTTCAAGTTTTTGAATTTTATAATTGTTTTGTATCTTTTCCTTAGTCCCTTGATAAACGTACATTCTAAAAAAATTATTTTGAATAATGTTAATGCCGTTTGAAAATAAAATACTTTAAAATTTCATGGTTGTTTGTACGCAGCATTTCATAAACATTATACAGGGTGTTTCAAAATTATGTACAATAAATTTAGTGACATATTCTTCAGGTCAAAAGAAGACGAAAATGTTGTATAGCAGTTTGTCTAGAAACGATTTATTTACGCGATACAGCCAACTAAACCCGTGGCTCCAAATTACAGGAATTGTTCAAAGTGCCCGCCACCAGCTCGCACGCACGCACGCTTCGGCTCGTTGCACGAGCGACCGTCTGATGTCATTGAAGAGTTCGTCGCCAGCATTACGAACGGTTTGGCATGCATTTTAAATTCGTTGTCACAGATCCATAATGTTAAGACGATCGTTTTCACATGACCCTACAGAAAAAAGTCCAGGGGATTAAGGTCGGGTGATCTTGCAGGCCAGGCTACCGGTCCACCTCGACCTATCCACCGATTCGTGTATGCAGCATTAAGGTGTGCTGGAGCGCCATCATGCATGAACCACATGTTAGATCTTATCAAAAGAGGAACATCTTCCAGTAATTCTGGCAATGCATTCTGCAGAAACAAAAGATACATTCGCCCAGTCAATCGTGGCAGCAACACATAAGAGCCAATTAAGTTATTTCTGACAACTCCACACCAAATGTTCGCGGAGAAACGCTCTCGATGCGCTCGAGCTCTGGCAACGTGTGGGTTACCATCTGCCCAATGGTGCTGGTTGTGAGTATTTACGATTCCTGTCCGGGTGAAGGTTGCTTCGCCCGTGAAAAGTATCTGGATGAGACAACTAGGGTCTGCAGCATGATGACGTTGTAACCATTGGCAAAATCGTTGTCGGTGTTGATAGTCCATGTGGTTCAGTGCCTGAACCAGTTGCAGGTGGTATGAATGCAAAAGCTGACGGTGAAAAATGCACCAAACAGATGAGTGCGGAATGTGTACCATGAAAGAAATACAACGGGTGGTTGTCTATGGTTCATCATGTATGATGTCAATTATCACATCCTCCTCATCCAGAGAATGTGCTACAGGCCGCCCTTGTCCTGTTTGACGGCCAAAGGAACCACGCTCCCTCAAATGTCTGTCAACAGATACAAATGTTCGGTTATTTGGCAAACGTCTATTCGGAAAGCGTTTTTGGTAGAGTCTTCTTGCTTCCACAGCATTTCTGTCCGCAAGACCATACATTAGGTGCATGTCAGTGTATTCTGCACTGGAATACGTGTACATGACTTTTTTTTTTACGTAAATCGTAATGCGTATGTCAAAGCACGCAAACGTTCTGAAATTGCTATTCCTAGTGGATGTAGAGTAATGGAAACAAGCGTACACAACTAATGGAACAACCCTAAAGTAGGTTTAAATGGAACAAACCAGTCGACCTAGTGTTGGGTCGAAACGTTGGAACTGCTAAAATATCGCCCGCTAACTACCATGCTTCCCTACTCTATGATATTGGATTACTCGCAAACAAATCGTTTCCAGACAAAGTGCTATAGAACATTTTCGTCTTCTTTTGACCTGAAGAATATGTCACTAAATTTATTGTACATAATTTTGAAACACCCTGTATACAGTATCTCAAGCATTTACGATCAAATTTCTAAATGGTGGAGGATTGTAAACTGAGCATATCTGAGATTGGGAACCAATTGAAGCTTAAATGCTTATGAGATCCATTGGTCTAGTATCATTAATCAACTATAAGGAGCGTTCAAAAAGAAACGAGCCAGAGGGTGACAGAATCGTGATATCATTGTGCAAGTAATAAAGAGTGATTCCGACAAGAGCGCGTTAGTTCACAGCCCGCCGCTAGAGGGCGACGGTGGAAGTCACATGACTATACAAAGGAAGCAGAAGTAAGCGTCAATCGTCCAACTTTCTTCTTTGACCAAGACGACCCCCTCTTGATAGACTTCCTGCAGCACGGGACAACAGTAAATGCCCAACGTTATTCCCAAACCTTGACCACCCTTCGCCAGGCAATCAAATCGAAATGACCAGGCCCGCTGCTCCTCTGTTGCGCTGGTATGGCCACGTGATACGGAGGCCAATGCAAACTGGTCTTCCTAGGCAGTTGTTATTTTCCAAGCCGGTGGGTAAGAGACCAAGGGGTCGGTGGACACCAGGTGGCTAGACTACATGGAGAATCTGGGTTCGAGTCGCTTGGGTATTACCAGGGAAGACATGCACCTGATGGCGGAAGATCGCGATAGACGGAAATCCTCCATAGGGCTGCTGCCCCCGCGACCCTAACGGATAAGCGGGTTTGAAAAGTAATTAAATAAGAAGAAATTCAAATGGGAGGTTCTCGGTCACCCTCCATACAGTCCAGACCTCTCTCCCTGCGATTACGCCATTTTTGGTCCTCTAAGAAGGCTCCAAGGGGCAAACAATTCACCTCGGACGACGATGTCAAGCAGTACGTGCGGAACTGGTTCACAACGCAGCCCCGGGAATTTTACGAGACAGCCATTGTGTCGCAGTGGGACAAGTGCCTCAACAGCCAGGGCCAATACTTCTGACATACAGGTACTGGTTTCTGTTCCTAGGCCTCCAGCTCATTTCTTTTTGAACGCTCCTTATAAAATAATCCATTAGGAATGACATAGCCAAGTACCAAAAGGCCAAACTAGTAGCCGTCACATAAACCATTTGAAGCAAATTTCCAAAATTTTTGAAAACCTTAAAACACGTTCCACCAAATCAGTTTCGAGCATCATCGAACTTATTAACTAATCTTACATATTCGTTACAAGTAGTCTGATATAGAGGGTTAGCCTAAATGATTCATCGGGTTTCAAAGCATGGTTTATTTACAAGCATACGAAGTACAAAGATGAGTGATACATGAAAAGATACATCCGGCGCCAGTTTTTGCGGCCTCATTTGATTGGAATGGACACTGAAGAGTTGTGGTTTCAGCAGGATGGTGCCACCAGTCACTGTGCCCGCGAAACAATTCAGTTTATTCCATGAGCGGTTCCCGGATCACCTCATTTCACGTAATGCTGATCATCAATGGCCACCAAGGTCATGTGATCTCACTCCTTGTGAGTTTTTTCTTAGGGGGTCATTTTAAGTCGTTGGTGTATGTCAACAAACCCCAAAACATCCGTGACTTGAAGGAGGAAATTAGACAAGTTGTCGCCGACATGCAAGTGGAAACTTCATGGAGAGAGTTCTTGCCTGCCAGCACAACAGAGGAGGTCATATGCCCGACATCCTTTTTCATACATGAAATGGGAAGGTGAGATGAACATGTTTATGTATTTTGTTTGTTTGTTATGTAAAAATGAACCTCATAATATATCAAATTGAATCACCCTTTATCTTTTCATGTACCACCCATCTTTGTACGTCTTATACGAGTGTTATTCGTAAAGTACGGTCCGTTTTGCAATAAAAACAGAACGACTATATGTATTTTCAAACTTTTTTCTTTACCAGATTCTATATACGAGGGCATATTGAAAAGTAATGCCTCCATGGATGTAACTTTATTTTTTAACCGATTTTCAAAATTCTTTTTGTATCTGATACTCACATTTCTCCTCTATGTAATGCACTATTCACTTTTCGACATAGTCCCCATCCCTTGACACGTGATGTTGATAATCTAAAGATGTGAGAGGCAGTTACAATGAGTAATATGCAAAGAAATGGGTACTTTCCATGTGCAAAAAGTAGTTGAAATCGGTCTGCGTGTATCATCAGAAAGATCACCCTCGACTTGCTATCCATTACCTTCAATGAAATTTATATGCCTATATTTGTATTCAAGAAAGGAGGAGAGTGTCTATATCATTATTAGGAGCTTTAGCATAAAAGCTACTTAAAGAATGCGCCCTTGGTCTGTACAGGGTTGTGCATAACCTTTTGCTAGGGGTCTGGAAAATAAACAAAACTAAGTGGAATGTTCTGCGGTTGATAATCAAAAAGTACGTTTATTTCTGCTTTTATCACATCAATATTTAGTGTGGCCACCACCTGCTTCTCGAACAGCACGCATCCGTTTCGGGTAGGAGCGGAGGAGCGTATCAAACAGAGCAGTACCGTACTCCATGTCCTTCAGCACAGATGTTAGGTGTCCCATTAGAAGGTCTAGAGAATACCGATTTTCACACATTCTTGAATCATTAAAGATTCCACTGCATCTTTTAACACGGCTCCAAAATGTTCAGCAACGTTTAGGTCAGGGGATGCACCAGGCCATTCGTTTCATGAGAAGAAATCGATAGCACTTTCTCTTAGGATTTGCTGTGTTGCATTAGCCTTAAAGCAAGGTGCCTTATAGTGCAAATTCGGCATGGCAGTTATCATAACCTTTCTTCCAATTGTCCGTCACCCATCTATCCGATCGGTTTAACTTGTTCGCAACCCATTTGCGATTAATAAAAGACGCACCTGCTTCCATTGCCTCTCGATGTGCATTTGCACGAACTCTATTCATGAAACGCTGCTCTTCACTGTCATTTATTAAACCAGCCATATTTGTTTGATACCAATAGACGCACAATGAACTACTCTCTGCCGAAGCGTCATAAGAGTGTGCTACAACGCTGCGGTTCAAGTCGCAGCCCCCCAGCAAAAGGTTATGCACAACCCCGTACATTTATCCGGCCAGCCGTCTGTCCGGTCATCCGCTGTTTGCACAATAACTTGAAAACTGATTACCTTTTTTAAATTCTGTTTTCAGAAATATGACCATCAAAGTCTTAGCTCGGCCGTATCAATTTTTCAGAATTTTTCGTGGACCCCTTCTAGTCGAATTCACGTGCTAAAACAGTGAGTGTAAAAATACCAAGCTAATTGCATGTCATATAACAATCGATTTATCAAGAAGGAATACACTGTTACCTTCTGTTCATCTTTTAAGCATTACTGACATCGGCGCATGCACGTGAAATCGCTTTGTCGACGCACGATTGCTCAAGTGCTCAAATCTATATTCAGTTGCGAAAGAATAGAGATAATTATTGGTTTATAATGGCTTAACTGCGTACATCTTCATAATTTCTACATTTTTTGAGGTAGAAGGTTGAAATTCGGAATGTAGCTTCCTATCTGCACTATTTAGTTTGGTTTTGATTGGTACACTGGGGTCGGAATTACGGGGGGGTGGGATTGAGATAGGACAACATATCTATGTGCTATTTAGGTACGTAAAGGCGTGAAATTCGGTATCCAGATTCCTCTAGGCAAGATCTACATTGGTATGAAGTTTAGGCCCAGGTGTTCCATTGGGGTCGGATTTGCGGGGGTGGTAGTCACGTGGTCTTTAGAACTATGACAACATATGGCTTGTGATATATCATACTTTCGGAAATGATAAGAAAGGAAAGAAAATAGGAGCTTTTTTACATTTTCTACATATTACGTTCGAGAAAATTAATTTTTGATTAAAAAATTTGGGGAGACGTAAAAAGTGCAGCAGATAAAGGGGTAAAAATAGATGACTTCAGGATCTGCTACTTGCCTTACCCTACTCGGGGGGAGGGGGGATTAATTTTTTTAATAAATGTATAAATGTATTTCTCCTTCACTGCTAAAGCTCCTCCTTGGAATGTTTACAAGATTTTATTTCAAATAAATAACTGTTCAAATGAACTGAATTGTAACAACAACATGCAAGACTGCAGATAATCTAACGTCTAACTCAAGGAAAGCAGAAGATAACAATTTTGAATTTGTAATACACACAAATGTACACAACACAAGGAAATAATTTCCATTTAAAACTTAAAAACAAATTCATTTCTCAATTCAAATAGAAAACACGTCAGATTGCAACACTTTTTTAATGATTTATTCTGTTCATATTAAATTTTCTTCCTGTTTGGCAATTTTTTTTTTTTTTTGTTTTCATTTTCTCCCAACTTCCTTGTTCATTAACAGATAAAAATGTTTTCAGATAGCAAGTAAATAACATTTTTACCTTGCATTCAAAACAATCTTTTAATTGCAGATCAAAGCAATTTTAAAAAAATACATTAACGTAAACATCTTTTGTGTACGTTTGTACTTTGTTGGGAGGCAATAAAAATAGTTAAAAGTTGTATTTTTTGCAAATCTTATGAGTTTTACTTGTTTAATAGCGTACTTTAGCAATGCAAGTCAGATTTTACTGACAAAACTTGAAGGAAGTAATCCAATTTTTTTGAATGCCGATGTTACTGACATCATGTAAAATTACAGTCATATAGAATGCTTATGTATAGCGAGGCAAAAATTTATCCGTATACCTTGACTTTATGAAATAAATCGGTAGTTTCATCATGAAATGAAACAAAAATCGTGAAAAAAATTACACTACCAAAGACCTCGATATATTTTGTAGAAAACCATATAAAAATATTTATTTAAACAAATAATTATTTTCACAAAAAAAAAAAGAAATACAAATCATAACAAAATTGAAGGTCAAAAAATTATCCGTACACTTCTAATAATTATTATCATTATTATTATTATTATTATTTGTGGAGCACTCACTTAGAGTAACAAAGAAATAAAAGCCAAACCTAACAAAGAGGGGCCAAGTCCAAAATTATCCACCACGAACTGAATACATCGCAATTAAACACTTAACCAAGGGACAAAACTACGGTTCAACATAAACTAGAGCCCTAAGCTTGAGTTTCGATAAAATAATTGCGTACACGACGATTAAAATGAAAGCAACTAACGGTGCAATCCACAGCCTGACACTTAAATATAGAAGACCGGATATCATTTGGTAATTCATACTTACTTACGTACTTACTTTTCAAACCCGCTTATCCGTTAGGGTCACGGGGGCAGCAGCCCTATGGAGGATCTCCAGCGATCGCGATCTTCCGCCATCAGGCGCATGTCCTCCCTGGTAATATCCAAGCGACTCGAACCCAGATTCTCCATGTAGTCTAGCCACCTGGTTCTAGGCCGACCCCTTGGTCTCTTACCCACCGGCTTGGAAAATAACAACTGCCTAGGAAGACTTGTTTGCAGCATCCATATCACGTGGCCATACAAGCGCAACTGAGATCTCTCAGTGCGGAGAAGCAGCGGCTCAACACCTAAAGATTCCTTTATTGTGCTGCTGTACACTCTATCTAGTAGGGTAACACCTGCCACACCTCTCAGAAATCTCATTTCGGCCGCTTGTACACGCGATCGCACTCTTTCGGGCATTACCCAAGCCTCATGACCATAGGTGAGAATGGGGACAAAGATAGATTTGAAGACGGAGAGCTTGGCTTTGTTACCCAGCTCGCGTTTCGTTACCACGGATCGCCACAGTTCACGTCTGACACGGCTAGCTGCACCGATCCGAGCATCCAATTCTTTCTCCTGCCGTCCATCACTCGTGAATGCAATCCCGAGATACTTGAATTTCTCCACCTGCCTCAATGAGGCTCCCCTGACATGGAGAGCGCACTGAGCAGGCTGTCTCGAAAGGACCAGAACCTCGGTTTTAGCCACACTGATCTTCATCCCAGCTTCTTCACATTTGGCTACTGCAAACCGGTCTAGTGCATGCTGAAGGTTCGTGCGAGAAGACCCAAGTAGGACAAGGTCGTCAGCAAAGAGCAACCTCTCCACCAGGCGGTCGCCCACACAAAATTCATTCCAAACCAAAATGGCATTAAACGGAAAGCTTTTTTCCTTAAATGAAGAAATTATATTAGGTATAACAAAACGGTAACGTCGAGTTTTCCGTATGTTGTCACCCAAGCTGAACCACTCTCTAACAAAACTAGCAGGATGGATATTATTCCTCAGAGCGTCTGTCAATTCAATAATAATAGCAATCTTACCTATAGTCGGTAAAGTAGGAAGTTCATGTCTAGAACTCGTCAACGTAACCGATTCCAATCTGTTCCTTTTAAATGCAGTCCTAATTACTCGGTTATAGGCGACAGACAGCCAATTTAGATTAATAATCGTAGACGAAGCCCAAAAAAAGGCGCCATACTCAAGTTTTTTCACAATTACAGCTTTTAAAAACTGCACAAGTTGTTTCTTATTCAAGATTGTCCGTAACCTTTTAGTCAAATATATTTTGCGGTGTAACATAATAATCAACTGATCGACAAATTCATTAAACCTAAGGCTAGAATCAAACAAAATTCCGAGGATCTTAATAGTTGTACAATCACTAAGAATACTCGGACCGAACATAATCTTTGTTTTCTGAACATTAAGACCGAGTCCTCTCATAATATACAAATTAGACAGGAACTCCAAATCCTGATTTAGAAGGCCTATAATTTCATCATGGGTTTCAGTGGGATAAGTAGTAAACAAAAAGTTATCATCTACGTAGCTCATAATTTCGGTGTTAAACGAATGACAATAAACAGAAGCAGTTGAAACGGCAAATAAAAGAGGCCCGAGGCTCGATCCCTGAACTATACGTCGGGTGGATTTCTTACTAATCAAGGGAGATAAACTAATAACATTCGATCTCTCACTCCAGTAATCAGAAAGTAATTCCATATAATCACTACTGACCTCCATCATCGACAGGTCATACAGAAGTTGGCTATGAGATACAGTATCGAAAGCCTTCGAAATATCCGTTTGGGCTACAATAAAGTTGCGACCAAGGTCTTTTGCCTCTATCGCTTTTCAGTAAATATATAAAGGGATCCACGTAGTTTTAGATCCGGGCCTGCTTCCTTTCTGTTGAAGTGGAATCCGCGGCCACAGATATTCTGTGAGACGATAGAAAATCAACTTTTCGACAATTTTAGATGTCATGACAGATATCGGACGATAATTGGAAATGTCCCTAGGGTCACCCCTTTTAAACAATGGATTAATTTTCGTCACCTTTAAGACTTTCGGAAATTTTTTAACTCTCACAATTGCAACACACAACATATATATAAGGTAATGACCTGTAACATTAAAATTCTGTAAAATCCTAGCAGTCATCGTTAACGGATAACTTGGTCCGCATATTCTAACTTTTTTAATTAATGACTCCAACATTCTACCAAACGGAATACCAGGTTTAGGACAATCACCAAGGATGTTGATTCGTTTAATTTTTAATTCGTTAATTACATTTTAACAAAACAGTTAGTACACGACAACGTCAGGGCATGGATTCCACCAATTGTTTTAAGAAATTCTCACTTGTTTCATACCATATTTTGAGTAATAATGCTTTCAGTTCATTTTGTTGCTCGGCTTCCTCTCTGCCTTCCTGGACTCCATAGCATTCAAAACATGCTCAATGGGGTTCGTGTCTGGTGACTGAGCAACCCATGGAAGCACTTTAACTTGTTGTTTTCCAGCCAAGATGTCACAAGTTTTGATGAATGCTTTGGATCAAGATCATGCTGGAAAGTGAATGTCTGGGAAATCTTCATTTTTCTAGCAGAAGGTTTCAAATTCTTTTGCAGAATGAAAATTAAGGTCCCTTTCACACGAGGCCATCATGGTGGTGCGGCCAGGTCGTTACACTGCTGACAGTTGAATCTTTCACACGCGGTGGTGAGGGCGCCAGTGAACGCGCGGACAGAAGAGGGGATGTGCTCAAGACGCGATTCCTCGAGCCACCAACTTGGTGGCGCGGCCACGTCATTACACTGCTCACAGTAGAGCCTTTCACACGAACTCACGCCACCACCATTGTTGGGGAGTTGAGGAAAGGGGGTTTCCATAGCAACGATTCGTTTGCGGCAACGTGAACAGAGGGTGACTCATTTCCGGTGGCCGCGTTGGAGGCAGGAAAATCTGAACACGCCACCAAGAAATGTGCCACCAAAAAGAGTGGTGGCGCGACTCTGGTGGCCTCGTGTGAAAGAGACCTAAGGGCCCCAATCCTGCCCAGGAAAAACAACCCCAAACCATAATGTGACCGCTGCCATGTTTTACTGTTGCTCGAAGGCACTCTTTCTTTAGTTTCTCTTGGGGTTGCCGCCACACTTTTGGGTGTCCATCTGAGAAAATTACTTTCTTCCAGAAATTCAAATTTTTTTCAACATGCTCTTGTGCCCATCTCTGTCGCTTCATTCTATTCACCTTACTAAGTAAGGTTTATTCCGGGCCCCTCTTCAAATGGAAATTTATTTCATGCATTCTATTAGTGCTGAAATAACAACCCCGTAATTTGTTTGCAGATCTTGGGCAACTTTAGTAGCAGGTAAACGACGGTTTTTCTTGATTGATCTTGTTATGATGTGATCAATTTTGATTGAAGTGCTCCTCTTTCTTCCTCTCCCTCCCTTGTTGACAAGTGTATTCTTTCTGAATTTCTGTATAATATACTGAATACTACTTTTAGGTAACTCAATCTGTTCCACAATTTGTTTGTAAGTTTTTTTTCTTTTCCACAAGTTTACGACTAGTTTTCTTATTTCCAAGGATGTTCACTAGTTTTCACCATTTTGCTTCATTCATCAACTCAAAATGAACAGTAACGGTCTTCTTTAAATAACTGATGTGAAGTATGCAAATTTTTTTGATATGAAAATCTTTGGTTGCATATTTGAGGAAAAATTGAGTGTATACGGATAATTTTTTGACCTTCAATTTTGTTATGATTTGAATTTCTTTTTTTTTTTTGTGAAAATAATTATTTGTTTATTTATTTATTTATTTATTTAAAAAGGGGTGAACACTTACAATGAACCCTCTCTGGAGCATGTATGGCCAGCGGGCCGGCATGTGTGGTCTCTGGAGGGGGCGTTAAATTATAGTTAGTATTATAATACAGAATATAGCATGGATTACAGAGATAAATGGGAAAAAAAGGAAAAAAGAGAAAAAAATATTTTATAACTATTATTAAAGTTTTTTTATGGAGGACAAGCTGGACCATCTAGTACAGAGGGTAGATTAACGCTACATGGCGCTCAATTAGCATTTGAAGCGCCACTACTTTGAGTTCTAGGATTTGTTTTCCTATTTACTGTAGGAGGTTTAACGGGGATTATTTTAGCTAACTCTTCAATTGATATTATATTACACGATACTTATTATGTCGTAGCACATTTTCACTATGTCTTATCAATAGGGGCAGTATTTGCTATTTTAGCAGGAATTATTCATTGATTTCCGTTATTCCTAGGGGTTACAATAAATAAAAAATTATTGAAGATTCAATTTTTTACTATATTTTTAGGAGTAAATTTAACATTTTTCCCACAACATTTTTTAGGATTAAGAGGAATACCACGACGTTATTCTGATTATCCAGATGCCTACACAACATGAAATATCATTTCATCAATCGGGTCAACAATTTCATTTGTTGCTGTTTTAATATTAATTTTTATCCTAAGAGAAGCACTAGCATCACACCGAAAATTAGTGTTCTCACTAAATCTTCCATCCTCACAATCTTCCACCAGCAGTTCATACATATACTACTGTTTATAAAAATCGCAACACCCTGATTGAATAGCCCAATCTGCATTAAATTTGGAGCATTTGCATATCATGGGTCAGAAAAGAAACCATTAGATTTTCAGGTCAATACAATGCGTTTTATTGTCCCATTAGTATCGGGTGAAACCACCGTGGGATGCAATTACAGCCTCTAAACGTCGTGGCATTGAGTCAAACAAGCTCTGAATGTCCTGCCATGCTCTGTCTACACGGGTATACACTTCATCCACAGTTGCTGCTGCAGGAGTCTGACGAGCCAATCGATGAACAACCTTGTCCCACACATGTTCGATTGGGGACATGTCTGGTGAATGAGGAGGCCAGGGGAACGAGGGCGTCTGATGTGCTTGGAAAAAGGCGAGGACATTTCTGGCCACGTGCGGTCGGGCATTGTCCTGTTGGAATACAGCGCCTGGAAGGTTCTGCAGGAAGGGGATGACCTCGGGTTGCACAACTTCCCTGATGTACCGGTCACTGTTCAGATTGCCATGGATTCTGATCAGACGGGAACGGCCATGGTAACTGATTGCACCCCACACCATCACCCCTGGCATTTGTCCTGAATGACGCTGCAGGATGCATTCTGCAAGGTCGTGCTCACCACGATGTCTTCTGACTCGTATCCTGCCGTCATGGCGCTGCAAGTTAAACCTTGACTCCTCCAAAAACACAACTTGTTGCCATTCAGCTTGCCATTGTTGGTGTCGATGGGCCCATTGCAACCTGAGGCGCCGGTAGTTTTGAGTCAAAGGAATCCGCAACAATGGCACTCGTGCCATCAATCCTCTGGAAATCAAACGGCGTCGTACAGTGCTAGCAGACATTGTCCTGCCTACTGTAGCACCCCACTGTTGTGCTAACACTGTGGAAGTGGCTGTACATCTGCAACACACATGCGATCGTGGTGTCTGTTATCTCGCGGTGTCGTCGTGCTGGGTCTTCCCGAGCCTGGTCTTCGGTGTGCCCTGTTCTCTTCGCTCCACTGCCTCCGTGCACGCATAATTGTCGTTGCATTACGTCCTACACGAGCAGCAATGTCACGATACGACCATCCCGCTTTACGCAGACCAATTATGCGTCCTTTTTCAAAGTCTGTCAGCTGTTGATATGGTACCCTTCGTCGTCGTCGAGGCATGGTGTTCTTTCAAGCAATTACTCTGAAAATCTAATCATTTATACTCTGACCCATTGTATGCAAATATTGCAAATTGCATATGGATTAGACCATTTCATCAGGGTGTTGCGATTTTTATAAACAGTAGTGTATAATCAATTAGCAAAATTTTATAACTAATGGCAACATGAAATAATATTTTATTTCAAGACAGAGCGTCACCTCTTATAGAACAATTGATCTTCTTCCACGATCATACAATATTTATTATCATCCTTATTACAGTATTAGTATTATATATAATAACATCACTTTTATTCAGCTCATTTCCAAATCAATTTATATATGAAAGCCAAGAAATTGAAACAGTATGAACAATTCTTCCAGCAATCACACTAATTTTCATTGCACTACCATCTTTACGTCTATTATACTAAATTGATGAAGTTAGTAGTCCAAATATAACAATCAAGACAATCGGACATCAATGATATTGATCTTATGAATATTCAGACTTTTCAGATGTACAATTTGACTCTTATATAATTAATCAATCAGAAATACCATTAAATACATTTCAACTATTAGACGTAGATAACCGAACAGTTGTTCCTATGAATACCGAAATTCGAATCTTAATTACAGCAGCAGATGTTGTTCATTCATGAACCGTGGCACCTACTCCTACGAGGGAGTTTTGCGCCATCCCCAGTAAATAACGACTGCTACGAGATGACAGTAGCAGCCGGGACTGACGGCTTAACGTGCCCTCCGAAGCACGGGGGGTTTCATGATGGAAGAGCTGCTGGGGATAAACAAACCAGAGGCTGTCACCAACTGCTGGAAGACCAGCACTGGTCAATCGGCAAATGGGTCAGACTAAAGTCCCCCAACAGCCACGCCCCAAATAGCTGTCCTGCCAGCAGTGGCCCTCAAGCCCTGGCCGTCACCCAACCAGCAGCTGGCCGCACCTGAAGTTGCTGAACTCCATCGATTAGCAAGCCAGCCAGGCCACGGCCACCCCCACAAGCTGGACCAAGAATGGTCCAGACAGTTGCAGAAAGAGGTTTCCAGTAAGGTATTATATGCAGAGAAAATAAATATTAGAGAAAAATAAACGAGCAAATAAAGGGCTATTATAAGTAGTAAAAAAGAGGTTTAAAAGATATTAGCAGGTATTTTGTTAGTTAGAAGTAAGAATTTTAATAGTTTTTTAAATGTTGAGCTCGTAGGGGATGTGCGAATTTGCTCAGGTAAAGTGCCCCACCATTTAATTCCTATATAAGAGATGCAGTGGCGTTGATAATTATTTTTGGTAAGGGGAAGATATATTAGGTTTGATGATCGGGTGGAATATGAGTGTAGAGCATGCTGATAAGATATTTCAAAAGGTGTTGAGAGAATTAGTTGATTATTCAGAATTTTGTAGACAAATGTACAGAGTTGAATAATGTAAATCTGGTAGATGGTTAGAATGCCTAATAGCTCAAACTAATAGCTCAAACTGATGGGAAATAGAGTTGGGTATTTTAATGTTAAGTAGGGTTCTTAAGAACCATTTTTGTAGGCGGTAAAGACGTAGAAGATTAGAATTTGTAGTGGAACCCCAAAATTGTACACCATAGCAGAGGGCTGAATGTATTAGTGAGTTATATAGGAGGATCAGTATATGAGAGGGAAGAAAGCGCAGATGAGAAATCATTCCCTGTCTTTTGTTAAGTTTTGTTAGTAAAGTATTGATATGCAAGTTCCAAGAAAGATCACGTGTTAAATGTATTCCTAAATATTTAAATGTGCTTGCAACTGATAGTAGGTGTGAGTTATAGAAAATTGGCAGGACAGTAGGAACATGTTGAAAAAATAGCATATATTTAGTTTTATTAAGGTTTAGGTTAAGCAGGTTAACTGAATTCCAGTGACTTAATATTGATAAGGTTTGGTTAATATTAGCGGATAAATTATCAATACTTGGATCAACGAATAATAAAGTTGCATCGTCAGCATATACAGGTATTGGACATTGAAACTGAAACACCTGGTAGAAATCCAAAATCTTTATTTAATAAGGTGTTGGGGCACCGTGGGCAGCCAGCACAGCAGCAACACGTCTTGGGAAGGATCGGTAGAGGTCCTGCACAGTTTGCACCCCAGACCATTACTGATCCACCTCCGTGTTTGACTGTGGGTGCCAAGCAATCTGGGTTGTAGGCATCAGAGGGGCTCCTCCAGACGAATACCCTCCCTGTTGTTTGGAAGACAGTGTAGCTGGACTCATCCGAGAATATGATGCGTTTGAGGTCATCCAACGTCCAGGTTTTATGCGTCCGGTACCACTGAACCCGCTCGGAGGCATTTGTACTACTGATGAAAGGCTTCGGTATAGCAACCCTGCCATGGATGTTGGATTTATGCAGGTAACGACGGATTGTCTTCGTGCACACAGGTTCCTGGAGGTGTGTATTCGTTTCTGCGGTGATTTCTGCTGCGGTGGTTTTCCGCTTTCGTGCAACAATCCTGGTCAATGTCCTGACATCTCTTTCCGACAACTTCCGTTTCCTCCTGCAGTTGCTCCTCCTGGACGTGGTTCGTCCTTCCTGTTCATATGCACACATCACCCTGGATACTGTAGCACGTGAGACATCACAAAGTGTGGCAGTTTTGGACACAGATGCACCTGCTAGACGCGCGCCAACAATCTGCCCTCTTTTGAAGTCGGATATGTCTCCCATTATAGCGCTCTGCACAGACAATTTGAAGCTTACTATCGAACTTTTCTACTGAAGTGACTACCAAGAACTCTGACACGTAATTCATTGATATGCATACGATTAATTACCTAGCAGAAGGTTCTATTCAGCCCTGGGGGTATCCAGTGCTATTTGCGAAGGTGTTTCAGTTTCAATGTCCAATACCTATAAGATTAAATTTGAAGAGGACAATGTTGAGGCTAAGTCATTGATATAAAGGTTAAAAAGTAAAGGTGAGAGGATAGAGCCCTGTGGAACTCCCATGTTACGAATTAGTAATGATGATGTGATATCGTGGGCAGATAGGTAATAGGAACGATCAGCAAGAAAATCGGAGAGCCAATGAAGTGGGGGGCCACGAACGTTAAAGATAGAGGAGAGTTTGTGAATCAGTAGTTGATGAGCTACTGAATCGAAAGCTTTGGTATAATCTAAGAATAGAGCAATTACAAAGTGATTTTTGGACATGTGAAGAGATATGTATTCGATTAGTTCATAACAAGCCGTATCTATACCATGATTAGGAGAAAATCCGTGCTGAGCTGCCGATAATAGTTTATTGTTATGAATATAATTGACACGAGGATTGAATGGCGGCTTTGGATCCTCTTCTGCAGCTCGATAACGCCCATCCACACACGATCACCACACATCAGAGGGGGTTGCAGCGCCTACAGTTCAAAGATGAAAAACTGCAGTTCAAAAACGAAAGACTTTGCACCTTGCAACTTTCACCACTTCCCAAAGAAGAAAGAGCACCTTAAGGGGCACGAGTTGCATTCTGACGACGAGGTGAAACCTGCCGTTCGGTCTTAGTATCGACAACAACCCCGGAATTCCCCTCCGACAGGTTCACCCGACTAGTCACGCGTTGGTACAATGCGTGGAAAGGGACTATGTCGAAAAGTGAATAGTGCGTTACATAGAGGAGAAATGTGAGTATCAGATACAAAAAGAATTTTGAAAATCGGTAAAAAAAAACAAAACGTTACAGCCATGGAGGCATTACTTTTCAGCCCATCCTCGTACTATAGAAAGAAACGTCTTCGACCCCATGTACACATGACATTTTCTGCTTCTTTTGGTCCCTGGAACATATCCTGAAAGTTTGTACACACCATTCAGAAACACCCTGTATATTCTACAAGCGACAGCTTACAACAAAGAAAAGTTGTTGTTTCTTATTATTGTTGCAAAGAATATTATGTTTAATTTCTAAATTGGTAGCAAAGCCTACATGAATTAAATCTCTTAATCCATTAGACTTTGGAGATGGTAAATAAAACACGCAAAAGTAGAATGTAAAACGATATTAGAGGCGCGTTGTGGCAACACCACCTAGACAGAAGGCCTGCGCACAGAAACATTATGCATTCTTACATCATTATCAAACGGCCAAATTTACGGCTCATTATTCGTAGAAATAAGATTAACAGTAGCTGCTTTAGTGTGATGTAACAATGTATGACGTTTCTGTGCGCAGGCCTTCTGTCTAGCTGGTGTTGGTTGTGGTGGCATAAGGAGTGGGATCATCATTGAGCTCGGCAGATGGAAAATGTGCTACGAAACATTAAAAATATATTTCTAAAATTTAAAAAATAGTACCGATACTCATATTTGTTTTTCGTTACCAGGATATTATCGAATAACTGATACCGATACTGCCAATATCGAAAGAAAAGTATCGATACTTACTCATATCGGTAGTATCGCAACGTCCCTAGACACGGCATACGAGGTCTGTTCAAAAAATACGTAGACTGTTTGAATTGCGCGGGCCCTGTTGGTCCCAATCAAAATCGCTTTGTGCCGCCATCTTCTGACAGGTCCGCTGATTACAAGGCAGTTTTTTGATTGCAAATATCAGTATTGGTTGATTAGCTACGCGGTTGTTTGTGAAGTGTGTTATTTTCGTTTGGCGGATTTTTAGAATGAGTGACTTCAACGAGCAAAGAGATGCTGTGAAATTTTGTGTTAAACTCGGAAAAACTGCCACTGAAACTTTTGATATGCTCAAGACGGCTTACGGTGATGTTACTATGAAGCGTGCGACATGTTTTAAGTGGCATGCACGTTATAACGATGAGCGTCCTGGACGTCCTTCCACGTCAACTGACGACGCACACGTGGACAAAATCAACACCCTGGTTCGGGCAAATCGACGTCTGACCATCAGAGAGCTTGCTGAAGAGTGTGGGATAGCAGTTGGATCATGTCACGAGATTTTGACCGAAAAATTGAAGATGCACCGCGGAAAAAGCCAGAAATGTAGACGAGTGTTGACTGGTTGTTTCATCACGACAACGCTCCAGCCCATTCAGCCCTCAGAACTCGAGAGTTTTTGGCCAAACACTCGATCACTGTTCTTCCTCACCCACCCTACTCACCTGACCTCGCTCCTTGTGACTTCTTGTTTCCCAAACTCAAAAGACCTTTGAAAGAAAGGAGATTTGAGACGATTCCTGATATAAAGTCAAATGCGACGAAGGCGCTGAAGGACATCACAAAAGAAGCGTTCCAGGACTGTTTCCAAAAGTGGAAACACGGTTGGGATAAGTGTGTGCATCGGGGAGGAGAGTACTTTGAAGGGGACCCAGATGTGTAACTTCTGAATAAAGTATATTTTGTTTTATGACGTCAGTCTACGTATTTTTTGAACAGACCTCGTACATCAATGCGGTAGTCGAATTTGTCCTAAACCCGCATTAACACGTCTCCATCAATCCCACGTATCGCTACCGTAATGCGTTCTTTCAGCTCTTGTGTAAAGGACAAGGTCTTCACCCTACCCCTTCCCCGTGACCTAGACGAGCTGAAAGAACACATTACGATAGCGATACGTGGGATTGATGGAGACATGTTAATGCGGGTTTGGGACGAATTCGACTACAGGGGGGCATATTGAACATCTTTAACTGTGTCACAATAAACTTCAAGAGTTTTTCTTTAAGAATCCGTATGTGGTGTGTCTATATTCTCAATAGCTTTGATGTAATATATTTTTGAAAGTGTGAAGTTCTTTTGTAATCACCCTGTATAACTCGAGATCCTGACATGATAGAGAAATTTGGAGTTCAGATTTTGGAATCAGCACATTCAAATTAGCCTAGTAATAAAAATGTTGGGTATATGTGTATTTTAGTATACCAAAGCTCATACTAATTCAGGATTCGTTAATACTTCCGGAAAATAAAGATAAAACTTAACGAAATGTTAACACACTAGCAGCATATACTTTCAGTATAATTTCTTATGCACATTCCGCGTTATCCATCACCAAAGAGGTGGTTTTCCGGGCCGCTACACTGTGAGCTCACATCTTAGCCCGAGTTCTATGGAGTAGCGGGTTTAAGATGTCAGCTTTGAGCATAGCGATCCGGGAAACCACCTCTTTAGTGACGGATAACGTGGAATGTGCATAAGAAATTACAGTCTAGGCTGTCTAAGACGGACTAAAATTATAACGGTCGAAAATTATGTCGCCTGGATTTGGGAATAGGCTTTCCCATGTTAAATCGTATGCCTATAACAGACTCCTTATAACAGTCAAAACCTTATAAAGGACCAAAAAATGTGGTCCAAAGACAGAACTTTACGTTCGTTAATGGACCTTGTTCGTGAGTAACATACCCTCGACCAAGGCATCATTGCTCATTAATGAACGATTTTTCTTTTCGTACTGAAATTTTAAAGGCATTTTTATATTAAATTTTGGATTATGTTATAAATTTAACTTAATCCACAATATAAAAATGTTTGTTTTTTTTTAAATAAACTCATTTTTCAGTATCTCGTAGCCAGTGGCGGTATTGCAAGTTTTCTTTTTTTCTTCTTCGAAAACATTTAGTAGCCATGTATTATAAAAGCAAGCGCTGCTATTTATTGTAATCTTTAAATTTAAATTAATTACACAGGTCAACACACATTTTGGTGCCGGCAATTTTTCAAATGTTCTTAGGTAATTTTAGGGTGTAGAATTCAAATATAACTTCATATTTGTTCTATCAGGTCTAGTTTTCGAGATATCAACGTCGCAACCTCGCACAATACAGAAATAGCAGTCATCAATGTGGTTTCTGGGTTTCCTCCAAACCATCGGCACACCGATTTTCAGACTTCTCTTTTGTCCATTAGTCCATTGCCGTAAGTGTTTCGTACAAATTTTACACACATTGTGTGGTATCCACGTTTTGTGTTGGTCACCAAGTTTAACGCCAAAGTATCTAAGGTACGCTCTCTTTAGATAGTTATGGCGCTGATAATCATGCGTTTTTTTAGTAAAATTCGTGACCATCTATCGGGAAATAAAGCCAGGAACGTTTTCCCAGACCTGTTATATCATTGTCGCACCTCTGTATCATAACAAATAGTAAAAGCGCATTTAGTTAGTGGCACTGTATCTCAAAAACTATAGCTGGTAGAGAGAAACTGTTTTCATATTTGGAATCAGCACAACAAATATAATCAAAATCAGTTCTAACATTCCAGGCACCAAACAAAAAAAATTTTTTTTGTAGACCTGTGTTATCATTCAAGAATTTAAAGTTTTGATAGAAAAAATATTAAAGATCATTTTATTTATGTTGGGGATTCCCCATTGGGATTCCCTATCGGGGATTTACCATTCCTTACGAGTGTCAGTAGCTCGTGATTATTTATAACGTAATGGTAGTATGGGTCCATGTTGCGTATAACAATAAAATAATGGTAGTGAGTTCTTAAATGCAACAATTTTAAATTTATTTCAGACCGGTTTCGGTATTAAACCATCTTTGGTGGGCTACAATAGTAAGCGTGGAAATACCATCTTATACAACTCAAAGTCAAAAAAATAGAATATCAATATTTTAACGTCTAGGTCATTAAAACCTATCACTTTTTTGTTTAAAACAAAAGAGATAGACATTTGCATTTTTTTTCTATGAATGGTTAAGTAGCCATCTTTAATCTAAGAAAAAAAAATTTAAATAACATTAAAAACCTAAATTATGCAAATTTTCTTTGTGACGACATAAAAATAGAATAGTCAACCACCTGTGACAAAAAAATAGAATATTCCAAACACTATTCAAAATAACATCAAATATTACATTTATTCAAATTTTAAAGCTAAGAAAATTTATAAAAAGGATTATACTTCGTGCAATTGTAGAGTAATATTGTCTATTGCATCAATATGGGAAGAAAACGAGATCTTTCACCGTCTACAAAACGTATTATTGTTCAGTTATCTGCTGATGGGAAAAACCAAAGTGAAATTACGGACATTGTTAAATGTTCACAGTCAACTGTTTCTAAAGTTATCTTGAAGCACAAGAAAGGCTTGGGCACGCACACCAAGAGATACAAATGCGAAAGGAATCTCAAAACATCAGCCAGGGACCATAACAAATTACGTCACATAGTGGAAAAGCATCTGTTTTGGCCTTCCAGAAAGTACCATCAGGAATGGAAGTCAACTGTGAAAGTGTCCCAACGAACAACACTTAGAAGAATTCGTGATTTGGGATTTAAATGTCGTGTTCCCAAACGAAAACCTCTTCTCACACAAAAACAACGAGCCAAATGATTAGCTTGGTGTAAAGAACATGTCAACTGGACGGAAGAAGAATGGTGTAATGTAGTGTTCAGTGACGAATCCAAATTTTCCGTGGCTTATGGAGATCAAGGGTGCCGTGTGTGGCGAAAACAAGGTGACGAATTTCAAGAGACGAAATTAAAAAGGGTTGTTAAATTCCCAGAGAGTGTGGTGGTTTGGGGATGCATGTCTGCCAGAGGCGTTGGAAGGCTCGCCTTCTTAAAGGGAACTGTCAATGCTAAGGCATATCAAGATGTCCTGGAATACTTTCTCATTCCATCCATAGAAGATCAGTTTGGAGATGAAAACATCATTTTTCAACATGATTTGGCTCCTGCCCACGCTGCTAAAACAACCACACAATGGCTTCAAACTCATTCTTTACATCTTCTTTCGCGGCCTGCCAACTCCCCTGACTTAAACCCCATCGAAAATGTGTGGAATATCGCTAAGAAAAGATTATGTGAATATCCTGCCCAAAATAAAAAAGATCTACAACAAAACATTGCTAACGTTTGGAATGAAACGAGTGTAGAGGAGTGTAAGCAATTGGCATTGTCAATGCCCAAAAGAATACAAGCAGTTATTGAGGCAAACGGAGGACCTACTAAGTATTGACACAAATTTATTGTCATTTAGTGTTTATCTTGCCAACAAGACATTTTATGAAACAAGTGTTTGACTATTCTATTTTTTTGTCGTCTGAAAACAAATTGCACATTGTAATCTTTTGATGTTATTCTAATGCTTTTTTCGCTAGAATAAAGGTGACTGGTTTGCCAGTTATTAAAAAAAACGTCAAATGTCTCTCTTTTCTTTTAAACAAAACATTGCTAGTTTTCTGTGATCTCTAGAAATCAGAATGTTAATATTCTATTTTTTTGACTTTGAGTTGTATAAGGGAGCAGGTCTCTTCTCTGCAGAGACCGTTATTTAAGATTTTAAGAAGAGACCCGCTCCCTTATATAAGATGGTATTTCCACGCGTACTATTGTAGCCCACCGAAGATGGTTTAATACCGAAACCGGTCTGAAATAAATTTAAAATTGTTGCATTTAAGAACTCACTACCATTATTTTATTTATAACAATCTTGACTGATATATGTTATAACAGTAAAGAACGTTATACGTTATAACAGCCATGACCGTTATATTAGAGACTTTTTGCAACCTCAAACGATATGCGAAATACGAAAGGCGAAATGCGATAAGTGGCATTTTGGTCATGTGACTGCCATGTACCGTTTGGTCATGCCAGGTTTTGTACGAAAATTCTAAAAAATTTCGTTGCCACCTTTGGTAACCAAATTTGTCGTTGCGCATGCGTGCTGCGCGCAACCTCCACGCTCTGACAGCAAGTTCCTGGCGTTAACCAACATGGCTTCCGACGAGGAAACTGCTTCGCAGTTATATTTAGATATACTGTATTATAGACTATAATAGCTTTAAACTTTAATAGTATTTACTTCTCCTTGCTGCCACGAAGCTGAGAATCAGATATCAGAGTGAGTTGAGCAGTGTAGAAGTAAAATCTGATGTTGGCACTATCGATAATCTGGAAATTCTCTTTTTCGCATTTCTCTTTTCGCGTTTCTTATTTCGCTGGTGCAAAAACTCTCAAAAGGAAATACGAAAGGAGAAAGATGAAATGTCACTTTTCGCATTTCGCCTTTCGTATTTCGCATATCGTTTGAGGTTGCAAAAAGTCTCTAATAATTTATAACAGTCAAGACCGTTATTCCCAAAAAGGACTAATTTTATAAAGGACCCTATTCATGTCGCCCTTGGAAGACCGTCTTAGACAGCCTGGACTGTATACTGAAAGTACAGGGTGGTCATAAATTATTAAGCACATTTTGACAGTGAATATTTTATTAACCAAGAAATGTACACACTT
>JAHWFO010084996.1:0-16850 GCA_023313115.1 Rhysida immarginata
GTTAATAATTTATTTTATACCTTCACAGCAATATAAGCATCATCATATATTCAATCGGAGGCCTTCCACCAAAACGTAAATCGATGCAGCTGTCGTCACTGAAGATGGCGAAATTCCAGTCTTCAATACCCTACAGCCAATGATCCTGGCAAAATTCCATTCTAGTTTTGCGATGTGTCACCCTTTCTAGCGGCCCTTCTGCAAGGCAAGCCGTTGTTGCATAAGAGTAGTGATGATCTAAGTCGTGATTTTACATTCACAAGTATAACTGTGACTGCTACCTTTTGATATCAGTGATTTTTATCTGTGAATGTCAAATCACGACTTGTTTCTTCCTGCGATTTAGACACAGTGATGATGATTCATTAAAGCGAATGTGTCGGCGAAGTAGACATTCTTTGCTGGGTTTATTAAAGAGTATATAATCTATAACGATGCCGTGATGGAATAAAATAAATATATATTAATTTGTTTTTAACCGACTTCAAAAAAAGGAGGTTATCAATTTGATGTGTATGTTTGTAATATTGTTGGAATTGCACAATATTCATATATGTTACTCTATGTGGGCTTCTAAACAAGTATGCCAAATTTCATAAGTGCATGTATGTATGTTTGTCCACGAATTTCTCAGAAACTAGAAATCGAATTGCAATTCTTTTTTTATTGGATTAAGCATCTTTCAACTTAGGGATAAATCCAAGTTTCATCAAAATCGGTTCAGTAGTTTTCAAGATATGGACTAATATAGCCTGGCAAAAGTGAAAGTTTCATTAAAGTCGGTTTTTAATACTCTGTTTAATCTAGTTATCTAAATCGGATTTTTGCCAGGGTTTAAAATTGTGACGTCATTATTGTTAACTTTAATTATCCTGATTAATTCACTCCCCTTTAAAAAATAAATCAATTGTTTATTTGCAAATTTATCCACCCTGCACCCTCTAAGAAATTTGTACTTCTATTAAGTTTAATTCTCGGAAAATGATGACCTTTTATTAACCGACTTCAAAAAAAAGAGGTTATCAATTCGATGCGTATGTATGTAATATTGTTGGAATTGCACAATATTCATATATGTTAGTGTATGTGGGCTTCTAAACAAGTATGCCAAATTTCATAAGTGTGTGTATGTATGTATTGTAGCGTACCGTTTTTTTTTTCCCAGGTCAATGTGTGACTAATTTGAGATTTCGAGACTTTACTCTTTTATAAAACCGATTTTTTTTGCGGCTATAGGGACCAGTTCTTATTTCACTCATATCTTATGAACTAAAACATAGTAAGTATTTAATTTAGCTTTGGCTTGGACGTTTTTTTGCCTGTCTTGAAGTTTTTGAACAACAATCGGTAATAGAATCTAAAATTTTCACTTTCCTTTGAGTGTTGATTCTTTTGGCTTAAAACAGATAGTAAAATGTCTAGAAATTGTCTTTTCGTGGATACGATTTCGAGAATTTGAGATTTTAATGAGGATAAAGCATGAATCGTCAGTTTCAATATTTATTTGTAAGAATAATTATAAATTTTTTGAATTATTCTGAAAATATTTTTCTCTTTATTGTTTTATTTTTTTTTTCTTTAAGAACATGTAGCTAATCAGATTGTTTGAATTACGCACTACGTTTTCTTTTTCCTCTCCACTTTTGAGTGCGATTGTTGATATTTAAATTGCCCTTTGTTATCTGGGGTTAGTCTTTTAGAGCGTCGCGTTATTTTTCTTTTCTCGAAGCGCGAGTCCTCGTGTCTCGTGTCCGGGTGATTTTAAAAATTTTTTTCCTTTTCTGAAAAATATAATTTTTTTGTGCAGTCACTTTGGCTTCTGGTCTGAGTTGAGTGAGTGCTCTCTTCTTGGCCTCATCGTTGACTTGCGGAAAATCTATTACCTTCCGCATGGCCCTTCAGATCATGTCTTCAAAGTTAGTTAGTGTTTGGTTTGGTTTGTTTGTTATTAACGTACTTTTCAACTGCTATGGTCATTTCAGGACGGCGTTATAGGGGCCGCAAATTTTGCCTCGCAAGGGTTCTTTAACGTGCAGTTAGTTAGTGTGGCAGCATGAGTGTGGACGGTATACATTGGTCGTCATTGCCTTGAGCTGTCCTTAGGAGTCCGACTTCGTATTTTTTTCTTGAAGTCGTGTTTCCACTCGGAACATGGGTTGAAGAGCCTTCTTTATGTTTCCTATGGTGGATTTCCCAATCCTGAGTCTGGTTTCGCTGCCGTCGTTTGGATGTTTTACACATTGGTGAGGCCTGTTACTTCGCTTTATTTTATCATTGGCGTTTCGACGTTGGCGATCGTTCTTCGTCTTCAGCAATTTATCTCTCTTGACGCCCCTAGCTGCGTTAATTTTATTTAGAAGAAATGTTGTACCACAAGTTTACTTGGTTACCTTCCCCGCGCGAAGGATTAACCATGTGTGGTGGGAACCCTTCTTGTTTATCTTCCCCTCGCGAAGATTGGAGATTATTCTCGTCGATTTTTTTTGAATTTTTTTTTTTTTTCATGTTCGACTTTCTTGCTTTTGGAAGTCTTTCCGTTAAACGATCATAATTTTTACTCTGCTGTCGACAATTTTTTTTCTTCGATGTTTCTTCCGATGTTCGTTCGTCGTGATGCGTACCGCAAGTATTTCAAGTCTTCATCAAATTGGTGTCCTCTGACTGTTTTCAAGCTTCGGACGTTGATGCCCTTCCTTTAACCGGCGTGTGTGATTCTTAGACCACTTAGAAGTTGGTCTCGCTCCTATCATCTTTTCCAGAACTCATTTGCCCCTGCTATGATTATTATCAATTTCTTTTTTAGTTTATTTTTTCATTATTTTTTTGATAAATAAACTTGTTAGTGCTTATTAGATTTTTTTTATAACTTAGCAATTATTTTTTTTAATGTTTTTTTTTGTGGATTTAATCAGCTAGCTCTATTTAATCTTTAATTTTCTTAATTTTTTTTTTATATTATTTATACTTTCGTTTTTCTTTTCCAGGACCTCGTTCTTGTTTGAGTCTTTGTTCTTTCCTCCAGTGCTGTCCACAACCCTTTGTGCGTTTATTTTTCGTCCGTCGCCTTCGTCCCAATAATCCACTTGGTCTTTTAAGCTTCTCATGTAATTTATTATTAGTCATTGTGTTTTGTTTTTTTTTTACGTTTAGGTATCGTTTGTTGGAGGTTCCTGTTTTTTTAAAAAAATTTTTCTTTCACTTATAGCATCTTTTCTGAATATCCATTTGTAATTTGGTTTACTTCTTTTGCTATTTTTGTTTTATCTTGTCAAATTTAATTTTTTTTTTATTTCCAATTACTTATGTCTTTGCTCCGAGTCCCGTTTACCTAGCCTGAGCTGCGTCTCCGTTCATCTACTAGCTCTTCCGGTTGGTCCTTGGTGACGAGTTCTACTCCTTGCTTGAAAAGCTGTTGACAGCTCTCATTTTCTTTGGTCATCAGTCAGCCTGCTGCCGATGCGAAGTGAACTTCGTCCCGTGACAACTCTTTCTGAGGCGGTCAAGTTCCTCGAGCCTTCAACGGACCTCCTGTTTCCCTGGACCAATTAATTTTTGTTTTTGAGTAACAACTTTCGGGACCATTTGTTTTCGTTGAGCTTCGCTTTCTTTATTTATCAAAAAAAAAAGATGTAATAAAGAAAAATAATTATTTGGAACTTTGTTGGTTTCTTTACGCCCATTTTTTTTGATTAAGTTCAAAAGGTAACTCGGTTGGGAGTCAATTAACTAAAGGGATTTGTTTGTTTTTTTTCTTACATAAAGAATCGTACCCCGATACTTTAAGTTGGGTCTCTTTTATTTACGATTTTAATTTTTAGGTCAAAGTTTTCGTATTCCGCGTTGCTCTTATTTGATTGAGTTTTCAGAAGGAGTTACTTTCCTTAATTTCGTGACGTATATTTTTGAAGTGTATGGTATTTTCACTAGCTTAACAAAGGGGAATAAAGGAGGGGGGCCTTTTGTGTTAGACTAGTGGTTTCTCCTTTGGTTTGGCTAAGCGTGTGGGTAATTGCAGTGCCAATTACTAGCACGTTACAGTATGTATGTTTGTCCACGTATTTCTCAAACTAGAAATAGAATTACAATAATTATTTTTTAATTGGATTAAGTATCTTTCAACTTAGGGATAAATTCAAGTTTCATCAAAATCGGTTCAGTAGTTTTTAAGATATGAACTGATATAGCTAAGCGATAGTGAAAGTTTATTAAAGTCGGTTTTTTTATACTCTGTTTAATCTTGTTAGTTATTTCATATTTTGTCTACGTGGCCAGAGCCATTTATCAAGAATCTGTATCTACCAATACGCTTTAGATACCGTGTGTCTCAAAAGTCGCGTTTCAAATGGATTAATTGGTTGCTTTGATTTTGTAGGTGAAATAGTGAAGTAGAGGAACAATGCTGACATCGGAACAACGTATAGAGCTGATACTTCTTTGTACAATGCTGACACCGAAACAACATATAGAGCAGATACTACAGAACATCTCGAGAAGCTGCAGACGAATTTCATCGTCGGCACCCTGATATTCCCAAGCCCACAAGCTACACGTTTACGCGTGACAGAAGAAAATTTGGATCGTGTGAGACATTGTATAGCCAAACCATCGACTGTAAAGAATATAAAGAAAATGTACCATGTTCGAGTGCATGGTGCACATTTTGAACATGAACGATAAGCTTGCGAAACCGTGTGAACATAAATCCAACATTCATAAACTTTTCTTATGTCACGCGACTTTTCAGACACAAGGTATAAAGAGGGCTTGTACTGCAGCTCCTTAGCACCCGTTTTCCACCACCCTATTGGCTAAGCCCCTGTTGTTAATTACATCCATAGTTTTTATTATTGTATAATTTAATCATTTTAAGCGATTGTATTAACAAAATTTCTTATTACTAGTGACGTCTCGGTTTTGCGACTTTGTCCCAGTTTTCTTATTAGGATTTTTAATTAAATCAATTAAAATTGTTGATAATATCTACATTTGACTATGTTGTAGCCGTTTGATTTTACCGAAATTTGGTCCCCTATATATATAGTTTCGTGTTTGATCACTGCATATCTTAATGTATCTTTATGGACGATAAAGATAGTTGCGTATCCCTCTGAGTATACAAATTTGAATAAAACGTTTCAAGAACAGATGAAGCTGTTATCTGTTCTTGAATGTGTTGATTTAGCCGTGACCACCCAGAAGATTTGTTATCACGGGCGGACTTCCCCCTCGCTCCTCTCTGGGCACGCCACTGGATAAAGATATCACATTGTTTATTGATTGTAGATACAAATGAAATACTTTTATCAGGAGATTTTATGTGCTCTTGCTATGCTTTTATGAAACGAGATTTTATGAACAAAATATTATAATAAGCACGAAGTGTTTCCTCAAATAATCAACAATCGCTTTAGAAAACTTTCTATTACAGACGAATACTTAAAAAATGAATGCTCATTTTCCTGTCATTCTAATTGGTGAAATGAATTGTAGTCGTTTACGCATGCGTCAGTTTCCTCGAATAGCATGTGAAAGGGGTTGTCCACAAATTACGTCATCCTTTCATCAAATAATTTTATACCCCTCTCCCTCACGTGTACATAAAATGTACATGTCATATTTTTTTAACTCCCCCCCTCCCTTCGATCATATGTCATCCTGATACGAAAAGTGACAATGAAATTCTATTAACAGGTGTATCGAGATAATAGATAAAAATAATACCACCATAAATGGAAACATTCCATTTATTGAAATATTTACACATCTTCAATCCGTGGTGAGGTAGCCCAAATATCCAAATCTTTAATTATTACGAACTAGCAGAGGACCCGGCGTTGCCCGGGATAATTACGCTTGTAGGTAAACAGAACAACCTCAAAAATAATTTCCTTGATGTTGTTGCAATTCCTTTCTTCTTTCGATGTCTTGAAGCAAAAATTGGCCATTCATCACTTTCTGTAGTCTAGCGGTCGCCGATTCTTCTATTTACTTGCTTACCATTTGCTCAATACAGCACGGAGCTAAAGGAGTGGTTCCTCTATCGTCTTTCACTCTTTCTCAATAGTCTGCTAACTCATTATCTCCAGTTATTGATCATTTTTAAAGATTTTCAAGAAATTGTTAAATACTAAGAATTCTCTTTTTTAAGAAAAGCCTGAATAACAGGAATTCTATGCATTGAATTCTATATTGCACAAACTTTGCCTTGCTTTGTTGGTCATGAGATATCTGTTGCTGGTCCGAGCGTAGTGTGAGTTGCGTGTTGACACCATTGTTGATACCTATTGTTGCACAAACTTTTATTTTCATTGTTGGTCATGAGATATATATTGTTGGTCCGTGCAGAGTGTTTGTGAATTGCGTGTTGATGCCTTTGTTGATACTTATTGTTGCAAAAACTCTGTCTTGCATTGTTGGTCATGAGATATTTCTCATTAATATGCCCTGCCATAACCATGAATATCGATTTTTTATCAATAATTATTATTTTTTTCGAAATCTGAGGTAGACAGTGACCTTCCTCATGCTTTGAAGGTCATGTATGCGAAATTTTGTCAAGATCAGAATAAAACTGTAGATTTGTATAAAAAACAAACAAACAAACAAACATCCTTCTTTATATATATATATATATATATTGTTGCGTACCTCTACGCCCTCTACTGTATTAAAAATTTTTTTTTTCCGTCTTCGACGTTTTACGATAGTCTCTTCTGCTATCTTTATCTCTCTTCGCAGACTCTTCCAACGTCGTGTTTCCATCCCTCAATGACTTATCGATATTCCTGATTCCGGTCACCCATTATTGACCCTTTGACTTTTGCAGCTCCCATGTCTATCGGTGTAGGTAATCCACTATGTTCACCTTTCGCTTTACTATTTTTTTTTTATAAACGGAGGTTACCGTATTCCCCCTCCGCGTTTTTTATTTTTTTATAAAGGGATTACTCGACGCGTTCGGTTAGCGTCAATTTTACAGGTTAATGATAATTTTCGCCTGGGAAATTAAAGATGTCAACTTTTTCTTCGCGTCATTTCTCCTTTTTTCTTGGGTTATATTTTTGATTACCGTTATAAGGCGAGTTTCCCCATGTCTTTTGACTTCAATTGGGATGTCGCTCGTCTTAGGTTGTTATTCCCATAGAAAATTTTACTTTGGTCGCTTGAGGATCTTTTGACTATATTAATTTTTCCGTCAAGGCTTTTAGTAAAGCGTTTGGAATTCTTATGTTTACCTATTTCCGTTTATTAGATTAATTTCGTGCGTGAGCTCAAAGTCTACACTTGTCGTCTTTTAATAATGACGTGTTTTTTTTAAAAATGATATCTCCCGTTTGCTTTTTCATTCCGGATTATTTAATATTCTTCTCTCTCTTTTCCGTACCTTATTCCTGTTTTCTTTAGAACGCGCTTTCAGGAACTTTTAGATTTTGAGAAACCTTTGTTCCTTTTTCAGTATAGTTTTTTCATGATTTAAAAAATTTAATTTCTAGGAGAAATTTTAAATTTTATTTTTTTTCATTAATTATCTTTTCTTCCCCTGAGGTTCGTCGTCACCGCTATTGTTAAAAGTTTCACGTTTTTCTTTGTTGCCATTGTTTAGTCGTCGTTGTATTAAATAGCTCGTTTTCTTGGAGCAAACTTATCTTTTACTTTCCAAGAACTCGGAAATTCTATCACGCGGTACGTGATATTTTTAAATATTTTTGTTTATTCTTGTAGGTTTGCTGTTAACTAAAAATGGTAAGTTCAGGCAGTATCAGCTCGGTCTCGGAATCGACCACATCCGCTCCTCTCCCATCTCTGGGATATTGAGATGGTTTTTCTGTCATCTGGTGTTAGTGACTTTTATAGTGCAATCTTGAGTTAAGATTTTATCTAACCACATCTGAGAAGCCTATAAGCTTTCTTTTTTTTAATTATGTGCGGTTCTCCGACATGAAGACGATCGTCACGGTTTTGGAACTTTGTTTTTTTTTCGCCGATGTAGCGTTCGGCTAATCAACAGGCGTTCTTCAATTCGCCTTCCTTCTTTAGTTTGTTTGAATTTAATAATGTTTATTCTCGTCGAAGATTAGATGTGGTTCACTTCGTCCTTTGGCTGTCTTCGTCTTACTGATGACATAGGAGTGATGTCTTAGTCCGTCGATCGACTTGGAGTTGAACTAGAATCTTCACAATGCAACGTGCTTAAGCACAACTGGCAACTAATCCATACAGATGATTTTTTTTTTTTGACTTTTGTGTTCAGATTTCGATGATGTTTTAGAGAATCGACTCGTTCTTTTTGAACTTCTTCTGATTATTAATTTTTATTAATTTACTTTCTTCATGATTTTTTTAAATCTGTTTAATGGAAAGTTTTTTTTAATTTATTTTATTCCTTGATGATATATTGTTAATTCTTTGTTTTGTTTTTCAGGACCTCGACCATGTTATTCCCGTCTTGCCCGATCGCCACCTCTCATGTCGTGTGTCTATCCTTTGGTCTGTCTTCCCTTTCCCGTATTTATTCCTCTTAGTGTTATCCCGTTGTTACTACACTAGCTTTATTTTGTTATCCGTCCTTCGGAATCCTTGTGGAAGAGGTCTAATGGTTTGTTAACTATAATCTTAAGCTCTACCTTCCTCTTATGTAGAGTTGTGTATTAGAACATCATATATTGTTTATTTGTTTTCAAGTATCTCTTAAGAATTTATGAAAACTTATTATTTTTTTTATTTCCAATAGTTGCTTTCTTTTGCTGTCAGTTTCTTTTTTTTATTTTTGCAGTACAAGCATAACACCTCAACCATCTATTTGTATGACCCACAACCCTGTCCGTGAATTACTTTTCGATTTCCACGGTATCTTCCAGTTACTCCTTCAGTATTTTCGGAATTTGGACTACTCCTGATTTGGACTAGATGTACTTTCTACTTCTGAGACTATTCCAGTTTTTCCGTTAGACGGTTTCCGATCTTGGGTTGTTATCTGCTGTCTGCTTCATCTAATTATTTTCTGTCAGCAATAAAGAAAATATTTATATGGATTTCTCTAGTTTTCTTTTCTGAAACGTTGTCTGGGGGTATTAAATTATTAGCTCTCGTGATCTGGGGTTAACGAATCTTATAGTTCGCGTTTTTCTTTGGCAATCTATTCATTTTGGGTTAACTGGGGGTTAACGCTATTTCTACTTGATTAACTTTTCTTTTAATCTTTATTTACCGGCTGGGGTTAGTTCAAGTGATTATTACTATCATTCTGGGTTTTGATGATCATTTCGCCTTTTGTGTTCTTCTTAAGGGAAAGTCGGGATCTTTTATTCCCTCTGGAGCTCAACGTGACGGTAAACGCGACCCTGTTTACTAGCACGTTACAATATATATATATAAAGACTAGCAGAAGACCCGGCGTTGCCCCCAGGATAATTACGCTTGTAGATAAACAGAACAACCACAAAAAGCTAAATTAAACCTCCAAATTGGTTAAATAATAACTCAATCGCTAACAATATAAAGTGAAGGGACCATCTATTCTAAGAAAAATCCGAAAGACAGGAATTTACCTCTTCACTGAAAAAATCCATTCTAGGTGATATACCGGGACTTGATTTACCGAAAAAAATTCTTTAAAGGCTCACAATGGATGGACCTCTCCAAGGATGCCTTCTAGTCTAAATAGTTTTTTACTCACGTAATCCTACTTTAGATGTACACTTGATGTTGTTACAATTTCCTTTCTTCTTTCAATGTCTTGAGGCGAAAATTGGCCATTCATCACTTTGTGTAGTCTAGCGGTCGCCGATTCTTCTATTTACTTGCTTACCAATTGCTCAATACAGCAGAGAACTAAAGGAGTGCTTCCTCTATCGTCTTTCACTCTTTCTCAATAGTCTGCTAACTCATTATCTCCAGTTACTGATCATTTTTAAAGATTTTCAAGAAATTGTTAAGTACTAAGAATTCTCTTTTCTAAGAAAAGCCTGAATAACAGGAATTCTATGCATTGAATTTTATATTGCACAAACTTTGCCTTGCATTGTTGGTCATGAGACATATATTGTTGATCCTTGCATTGTATTCGTGCATTGCGTGTTGATAACTATTGTTGCACAAACTTTTATTTGCATTGTTGGTCATGAGATATATATTGTTGGTCCGTGCAGAGTGTTTGTGAATTGCGTGTTGATACCATTCTTGATACTTATTGTTGCAAAAACTTTGTCTTGCATTGTTGGTCATGAGATATTTCTCATTAGTATGCCCTGCCATAACCATGAATGTCGATTTTTTATCAATAATTTTTACTAGCAGAGGACCCGGCGTTGCCCGGGATAATTACGCTTGTAGGTAAACACACACACCCACATACACACAGAAACACACACACTTTTTCCCAATCATCTGAACGCTTGTTAGGGAGCTGAAGGAAGACACGTGTTCCTCCTTTGCCTCATCGAGAGAGACTGCCCTATCTATATCGTCTATTATATCCATTTCCTGTTCATTGTTAATAATTCTTGGAAACGAATGTTCTGTCATTGCATCATCATTTTATGTTCATTGTTATAATTCTTGGAGACGAATGTTCTGTCATTGCATCATCATCTTATGTTCGTTGTTATAATTCTTTGAATAATTTTGTGGTCATTGTTATTGGTGAATTGCGCATTGAGACCATTGTTGATGCGAACACGACGGGCCTATTGTTGCACAAACTTTGTCTTGCTTTGTTGGTCATGAGATATATATTGGTTGGTCCGTGCAGAGTGTTTGTGAATTGCGTGTTGATACCATTCTTGTTACTTATTGTTGCAAAAACTTTGTCTTGCATTGTTGGTCATGAGTTATTTCTCATTAATATGCCTTGCCATAACCATGAATATCGATTTTTTATCGATATTTATTATTTTTCCGAAATCTGAGGTAGACAGTGACCTTCCTCATGCTTTGAAGGTCAAGTATGCAAAATTTTATCAAGATCGGAATAAAACTGTAGATTTGCATAAGAAACAAACAAACACACCCCCAAACAAACTCACAAACAAACATACAAACATCCTTCTTAATATATATAGAAAGATTTTTTCGAAATCTGAGGTAGATAGTGACCTTCCTCATGCTTTGAAAGTCATGTATGAGAAATTTTATCAAGATCGGAATAAAACTGTAGATTTGTATAAAAAACAAACAAACAAACTCACAAACAAACAAACAAACATCCTTCTTTATATATATAGATAGATTTTTTGAGGTTGCTTCAGGAAAGAACACGTCAGAAATATCATATTTGCTAAGTCACACGAAACTCATCATCATCTTCAATAGATGGCTGCAAGTCTATCTCTCCTTGTTTGCAGGAAATATTATCTACGACTGCAAGTGTTGTAGTAGGAGCATTCAAATTAGAGGTTATTCCATAAACTGCTTTGTGCAGTTTCATGCGCTTGACAGAAAAGATAAAAGACCGATAAAAGACAGATCTGGCAAACACGTTTGTGCAAGTTTTCATGCACACTTGGACAACATGTATCATATGGGAATATTCTATACTTTTTACATGCAATTGGGATAACTTTATGAAACAATTCAAGTGTTACAAACAATTTTGATGAAAAATAGGAAAGAAAATTCCGCAGCCCGGGATCGAACCAGGAACCTTTGGCTCGGACCGCCAACGCATAAAATGGTAGTGCTGAGGTAGGCGAACCAGCACTGAGGTAGTGCTGAGGTATTTCGAACAGCTGAGGTAGGCGAACCATAAAAAACCCTCACACACCATCTAATGATTTATTCTCTAAACAATTTTGAAAACTGGTCACTGCGATGAATGGGATTTGCCTATGGAAGTGCTGTGATCAAACTGGTTTGTTTGTTATTCCAAATAATTGTTAGGTGTCTGCTTTTCTCCCTGGTTTGTCAGTTAAAACTTCTTAAGAACATTGTTTAGCTTTGGATTAACAGTTAAGAGTTTTGTTTCTCATCTTATGCTATTATTCGTATACGTTTTTATTTATCCCAAAGTGGGTACATTTATAGAAATATAAGGGGTACATACATTGCCCTACCAAAAGTATCCGGACCCCCGCTTTACGTGCCCTCTATAGAAATGCTGTGCCATTTGGTCGTCGAACGGTCCAGCAACTGATGACGATTCGTGATCGGGGACATGTGCATCCGTACACGGTGCTCCAGCACATCCCACAATGCTTCGATTGGGTTCAAGTCTGGACTCTGCGCAGGCCAGGGCAATAACCGATGTCCGCATGGGCGAACCATACCTGTGTTGAACTTGCGGCGTGATATAGGGCATAGTCCTGTTGGAACACGCAGTCCGATGAGTGCCATAGAACTCCACCATCGCTCCACGAAGGTGTGTTTCCAACATCTCTTGGTATCGTGGAGCATTCAGTCGCATATCGACACCGGTGATAGGTCCTTCCCCTGCTGTATAGAACGTGGCCCACACGAGGACCCCACCAGCCAGTCCTTCACTGTGGGTACGAGGCACTCTGGATCGTATTTCTCGTTTGGCTGTCTCCAGACTCACACACGACAGTCAGATTGCTGGTGGGTGAACCGGCTTTCATCGCTCCACATGACCTTTGCCCAATCATCCATAGTCCGACGATCCGTACACCATCATAGACGACGAACAGCATTCACCCTTGAGACGAATGGCTTCCTTTTTCCGACTCTCCAACAGAAGCCAATCTCATGGAGGGTACGTTGCACTGTGCGCACTGTTGAGTCACGGGCTACGGCTGGTGAGTAGGCGTCTGGGTCCCTACAAAGGTAGCAGTGATCTCCCGCAGGGTATCTCTGTGATTCCTCACCACTCTCCGTGACAGAGCAGTTTGGATTAAATTCATGATTTCCTTTATTTGAGAGCGCGTTTGTCTCTCGGCGACAGGAGTGGAGGTCGCCCGGAACGTTTTTCTGTTGATGTTGCACCTGTCTGTTCGAATTTGTGCACAAGATCGTGCACAGTGGAGCGAGGAATCCCAGTCAAAACGCTGATTTCGCGAAGTGACTTCCCGCTAGTGCGGCACCAACAACCATTGCTCTCTCAAAGTCAGATAGTTCTCGGACCTTCGGCATGATGTGGTGTTGTCACTGCTGTAACACCTGATGAGTCGTGTCTTTAATATGCATACTCTCACGTGCATCCTACAGAGTGAAACCATACGAACATCACGAACATAGGGGTGTCCGGATACTTTTGGCAAGGCATGTATATGTCATTAAATCCATTCATATTTACATATGAAATCACTTGCCTAATGGTTTGTTAGCATGGCTTATTATTGATTGATTAGCAATTTGTTATTTAAGGCCATTAGTTAATCAGTTTGTTTAATAATTATGTGTTTATAACATTCTCTTATGTATTTGTTCAAACATTTCTCCATTTACTTGTTAGAAATTCACTCTCCATCCGTGTCAATTTCTCCCACGATTGACTGGGGATGAAAGACTGTCCATATGGGCGCAATTAGCATCATATTTTAAGTAGCATGGGATTATGACTTGCTGATATTTTAAATCTTGTAACTTTTAACTGAAGAAGGTTTAAAACGGAAACACGTATTAAAAATAAAAATCAAGTTTGTCCAACATGGAATAAATCTAAGTAAAACCACAGATGAAAGATATCTTTTTCGTCTGTGGTAAAACCGTCTCTTCTACTCAGGTCATTAATTCCGTGTGAATTTGGAGTAATTGCATCTCAAAATTTTCCTCAAGTCATTTTGGACTGAACCCCCCAACCCACGCTCGTCATTCTCCGTCAGCATTCCGCTATATCCTCTTCCCCCCTTGGACGAAAAACGTGATTTGTGGACGACTACAAACAGTGAAAATCACTGGTAACAGGTTCGAGAGCAGTACTTGTGAAAATTACTGGTATGGTTTCGAAAGTTCGAGAGCAGCAGTGATTACAGTCAACCCCTGACCGAGAACGAGATCCCTGGAGCGGTCAGTCCACTGATGAAAATGGACGGGAAGGGAGAGAGAGAGAGAGGAATTGTTTCTTCGTGACTAACTTCACATAAGCGAAGAACGGCCTACGTCTTTCCCCGCTCTGCTCATCCATTTTCATCAATCGACTGGCCGCTTCAGGGGTCTCGTTGTCAACGGTTGACTATACGTGTGAAATTTCACTATCAACATAATCATAGAAGGGAAGTAGTGAAACTCCGTAGTTCTCTATGTTCCACCGCATGATGGCGCCACTGCACTTTTGGCTCCAAGCTTATTTTCCTGTTAACTTTTATTTACAAAATGGTAAAATCTAAAATAAATGACAACATATCAAAAATAAAATTTGAATTGTGCATTTATTAAAATTTATTGCCTTTTTATTATTAATAAATTCAAAACAGAATTATACTCTTAAAAAAATAACAGTTCATGTAAAATCAGAGAAAAAGTTCAAATATTAAGAGAGCAATTTTGCAATTTTTTTATTTGTTTTACTTTTCACTGCATTACAAACATCTCTCCTCAATTCTCCAGCCAGAAAATAAAAATTAGTCTGGATATAATACAAAATACAGGGTGAACAAAATACATTCGCTAAACACTTAAATTCTCGTGGATACTCCTTACAGGACGTTAGTCTTTATATTCTTCATAACAACTTCCATAACAAAAAAGAAAGAAAGCAATTCGAGAACTTTTCTCATGAAATTCAATTCCCTATAATGACATTAACCTTCGCAAAGGCACCATTCTTTCATTACCTTTCCCCCACGCCCCTCTCCCTCCAACTGTTCTCTAATTTGTCAAGCTTCTTTCAGTGTCTTTGGCTTTCCCTCCCTACATTTTCCTTCCCTCCACCCCTCTAAAAGCCCCTGTATATAAGACGTCTTCTAAGTCCCTATTATCACTTTCACTCTATCCAAAAAGTCAGTTTTTTTACAGAATCTCACCACGCTGTGTTCATTTCTTTTTAATAAATCAATTATAAATTTAAAAAAACATTTTGTATACCATAATCATGATATGAGAGGACTATGATTATGCATCTATTTGATTTTTTTATTCAATTTATTTTTTAAATATACTTAGTTTCATTAACAATTTATTTAACTACATAACAAAGAAAAAATAAATAATATCTGTTCTACAATATCTTTTATATGAAATTAAATAAACGACCCAAACTGAAAAACAATTCCTGGGATTGGAGCCAAATCTGCAACAGCGCCACAGTTTCACAAAACTCCCGCGGAGACAATTTCGAGTGACTGCACACTTTAATATTCGGTTGCAATTTTTTCTACAAATATCTCATCAAAAATTGTAAACTAAATTTTTTAGTTTCCTTTTAACTCTAATAAAGAAATGTATACAACAAATGGTTTCAGATAAGCATTAAATCTTCAGTAATAAAAAATTATTTTCTTCTATGTCAATGTAAAAGCATAAGGAAGTTTCACTACTTCCCTTCTATGATTATGCTATCAGTGAAAAAAATCACGGGTTGTGAATTCACGCTCATCACTACATAAATGTCGGAAGATTGCTGGGAGAGAAACGTCCACTTCACAAGCTGCACAGATTTCTTCGTGTTGCGAAGGGGTTATCAATTGAGTGCATGACAATTTTTTTTTCATCGTCCTTTCTTTGCGCTTTTTAGACCGGTTAAATTTCTAGTTTTCATATGTGTAAAGAACTTAACTTATCAAGCATCCCACCTCATGTGCAATTAATTTTACTGGACACAAGAAAATTTGATATATTGATTTATTTGTTTAGTCATTTATTTGTTTAGTCATTTATTTATTTATTCATTTGTTAAAAGTATTAATGTGAAATTTGTAAACATTTGAGGTTAATAAAAAATTTACAGTTTGTTATTAATAAAAAAAAAAATTTACAGTTTGTTGTTAATAAAAAAACAAATTGTTCATTATGCCTCACATCGTGCTCTTTCTTTCAATTAACCGACTCTGATGAAATTGAGTAGATGGGTGGCATGTGATATATCAGTTGTTCACAGCTGATTACTGGTTGAAGTTTTTTTTATTTCTTTCCTATAATTTCAATTTTTTATTCTCGTAACCAAATCAATTTAGAGGTCAAGGAGATAACAAGACTGGAAGCGGAAAAGTCACCTGACCATCGGGTGCTAGCAAAAAATCTTCATTGCTTCCACCAACATGTTTACTGAATGTTAATATCCAACATGGGGACAATGAAGGTTGGATTTTTGCTAGCACCCCGATGGTCAGGTGGCTTTTCCGCTTCCAGGCCTTGTTAACATAGTAGGCCTTTCCGCTTCCAGGCACGAATCAGTTTATTGTTTATGTCAGAGATGATGAACAGTAAATATTATAAACGATGAGATCATAAAGTTCCAAGAATAAGACCTATTATATCTTAGATAAATAGATTTCATCTAAAAAGATTCTTGGATTTTTTTTTATTTATTAAGTACCGAAAGGTGCTTTATGCTCTCAGTGTGGGGAAACGTGTCTGTTTGTCTGTCTGTCCGTAACTCTAACTCCTCTAGGCTATGAAAGCTTTTCAAAATCTGTTTTCGTCGGCCGATGAATATGGTTCATGTCGCGAACCAATCACAAATATCTAAATCGGTTCATTGACACGTGCACAAATGGTATCTCTATTTTCCCACCTAGCAATTGAAATATATAATAAGTAATACATCAAACAAATCGTAACGACGAGCTATAAGTGGTTATCATTACTTTTTTCAAATATAAGATAATGACTGAAGAAACACTCCAATATTTCGAAAGACAAATTGAAAAGGGAAGGAAAAATTCCGCGACCCGGATTCGAACCGGGGACCATGCCTATCGCTGGCACTGCTCTAATCATGCCTATTAGAGCAGTGCCAG
>JAHWFO010085004.1:0-11988 GCA_023313115.1 Rhysida immarginata
CGAGAGACGTTTCTAGTGCGGCCAGTATTGAACTGGTCTGTGATTTGTTGCACTGTTGCGCTCCTGTCTCTCTGAATCATTCGTCCCAGGTGTCGCCGGTCACGATCATTCAGGGCAGCTGGACGCCCGGTATGGTGCCTGTTGTGGACTGTGATGCCTTCATCCAGCCATTCCCGATACACCCTGGAGACAGTTGAGCGGGGGAAGCCAAATTCCTGCACCACTGCCAAAATGGAACATCCCATGCGTCGGGGACCTACTATCATACCCCGTTCAAAAGACGTCAACTCGCGACGACGTGCCATTTCTGATTAATCACTTATCCAAGCTCTTCCCACAACGTCTAATGGTCCATTCCCAGAATCCGTTACCCCTGTGAATTCGTGAGCCATGCCCATCAATCAATGTGCTTGCTATCCCATGAGTTTTGCTAACTCAGTGTATACCTCCACAAAAAAGCATTGAAACGCTCAGAGAGTTAAGATTATACAAAAAGATTTACAAAACGAAAATTAGAGCCGCCAAACGCGCACGCTTACCGTACCCAATATGACCTACTTATGGAAATTTATAAAGAGCTCCAGTGCCCCCATAAATAACAGTTTTCCCAATAAACAAGCCATTCCACTGTTAAAGCCAGTAGGCCTACGTCAACTGCAAACATAACACTCCCAGATAACGTAGCCGGAAAGCATTAGTGGGAACAGCAAAAAAAAGATAGAGGTGATGGGTTTATGACACTTGAGGTGTGTCACCTCGTTTAGGTGACGTCAATTGCGAGGTGCCATTTCGTAAGGTAGGTGACGTCAATTACGGAGAGCCACTGCCACGAGAGCAAGTGAACGACATAGGAGAAATGGTATTGAGCCAAGAAAAAAAGAGATGTCACCGCTCTCGACAGCGCGTCCCCGTTGAAGGTAATCGACGAGACCGACGAGCAAAGAACGGAGAAGCAAGGGAATTGGTAGAGCAGCGGAACGTGCAAATGAGAAGACTGAAAAAACTGAGTAAAAGGAGAGAGGTTAACGATTTGCTACTCTTGCAAAAGCCATGCAATTCGCTCCCACCCCGTCGCCCCCGTGGAAGACAGCAGGCCGGTAAGAAGAATTCTGATAGTATTTATTGAAGATTATGATTATACTTTTTAGAAGAGGATTAAGCCACGCACAAGGAGAAATAAGACGGGAAGTGCCAGTTTCGAACCGAATACTATCAACACCTCCTACGTTGTTATAGGAGGTGTTGATACTATGCGGACGCAAGACCGGCAGGCTTCACGCTTATCATACGGATATAGAGGTTCAAAGGAATTTCGCCGTTCTCCAAGGTGTACACGGCAGCCGTATACTTCACCACATAAGCCGACCTGTTTCATGGAACACGAAATAGGGCATTCGACGAGAGGACTTCAGAAATTACAGCAGGCCAGTATAACTTTGAACTTTAACGAGTTTTTAAATACGCCTGGCTCTTTAAGTGAAAATACGGAGGGTTGATTCAGATAAAAGGAGACGACTTTAAACGCCGCGTATGACCTTGACGGAATGTGATTTGCATGACTCGTCCACTATTCATGGGGATTAGCTTTGTATACACTTGTTGCTGTTATTTGGGACATTTCGTGCTGAAACATGGCTTCCAAAATCACAGCTTTTTGGGAAGGGTATATGTTTGGCCTTTCCGACGCTAACTTCAGTCTTTCGTGCATTGTGGAATTGTGCAAACGAAATGGTATTGTGGTATCCAAAGCTACTGTGGGTCGAATAATCAAAAAGAACAAACTGCGACCATCTAATGAACGTGGACGAGCAGAGAAGCAAACCAGAAACAAGCCCCAGCCAACACGCCCAGCTCGGGTGGTGCGAGAAATCCGGTCTGAAGTGCTGAAAGAAAATCCCCCCACACAGAGAAGTCTAGCCCAAAGGAAAGGTATTTCACAGGCAACAGTCTCCAGAATAATTCATGACAATCTTGGGGTGGAGCGACGTCATAAAGCGCGCGGTCACAGACTGTCGGCCAGCACGTGCGGGAACGATTCACCAACGCCAGAAAACTGTATGAAAACAGGTGACCGATGGAAGTGGGTTGTCTCCTTGGATGAAGCTTGGGTGTACCTCGATGACAGACAAACCCAGGGCAATTTACTATCGCGAAAGAGGGGGCAAGGCCAGGTCCGATTTTGTCCGAAGGTGCGAGGAAAAGTTTTCAAAGGGCTTCATGGTGGTTGCCGGATATTGCTCACGTGGACTGCTCACGATTCGTCGAGTTCCTGGAAACTGTAAAATTAGTGCAGCTTACTTCCAGAGTAATGTAATGGACCACATATATCGGCAGGATATCCCACGTCTGTACCCTGGTGAGCAATCAAAGTTTGGATCCACATGGACAAGGCATCAAGCCACACTGCCAAGTCATCTGTGGCTTACTACAGGAAGATGGAACAGGAGACGGGCATACGAGTTATTCCCTTCTCTCATGTGCCTGTAAAATCTCCTGACGCATCACCGATGGATTTCTGTGGTTTTTGTCTCCTGAAACGACGGCTCGGAAGTCGCCGACCAAGAACCGTTGATGGGCTATGGAAAGTGTGTCAGCAGGTGTGGAACGAACTTCCCATGGAGTCCCTCAAACTCAGCCTACTTCAGTGGAAATTACGGTGTCGAGCGATAGTCCAACAACGTGGTTCTCACATCGAACACAACCGATGGTGGCGCCATGGTATTACACCATCGTAACAGAACTGCAAAGTCGTCTCATTTTATCTGAATCAACCCTCCGTACGATTGACATCAGGATATTTTATGAGTCCGTCTGCGTCTTCAGAATCAGCGTTTTCTACCGCCAACGTGATTTCATCCCCGGAGGAAATCCAGGTTCAGCGTCGTGCCTGCTATCAGCAAACCGTAGCCGGTAACGTCGACAGGGCCCTGCTCGGCTTGCCGCGCTCGGCGAGCAGCGTTGCGGCGTCTGGTATTCTACTTCTGCATTAATTAATAATAAGTGATGATAATGCATTGATTTGTCACTTTTGCAGTTCATCCCTACCGGAGGACAAACCTGTTAAGGTCGCCGTTTGCTTATTATCCGGTGGCCGCTTCAACATACACGTTGGGTTCTTATATTAGCCATTTCAACTCTTCATGCGCGTGTCCACTGGTTGACAAACATTCTTCAAGATGTTGAAAGCAGCAACTCCATTATGCCAACAATGAAGATATATTATGAACTTCTCTGCTATAAAAAGAACGTGACAAGGTGATGAAAAATTGGGGACCGATTGGAAATACCCACTTCTTAGAACTCCTTGAAACGATTATAACAACCCAAAAATTTCCCCTTGCAATGAAGGAATCCCTCATCCACCCGATCTTTAAATCCGGACCCAAAATGGACTTTAGGAATTTCAGGCCCATCTCGCTTCTACCAACGACCTACAAAATAACAGAGAAAATAATCTTTGGGTTCATTCCACGTCAATTTAGGCAGAAATTTTATAGTTTTGTCACTGACCTCTCGGATTTTAATGAAATTTGGTATATACAATTGCCTTAGGGCAGCGGTGCCCAACCTACGGCCCACGGGCCAAATCCGGCCCGCGAAGCTCACTCATCTGGCCCGCCTTTATATTCTGAAAGACACATACAGATTTCTCATTAATAAAATGCAACAATTCGGTAACTATAAAAATTTTAAACATTTGTTTTGCTTGTGTTCTGGCTCGCGAAATTTATTTCAGTATGAGTGCGGTCCTCGGATAAAAAAAGGTTGGGCACCGCTGCCCTAGGGGGTTGGTAATGAATGCCAAATATTATTAATTTTGTTTCATTTTTCTGGAAGTTGCGGACATTTAAAATTTTCGAAATTTGAGTGGGGGCCTTATCTATGAAGTACTGTACCTTCGGTTGTATTTTACTTAGAAAGATGTAATTGGTGACATATGAAAGCTCTTCAACTGTAGATTCTATAGGAAATGTTTAATATTATATTACGCATGCGCAAATATTTGAATTTAATAAAAATATTTTATTTATACAATTTTCTCAAAAGGTGGGTATATTTTTTTTCGTTAAAAAATTATTAATATATTACACATACTTTCATAAAAACAATACAAAATTTTCAAAACTGTGTTTTGCTCGGTTTTGAAGATATTAATTTTTAAAGCTCGAGTTCCAAGCCATAATGCATCCGTTTGTATGTTACAGTTCTTCAGATGGACAAGGCATCCTAAGAAATATAAAGTTTGTGGTAATATCCGATTGTCTTAAGCATTCTACTGCTGTTTTTTATTCCTTTCAATGTGAACTCATTAAGTTTTTAAAAGAAAATTCAATAAATGTAGAGAAGATACAAGGGTTGATCGAAAGGTAATGCCTCCATGGCTGTAACTTTTATATTTGTTAACCGATTTTCAAAATTCTTTTGTATCTGATACTTACATTTGTCCTCTATGTAATGCACTATTCACTTTCCGACATTATCCCCATCCCTTTCCACGAACTGCGCCAACGTGTGACCACTCGGGTGAACCCGTCAAGTCAGGGTTTGTTGTCGACACTAGGATTGAATGGCAGCTTTGAACCATCTTCAGCAGCACGATAACGCTGGCCCGCAAACAGTCGTCGCACACTAGAGGTGTTGCAGCGCCTACAGTTCAAAGATGAAAGATCCTGCACCTTGCGACTTTCACCACTTTCCAAGCACCTTAAGAGACATTCAATCCCTGATGACGAGATAAAAGAGCAATTGCACGTTGTGAAACACTCTGCTCAATATGGCTGGTAAGATTTGCTGAACTTCACTTGTGATTTCCTCCTTCAGCTCAGGCAAAATGTGCGGATTGTTTGCATACACTTTACCTGTCAAGGCACCCAAAGGAAGAAATCGAGAGGTGTGTGGTCTGGGGCATGTGTGCAGGCCAGATGCCACGCGAGATGATTCGATCAGCAAAGACGTCCTCCAGAAAGTGCATTGATGTGTGTGCTGTACACGTTTCCATGCACTACTGCACACTAACTTCAAATATTTGCGCATGCGTAATATAATTTTAAAAATTTCATATAGAATCTATAGTTAAAGAGCTTTCATGTGTCACAAATCACATCTTTCTAAGTAAAATCCAACCGAAGTTACAGTATTTCATAGATAAGATTTCGAAAATTTAAAATGAAAAAATAATAATAATATTTGGCATTTATTGCCAACCTCTAGGGCAATTGTATATACCAAATTTCATTAAAATCCGAGAGGTCAGTGCCAATGCCTGCCTGAACTGACGTGGAATGACCCTTCGGGAATCTCATTGCCAACATTTGGCCAAACCTGTCAGATAATCAATTCGGTGGACGCCCGGAAACCTGCGCAGTTGGCCTTTTGGCTGTGGTCAAAAACCCTCACCGGCGAGAGAATGATGACGTAATTTCTCACAGGGCGCATTCGGGGCTTCACCTACGACGTGTCATTTTCACAGAAACAGCTTAAATAACTCCGACGTTCAAAACGGTTGCCTAATAACTGATCACTAGGAAAGTAAAAGCTTTCAGAGAATCTTAGTCGGAAAAACACTGATATGTTTCTTAAATAAATACAAAAATACTATTTGATATTAGATCTCAATTCATACTAATATATATTGGTTCTAAGTTTGGTCTAAGTTAAGATAATTGATAGGAGATGGCGCAATCAGAAATTCTATAGCAGCTGAAGATAAGTTACGTACAAGGTAATTGAATAGACAGGTTAATTAGGTTTTAAAATTATCATTATTTCGAAAAATAAAGTCTTCTGAAACACAAAAGAAAAAGACTGTCTAGTAAGTGGAATCAAGAAGGTTCCAGCATTTGAGAGCCACTACTCCACTACGTAGTATTTCTTGAATACTGTGTGCAGATTAGCAAAGGTTTGTAATGTACTTGATGTACTTTATAAGTGACCTTGCGATTTTAACGATTTTAACAAAAATAATTTTTATATTTTACTACATTTGTCATGACAGGAGAATAAATTACAGATTAGAATGCATAAAGTAAAATAATTAGAAGAAAATATCTCTATTTCTTAAGAAAAAGCATTGGCATTCTCCATTGAGAGGATTGGTTATTTGGCAGAAACTTAGAAAAAATATTTTCTTGGACAAATAAAAGCAAACTTGAAACTTGCAAAAAATGGGGATTAATACACATTATGAAAACTAATGATTCGGGAGACCGCTAGTTATCTCAAGTTACTTTGCACCATTGGACAGTACATATACAAATATGAAATATGAAATACACAGTTATAAAACATTATAGAATAAACATATTTACAGAGAGCACAAAATTCGAATGTATTTAAAACTGTAAAATGAGAGAAAAAAACAAACTTGAACAAGATAAAGAAGTGCTAAAACATATAAAAATGCAAACAACATCAAAATCCGTGAGAAAACTAACAAAGTAAGTTGGAGGAAATGAAGAAACAGAGAAAAGAACAGATTATTTAAATGCAACCAAGTATGCAGAATAAAGAAAAAATTCATTATTAAATTTTTTAATTGTAAATTGTTTTTAAAAGTAAGCTTACGTATGTTTGTTATTTTATTTTATTTATTAATTATTTTTTTGTATATTTTCATTTTTACTTTTTACATCTTCCAGTTACTGGTTATTTATTCTCAGTATTATCAAGAACATATGAAGGGGGGGAGGGGCATTTATTTCCCCCTTCATCCATCCCTGGTATTATTTAATATTGAAGAAACAAATAAAATAATTTTTGAAAAAAAAGTCAACGAAAGGGGAATCGAACCCAGCTACACAGAAGATAGTAAAAACCGTTAACCACTTTCCTATCGGGAACCTCGATAAACGAGTCTTTATTAAGTTTATAAGCTTTCAAATGCTATTTTTACTACGTAACTTGTGACTTGCGTCATGGCATAGGTGAAGCCCCGCCCAGTTTGCCCAAGTCTGTAGAGTTGCCGAAAGTGCCAGGGCTAACCGTCTTTTTCTCGGTGAGGACGGTTAGACTAACCGGTTAAGCATAGCAGCACTAACTGGCGTTTCTGACCGCGTTAAAATGACGTCACAGTTTTCTCACCGGGATTTCTGACCGACCGAACGCTGACTCTTCTCACTGGTGAGAGTTTTTGAACTTTAGCCTTAGATGCACATCTACAAAGAAGCTACTGATGCAATCGAGCAAGACTGCCGCTATTTTATAGTGAGTATTGAACATTCGAAAGCTTCCAACACCGCTCCACGAAACCAAATCATCGAAGAAATCAAAGCTATTGGCACGCACGAGAAAATTACAGCGCTACTTACGAATAGAGCACAATATATGATGGCGAACAAGACAAAAACCAAGTTTGCAACCAGCAGAGGCATTCCTCAAGGCTCCTCCATCAGCATTGCCCTGTTCGCAGCCCTCGTAGATCCTATTTTCGATCTTCCATTAGACTTTAATATCAGAGCATACGTACGTCGATGATATAAGTGTGTGAGTCAAAATGATAGCACCACAGAGGAATACGCCAAGTACTCAAAACATAAAACATATAATAATAATCTTTTATTTATTTTTTCTTTTGTATGGTAAACAGAAGTTTTCTAATATGGAAATTGCAAATCACCTTATCAATTTAATCAACAAAAACATAAATTTGCCACTTGTAAACTGAGTCAAAATGATAGCACCAGTATTGAAATTGAAGGAACAAATTATTACTAGTACCCGATGTGACTTCCCTGTCTTGAGATCAGCTTAAACACTCTCGTAGGCATTGTTGTAACAAGTTTGTGAAGCTGTTGACTGTTAATTTGATCCCAAGACAACAAAATTGTTTGCTTCAGTTCTGCAATGGATTGAAACTGCCTTCCATCCTTGTAGACCGCTCTTGCCAGGGTTCCCCACAGGTTTTCCATCGGGTTAATGTCTGGGGAAAGTGGTGGCCAATCCATGACACACACTCCATTCTGCAGGAACCATTCCCAGGTTGTTTTTGCTGTATGAATAGGTGCGTTGTCCTGTCGATATATGAAGAACGGTCCACCCAGGTTTTCCGCAACAGGCAGAAGATGAACTCCTAGCAACTCCTGATAGTCCACAGCCTTCATTCTACCAGAGGGGAAAGCAAGGGTTGTTTTGCCACGAGAGCTAAATCCTGCCCATACCATCAAAGATCCACCCCCTTGTTGACGCTTTGAAAACAGCGACTCTTCTCTTCTGACATCATGCCAGTAGTAGGACCAGCCATCCGGACCATCTAAGTTGATCTTCTTCTCATCACTCCAGATGACTGTGTCCCACTGTGTTCTCCAGGTCATGTGTTCACGAGCCCAGGCCACTCGTTTGGTCTTATGTTGTGGTTTCAGTGCAGGCATCACTTTCAGTTTTTTGTCTGCAAGCCATGTACATGATTTCGCAGTTCGTACAATTGTGGACTGTGATACCTGAATTGCAGGATGTGCTAGATTGAGAGTGCGCTAGCTCTTTCATGACAAATCTTTTTTGCCGTGTTGAAAGAGCAGGATGGCGCCCAGTTGATTTTTTCGTTCCATAAGTATCTTTCTGGCGAATGAAATTGCTGACAACTTTATGGGAACGCTTGATTCGTCTGCCAATTTCTCTGAGAGAATGTCCAGCTTTGTATAATTATTTTTCAAACTGTGTCAGTTGTTTACGACGACCCATTGGAAGATGTAGTGGAAATGAATTGTTTCACACGGAAATGAAAAATGATTTGGTTTTCATGTTTCTCATTATCATTTCTTACCTTGTATGCAAAATAGGTGCCACAGGTTGGTCTCATTAGGTAGAGGGGGGATTGGTGGTGCTATCATTTTGACTCAGTTTACAAGTGGCAAATTTATGTTTTTGTTGATTAAATTGATAATGTGATTTGCAATTTCCATATTATAAAACTTCTGTTTACCATACAAAAGAAAAAATAAATAAAAGATTATTATATATGTTTTAGGTTTTGAGTACTTGGCGTATTCCTCTGTGGTGCTATTCATTTTGACTCACACCTTATATATACAGGGTGATTCTCAAAAAGTGTGTATAACTGTAAGCAATGACAGAGGTGACCAGAATGAACATTTTCCTTTACTACAATGTGGGTCCGAATTTGAACGCTAACTGAGATATGAACAGATATAAAAATGTCGCCACCAAGATCAACAAGTTAATAATAACTCAGGTTCTGCAACGCCTAGAATAATGAATTTTGGAGGAATAATAGGGTACGTAAAACTCTGTATACCATTAAAGATTGATCGAATTCCAACGAGTAGTTTCCGAGTTACTCATTCAACATCGTAACATGTGCTGGTTAGTACTCGCATGTGAGCACTGTTACGATTTTGAATGCGTAACTCGGAAACTACTTGTTGGAATACGATCAAATTTTAACGGTATACAGAGTTTTATGTACCCTATTATTCCTCCAACATTCATTATCCTAGGCGTTGCAGAACCTAAGTTATTAACTTGTTGATCTTGGTGGCGGCATTTATTTTCTGTTCATATCTTAGTTAGCGTTCAAATTCGGACCCACGTTGTATTAAAAGAAAATGTTCATTCTGGTCACCTCTTCATTGCTTACAGTTATACACACTTTTACAGAATCACCCTGTATACTTAACCAAGAGATATAAGGCAATTGAAAGACGTCATGCCCAGGATCACATCACTTCTGACATCAAGAAACTAGCTTAATGGTTTAGTCTAAGAGCAATGAACCTGAACGAAGATGATTAAGTTTCGATGAAAGACTATAATTCTACCATCACATAGACGAGCTAGTCATACAACTCAACAGACTAGGTTTCCTTGTCAGGAACCTGAAGAAAGTATTAAAGAAGAAAGAGATGTTGATTATAGTCAGGGTGAATGTCGTCCCACAGATTACACACGCGGCCCCTATATGGTCTACAACATCAAAATTCGCAATAACCAAAGTCAAGACGGCATACAACCAAATTGTGCGTACAGCCCTTTCCTTGTCTAGATATCATTCCATCAGGCAAGCTTGTAAACTCGATCCTAAAAATTGCTAAATTAAAGGAATTCCATCGGTCCGTGGTTAAACTAAGACATCCCATGCACTTCATCCGCACATGGCTAGCTTCATCCGCCCCAACTATAAGGCATACACGAAAATTTAAAATCGAAAACATTAGGAAATGTAAGCACAGAGTCTCCCCCTACAAAACAATCGACGAATGGAACGCTCTCCCTTTTGAACTGCAAATCCACGAACTAAACGCCAATTAAAAATCATGTAATGGACTTCCAAAACTAATTGTAAACTCTCATAATGTTTTCTATACGTTTCACAATACGTTTATATTGTGTCCCAGAGGGACCCTGTAAAATAAATAAATAAATAAAAAACAGAACTAGTGTGTTTGTTGGCCATCAATCCACCATTCCACCATTCACCACCATTCTTGGAAATAACCTGGAAAATGCGATCTGGCATTGATTCGATCAGCTTTAACATGTAAGAATGAGATAACCCGGCTAATATGGCACTCGTTAGCTCTTGCACTGATAAATGCTGACGTCCTTCGGCATAAACAATGCGCGTTATTGACGTGACAGGTTAGGTTAGGTTATGTTCGTGCCACCTTTGTGTCGATGTGTGGCGTCGCGCGAAACAGATTCCAGAACTCTACCATCCTCCGTATTCTCCAGACCTGTCGCCGCCGGACTTCTTCCTGTTTCCTGGTTTGAAATCATGAATGAAAGGACACAGACTTCTCGACGTTCTGGACATCCACATGGCTGTGACGAGGGAATTTCAAGCCGTACCGAAAAAAGTTTTTTCACACGCCATGCAACAGTTGTACGAACGATGTCCAAAGTGTATTGTGGCCATGGGGGTTTACTTTGAAGGACAGTAAAGTATCATCTCTTAAATGCCTGTCCCTGTTCGTTTTTCCGAGTCATTCACCGAACTTTCCGTTCTTACCTTGTAACATGAGTCAAAGATATTGTATCACGGCCAGAATTCAGACAGGCCACTTTATCTTTAACAGTTAACGGAAATTTGCGCTTGTTTTTTAATTACATGATGTTATTAGTGATAGGTGCAGAACTCTAGAAAAAGTGTTCTTGATGAACACTGAAGTTGTGCAGCAGCATCCTTTACTACACGTGCAGACTACTTCTCACGTGTTGCCAATGCAAGAATGCGACTTTTGATCTTCCGCTTCTTTTCTTGACACTTTCATTAAAACAGCCGTTTTAGATCTCTTAATTTTTGTTGCAATTGCCCTCTGGGACAGTTTTTTCCGTGCTAAAGCCAAATTTCTCGAATTTCAGCTTCAATGAATTCTGAGCCTCGTGGCATTATTGTAGACTTTTCAAAGAATAAGTTACAGTAACAGAGTCATCTGGTGAATGAATTCAACTGGTTGCGTCATAATTTTAATGCCTAGATTCACACTAAGTACCGGGCTTAAATGTTTGTCACGATGACAACGTATATTTTAAATATGTATGTTTTTAAATAAACTAGTTGAACATTCTTAAAATTAAACAATCTATTGAATAAAGTCAATGTGGTCATTATTTATAAGCATTTACAACAAAGGTGAAATGGTCTTATAATTTTGTCTAGCACTTTGAAGAATTAGTAAAGCAAATTATCAGTGACATGATTTGTTGTAATTCTGAAAATAATGTTCAAGATAAAGAATATTTCATTCTCAGTCTTACTATACAGTTATTTATTAGTCGAATGAAGACTTATTCTAGGAAGACATTACAATGGAGAGAGATTCCAATATGTAGTTTTCGTTTCCTTGCTAAGTATCTTTAAACAATAAGTACAACAGGGCCAAAAATTTGCCGAAATTGTCAAATGAAATCTTCATTGCTAAAACCTATACTATTTTGCAGTGATTACGATTTTCGTTAAGGGGTCATTCAAGTATTACGTCACGTTGCTAGGGGGGGGGGTTGTCATTCTGTGACGATTTGTGACGAGGGGGA
>JAHWFO010085021.1:0-10693 GCA_023313115.1 Rhysida immarginata
TCCTGTTTCTTTCAGCAATTAGGCGTTGGATTCCAGGAGAGAGTTGGATTCGATGAGAAGGTTTTTTCTCTGATGGATACTTACTGACTTCTATGGCACTGTTAATACATCTGGTGATGTCATCAACAAGTTGATCGATGTCCTCTGTACAGTAAGCAACGTCGGGATGGTAGCCAGAGTCCTTAAGAATATCTTTGTAGAGCCTCCAGTCTTGATGATGTACGAGTTCCTCTCGGAAATTTATGTCAACATTGTCAAAGTACAACGCCACAGGCTTGTGGTCAGAAGAAAGGTCATCAATCGTGAAGATATTGTACGGTTTGAAGAAACCCTTCAAGAGCGAGATGTCCAAAACGTCACTACTAGGGGAGTGGTCGCAGTAGTAGGTGTCCTCCACAGGTCCAGCAGCGACGATATCATCTCTACCTTGTATGTACCTATAGAGAATCATGCCGTTGTAATTCTGCGTTCTGGAGTTCCACACAAGTTCAGGTTACACAAGTTCAGATACAAGTTTATATAAAGAGGAGGGACCAATCAGAATGCAGGGCATTATGTTTGGTTTACAAAAGAGGGGTAATTCAGGATTGGAGAGGGTCAAGTGCCCAATGACAAAATACACTTACGAAACAAAAAATTCAGAAGTAAAAAAGTAAAAAATACAGAAGTAAAAAACTTAGGAACAAAAAAAAGATACTATAAGTGGAGAGGCTCTTATATCAGGAGTGTGAAGTAAGTAAGAACATTTCAGCTTGGTTAAAGTTTTGAAACCAGTGAAGCCCACTGTGACAGGTCAAGTGGGCCTCTTTCATGGTTTAATAAAATATCAGGCGGTACTTTAGCTATTTCAAGAGATTCTAAGAAGTTATGCTTTTTACGTTCGTCAACACAATGTAGTATCCGAAAATTATCTAATTTTCCAATGTGCCCCGTGGATAAAATATGCTCAGCGAATGCTGATTTTTCGGGCTTGTAATTGTTGATATAGCTAAAGTGTTCTTTAATGCGGGTACAGATCCTTCGTCTGCTTTGGCCTATGTATTTGCAGTCACACGAGGAACAATTAATTTCATATATTCCCGACTTATCTACTTTACCAATTCTATCTTTCGTGCTGCCTAGTAGGTGTTTAAAGCTATGGCTACTCTTATATGCTACCTTGAGGCCATATACCTTACATATCTTTTCTAAGCCGCCAGTTAACCCTCTCCTATCCTGAATTACCCCTCTTTTGTAAACTAAACATAATGCCCTGCATTCTGATTGGTCCCTCCTCTTTATATAAACTTGTATCTGAACTTGTGTAACCTGAGTCATACTGAAGAAGGCCACATTGTGACCGAAATGTATACATATATGGTGTATTAAATGTTCTTGTGGACAAGTGGAGTCTCCTTTCTCTCTCTCATGTATCTGCATTTGTGTTCAGGAGGAATCTCATATCATAGTTAACATGCTTCCTTGTTTATACAGCACATATAACTTTAACAATTAATAACTGTCCACGAGTAACGTACTGTCACGTTGTAAACCATCTAGTTCGAAGGTCATGACGTGCTCCAGGCTTCATGACGGAGAAAGAGATCGTCACCAAAACATCAACTCGAGACGATCACGTGAACAGAGTGCGAGATGACAGAGAGAACGAGGACGTCAACGTGGCTAGTAGAAAAATGGGAAGAGATGCGACTGTCACTGAAAGCGACATAGGCGAAAGCCTTTAAGCGACTGGCACGAGGAAACACCTAATGAGAAGGCATATGAAGATTAGGACGGTAAACAATCTCTAACCTTCGTGGCGTCTCGACGAAAAAAGAGAGGAAAACGAGACGAAGATTGGAAAGCAGCAACACGAGCGTCGGGGAGTGAACCAGACACAGGAAGTCGTTCACTACGCCGAAGAAACTCAGGCAAAGGTCTCGTCAGTAAAACATGCGTGGCGAAGGAATCAATTGTAAGAAATTCCTCGGAGAACTTCAGTACAAATTCGATAGAAATTTCTTCTACCAACGACTCTCCCACCGCCAATATGAGAACGGTGAATGAAGGAGCCTGAGAGAGAAGATTCCATTCCATGTATCAGCCACGAAGATAGGGAACGTCAAGCGCTGAGCTCCTGCATATATCGTCTTTTTCTAAAGGTACGCGATTACGATATTAGTTTGCAAAATGTGCTAAATTATGACTAACACAAAGGCAGTGGAATTCTTTCGCTAGATGCTAGTAGGGAAGTGAACTTTGCAACGAACTCTAGACCATGCGATTCTTTATTCATGGAGGAACAGGGGGAATATTTCCTCAGCCCTTAGTTTAGAGATTCCACGCGTTGAATCCCAGCGACAAAAGTGATCTGGTGACTGTCGTCTATTTAAACGGACATTTTTCTTGGCCAGATATTAATTAAGCCAGAAATTCCATCCTTCTTCATAACTAAATGCAATTTCTGTATTGTGGTTCTTAATATGGGTTCCGCTTGAATTCGCATTAGATTCATTTACTAACTGTTGATATTTCTTCTTGACAGTGGGCTCATACTTTTGCTCGACGTTCTAGATCGGACGTGTCCGCCGTGTGAAGTACAAGTGTGCGTTAAATTCCGTCGGAGTTTATTATTCTACAGTGCACTAATAAGGTGCACTGCAGACGGAATGTCTCTCGTAGCACTGGTAGAAGGTCTCTCTGTCATAAAAATCACTGTCTCCGAATATTCGAAGAATTGTCTATGGTTTCCATTATAACAAGCATTCCGCAGTCGACAGCACTTTCTCCTCGACATATTCTGCTTGGCTGGCTCATGCTTTCTAATCTTATTTCCTCTCTGCTCGTCCCTCGTCTCGTATTTCGCGCCGACGCGCACCTTGGCGTCATTTCCCCAAGCCTGCTTCCGACTCCGCCTTCTATTGCTGCGACTATGCATTTGCTCGTTGTTAACATTACAACTATCATTAATGCCTATAGATGGGGCTTGCATATTGTCTCCTTCATGCTGGACTTCGCTCTGAGGCAAAGTTCGGCCGACTTTGCTCGCGGCTTTGACGCGCCGAGTAACGGGAGATCTATGGTGATTAGAATCCGCGTTACCATCGGTATTATTGCTATCCGATGGCAACCTCCAAACTCGCGCTTTACGCCGCAATCCGCGCGGTTGATCTATGCTCGCGTCCGCGCTATCGCTCGCAAAACCTTGTGACAGGCTTGCGTCGGCCGATCGCAGCCTTGCCTGCGATACAACTGTTTGCTCTTTTTGTTTATCTCCTGATTTGGGCGAAACTCTGCGCGGCGCTCTTTGCTTCTTAAAGAAGTCCTTAATAAGACCCCTGCAACGGTGGAGATTAATCTCCGGCTCCCAAGTGGCCTTGTCATATCCGACCTACTTGGCTAAAAACTGGCATAGAGGTTTTTTCCCTCATATGTCTAGAAGTCGCTGGACCTTGTATACGTCGGGTAATTGGGGATCCGCAATAGGCCCCGGCTGTTAAGATGGCTTTTTCTTTTGCCTGACAAATTTCTTTAGGAAATAACAATGGATGATTTGCCTCCCCTCCCCCCCACTTGCATGGTTTTTGAATTTTTGCCGATACTTTCTTGGCGATGGCTAAAACCTTGAATAGGCCAACGTACTTATTTTATAATTTTTGTCCCCTCCTATTTTTAAAGTGCGACAGACGTTTAGCCCACACTAGCATCTCTTCCCTTATTTTCAGATTCCATTTCGTGTGACGCTTATCAACTTCGCGCTTATATCTGCGATTAGCTTTATTAATGTTGCTCCGTGCTATCTTTAGGGTTTTAGCTAGGTGCTTAAGGAACTCATTGCCCTATGACGCACGCCCCGCATATTTATTGAGCGAGGGCGGAATATGAACGTCTTGCCCGAGGTCTAAATAGAAAGGAGACATCTTAGTAGTTTCTGACACTGCTTGTTGATTGCTATCTCGGCGGGTGTCAGAAACTCGTCCCAATCGTCTTCTCAACATTACGAAAGTTTCTAAGAATCTGGGTGACGATTTGATTTGTCAGCTCAGATTGCCCATCTGACTGGGGATGGTAGGCACTGGCGAACTTTATTGATGTGTCCAAAATCTTAAAAATGTGTTTCCAATAGGTAGACTGGAAACGTACGTCTCTATCTGATATGATCGCCTGCGAAAATCCGTATTTTAAATACTTGCTCGACTAGCAGGCATGCCATCTCTGCTGCCGAAATGGTGGTTTGGCACGGCAGTAATCTCCCTCTTTTAGTGAGTTTGTCTGTCACCGTGAGCAATGCATCATATCCCTTCTTCGTTCAAGGAAGGGGCATGATGTAATCGAGCGCCACCATATGCCAGTGCTGCGGTGGAACCTCTAATGGCTGTAAATTGCCAAATGGCTTTTGCCATAGTACCTTGTTAACCTGGAAATTTTCACACTGGTTAACAAATTTGGTAACTTCTGAAGTTAAGCCCACCCAAGTGTAAGACTCCGACGCTTTGGATATAGTTTTATAAATACCTAAGTGGTCCGACGTTGCCTCGTCTTGAACTGACGCTATTATGACTTCGGTAATCTTCTATACCTGCGGTATCACTAACTTGACCCCGTAGCTGTCCTCTTATAAAGTAACCCCTGCTACAAAAAATAGGGATGCACTGGGTTGCTGAGGTGCCCTTTGATAAAGGGATCTTTAGCGTACCCTTCCTTTATCTCAGCTAACAACCGGGGATCGCTTATCCACGTGGACTCTAGTGCGGCCAGAGGTGCACCTTCTTCCTTATGCCAGCAACTGTCAGTCCTCCTTTTGCTTTTCGCCTCTTAACTGACCTGGACTCGCGCCCCCTTATGTTGAGGCTGTCCCAACACTGCCTCCGTATATTGCATGGCGACCTCCAACGTATCTGGTGCTTTTTCCTGTAATAAACTTCCCATATCTCTTGGCAAGGCTTTGACATAAATGTCCATTATTTGCCGCTTACCGCAACCTGTTAGCTGGCACGCTAGCGTCTTAAAACATCGATTAAACCTATAAAAGTTTTGTTTGTTAAACGCAGATTTGTATAGTATATTATATACTACCTGCACAGTAGTGACCTGCTTTTTGCATCTAGCCATAATATTCGCTGGCCGACGTCACTCCCCTTATAATTCTGAAATTGTAATAATAAAAAGAAACATTTCAGAGGTAAGAAATAAATATATACTAAGAAAATTCAACGCCTACAATGACAATAAAACGCTGCCGAATGCTGTCTTCTAACCTTTTGGAGGTTACTTGGAAAAGTATTAACTATCGATTAAGCCAAAATTCAGCTGCCACCTCCTGCCACTTGAATTGTTATGGGTTTTTTTCTAAGGATGCTTTGCCCAAACCTCCCAGTCAAAAATTTAATCTTATTGAAATTTCCGTATGTCAGAAGATGCACAGGAGGCCTGCAATAAATTTTATTTTATCTATCGCCTCAGCTTTGCTAGAAAGAATTACAGACAGAAGACAATAGAGGATGTTTTCAAACGATTTTTAGTAGCCTCTGATCCTTATATTTCGAGTTGTCGAAAATTGCCAACTAAACCGCTAAAATCTCTATCCGCAGAGGCTGATAATTTATTATCGTCCCCATCTGTCAGTAGAGAAAAAACAGAGCAAGAAAGTGTAGATAGCAGCTCAGCCTCTGAGTCGGAAACCGATATAGATGTTAATGATCTTGAGGACAACGGAAATTTCTTAATGTAATATTATTTTTTATGTACTTTACTTCAATCGATATTATCATATTATACTATAATTTAATCACTTGTTTTATATATTATGTATAATTCTTAATTGTAATAAAAAATTTTGTGATAATTTGAAAATTGTTGTTTTCGATTTCATTGTTTCGACTTCAAAGATCTGACTTATGTGAGGTTGGCTCGCTTGGGGTTTAAAACGCCCTGGGTGACGCCATCTTGTATTTGCCATTTCGAATTTTATAATTCTGACAGAAAATTCGTAATCAGCGACCCCAAAACCCTCAAAAACGATATTTAACTTGATTATGATAAATAATTAATGATATTATACCCCAGAGGGTGGTCGATTAGGGGTGAAAGGGGTGAATTTCCGTACATTTGACATAAAATTTGTAATCAGCGACCCCAAAACCCCTAAGATTCCATTTTGGAGTGAATTACTTGAATTTTCGAATTTTGGCCAGCTTTTTGGCAATCGGCCGCACTGTGCGGCAGTGGAAGCTAAGACTAAACTTATAAATAAAGACAGCTATGTAGGCATATAATAGATAATTTATTAAAATGAAACATATAATTAATATAATACAATTAATAAATGACAGATCACACCAGCGAAGTGGGTGACGAACATAACGCATCCTCTAACACGAGGATTTGCGTGGACAAAGATAAAGCATAAATATCTGCTAAATGGATTACAAAGCTTTATCGATAGGTAAGAAATATCCGTGCTCACTTCCAGGATTGACTAACTGGAATTGGCGAGTTTAGCAATAAGCAATGGACATGGCTTCCACCTAATTAGGGACAGAGAAATCCGCAAATAAAGTCAATGACTTAATACACACAAGGTTCCAAAGGACAGACATCCTCGTAGCTCGAGCAATTGACTGCTGGAACTTGTACCGCATTTGATAGCTGATATGTGGTAATAGATGCTGTATACGGGACCCCGTCCCATAAGAAAATAGAGATGCATAAATGGCGTTAAAGGACAGAGGAATCGTTATTCGCTCCTGCAAAGAACAATACACAAACACGAGTAATGCAAGTTAATAGCTGCGCGCACGAGACTTTGCATGAGGGCGGGAGAGTTTGAGGAAATATTCACAATACAGAAAGCAACTTATAATGAGAGCCAGCTTACCTCTGTGCTTGATAAGTAGTGCCTAAATTGTCTAGAAGAAAGGCGGCCAGTCCCCAGGGCCAGTCACCATGAATTACGAAACACTCAGTGAAGGATTCTTCTTGCTGTCTCGTTGAACAAAAGGCGGGCCCGTCCAGGCGGGTAGACTTGCGATGTAGCACAGGAAATGATATGGCACTGAAGATGGGACGAACGCTGGCAGCCAAAACCGTGAAGGCGTCTCCTGTCGCTCACAATATCCAACGATGCTCAAAGCTCCAGCTGAATTGCCGTTCGCTTGTTTTTGTCTTTTCCCCGTTTCGCTGCCAAGACTTGAAGAACCCTTCGGCTCGCGCTGGCTCGTTGGCGATATCCTCGCTTTCTAATGTGTTTGAAAGAAAAGGAAAAAGTACATTATGCACACTCGACGTCGGGCCGGTTCTGCTCATTTCGGAGTCGCTAATAAGGTGCACAACAGACGGAACGTCTCTCGTAGCACTGGTAGAGGTTCTCTCTGTCATAAAAATCACTGTCTCCGAACATTCGAAGAATTGTCTATGGTTTCCATTATAACCAGCATTCCGCTGTCGAGAGCACTTTCTCCTCGACCTATTCTGCTTGGCTGGCTCATGCTTTCTAATCTTATTTCCTCTCTGCTCGTCCCTCGTCTGTTATTTCGCGCCGACGCGCACCTTGGCGTCATTTTACCAAACCTGCTTCCGACTCAGCCATCTATTGCTGCGACTATGCATTTGCTCGTTGTTAACATTACAACTGTCATTAATGCCAATAGATGGGGCTTGCATATTGTCGCCTTTAAAGCTCTAGATTAAGAAAGTACGGCAAACCTTTTCCGCGCCGCCCGCAGCTGCTGATTGGTAGAACGGCTGTCACGTGAGTTTGTCAGCCATTGTTGGCCCAAACGCAGCGATAGATACCATTGAAATGCATGTGGAAGATGCAATTTAGATTAAATTTTTGATGAAATATTCGTTGATTGATCCTAACTTTTAATCAGCAAAATTTCAGGATCCTTCAATCTATGCTCCTTGGAGGTTAATAAATTCGTTAAAATATCCGAAGAAGTAATAAGAAGCAAGTTGTCACATGTAAATTTAGCTAAAATATGAGTAGCGCAGTGGAAGATTAAATAACATGCAACAGTGCACTGTATTAAAATAATAAATGAAATGTTTATTGATAATTGTAAATAAAAGCAAAGATAAACAAGAAGGAAAAATGTGAACTCCTTCTGCCAAAGGCAATCTATGCCAACCACCAACTCAAACACAAAGGTACAAATTAATTCAAACACTGAAATTAATCTTAACCACACCTCTATGTAACAATTAATTAGCATATAAGCCTTAACTCCTTTCAAAACTTAAAGGATAAGCATTCTAAATACAATAGCAAATACTTAAACTGAATCTAGCCTATATTCTAAACAAAACACTCTTCAGCTAGATAGCAATCCCAACAACTTAGATGCTAAAGTTGTATAGCAAAAGTTTACTGGCTAAGCAACTAAAATGTAATACAACATTCACATCGAATATGGCTTAACTGCAACAGACTTTCAAATCTCAGACCAAGTCTGGCTAAATGGCCTCACAGCTTACGCTGGCCAACGGCTGGATTCGAACCCGCGGTTATTCGTTTCCAGCGCGGCACCATACCCGGTTGGCCACCCGAGCAGGCGGCTTAACTGCAACAGTAATAGGAATGAACAGCTTAATAGCCACAAATCTATCCGTAGAACTACTGACGTATAGATAGACTTAATCTTGAAACAGCACTTTGATTGGGTCGATCACAAAGTTACCCCAAACCCAAACCAACCATACTTTCATTCCTTTTAAATAACTAAACACAAAAATGCTAAAGCATACAAATAACGCAAATCTTTCAACAAGATTCAATTACACAATTAAGGTAAATAACACTTGTACAAACAGGTAGTTTCGTACAACTCATCCGAAATAGCACGTTGCAAAAAGCGACACTTTGCAACCGTAAATTCAAACTGAGTAAAATAAAGAATGAGTGTACACAGAATTAGAGAGTCACAAAACGGGACAAAAACCCAAAGTTCGATTAATGTCACTATATTATGAACACTATCAGTAATAGAGAATAATAGCGAATTAAAGCTTATATTCAAACGTTTTAACCACGTATCAGCTTTAATGATGCGCACACACAAATTGCAAATAGTTCCTGAGTTCTTTGTCCAAAAATCATTAAAGCTTACATTCGAACGTTTTAACAACGTAACAGCTTTAATGGTGCCCGCACACAGATGCAAATAGTTCTGAGTTCTTTGACAAAGTATCATTAAATAATAAATATCTGAGGCCTACAAATAAACACCAGATTAAGGCTGTATTACAGGTTATACGTGTATGGAAAAATAAAATTAGCAAGACTTTTACGAGGACGGGCAATTGCTTAATTATTTAATTGCCTAACTGCTTAATGCGGCGCATGACACATTAGCTACGCCCAATTACGGTGAAGCCGAAATCACTGACAATATATGCCCGCATTCCGCAAGGCCACAAACCACACACTTTGGTGTTCATACGAAGTTCCCGGTGACATAACTCGTTAAAGGCTTTCTTTATTAAAATAGCTTTACTGCCCACAATAAACGAAACACTTACTATTGTGAAGCAACGGTCGGCCACTGAACCTCTCGGAGAACGGGGAAGAAACCTGAACGCTGAGGAGCAACACCCTTCGCTCCGTCGCATCTCACGCTTTGCGTCGGCGCAAACCTCCGCCCGCTTGGCTACTCCGCACGACGTGGCGTTGTCCAACGAAGCTGTTGTCGGCTCCGTAGTCGTCTTCGTCGTGGCGGCTTGAGGTTTCGCTTTCCTGCTCAGCCTAGCTTCTCCGCACGACGTGGCGTTGTCCAACGAAGCTGTTGTCGGCTCCGCAGTCGTCTTCGTCGTGGCGGCATGAGCTCTCTCCTCCGCCCGCTTAGCTTCTCCGCACGACGTGGCGTTGTCCAACGAAGCTAATGCTGGCTCCGCAGTCGTCTCCGTCGTGGCGGCATGAGCTCTTTCCTTCTCCTTCGACCTGCCAATAGCATAGCATTCTCTATGCCTTCCAGGCACCTTCGTCGGGAGCTTCTTCTTCTTTAAACCTCTGTCGATCGTCCCAAAACTCTCTCCCCCGATCTCTCTCGTCTCTTTCCTCGAGCCCGCACTCGCCAGACTTCCTCCTCTGTGATTGGCCCCTGCGTCATGATGCTCCAATCGACGCTGATGACGTCGCCTCCGTTTTCGCCCAGAATTGTAAAATATTCTCGATCGAAAACGAGCATCTTTGTCATCGGAATTATTAATATAATTAAAATTCCGTGACACAAGTACGTTTATTTTAAACTTTACCGAATGTTTTAAAAAATGTTGCATTGTGCAATTCTCAGACGATCAGAAAATATAATTTTTTTTTGAATATAGTTCTTTTTAAGAAAATACAATTCTATATAACAAGGTTAAACTGTCTGTGAAATGTGGAGGCAAAACTTGAAATAAAACGTCCATGTTATTTTCATCTTATTTTAGCGAAGTTAATTATCACTGATCATTAAACTTGAATATAACGTACGAAATTGAATAACGAAAATTTGCTATTTGGGTGGAAAAAATTATAGAAAATTTTAACTATAAGTTTTTGGTAGATTTTTACGTCAATATTATAAACCTCCATAAATGAACAAATTTCAAAATACGTTGCATGTGTAGTTATTTTTTTGTAATCAAATGGATAGTTTTTCCAAATTATAATTTTTAAAATTCTGTATCAAAATATAATTATCAAAGTAATTTTTATATTTAAATCAAAAAC
>JAHWFO010085044.1:0-11463 GCA_023313115.1 Rhysida immarginata
TGCTTTCATATTCTATAATGCATGAAATTACTTTCTTTAAAACGTAAACCAAAATCATATAATGACTAAACATTATTTTTCTTCGCCTTGTTAAGGAATTTGAAAAATAAAAAATGTAATTGATGTTTTTCCAAACAATGAAAGAATCTTTCAAGGCATGAGGAGCAAAGATCAAATCGCATTTGTGGTCAGTAATTAGATGCAATTCAACAAGAAAAGTGTCTCCTTTATCAAATGGGTGTGTAGCTGAATGCTGAAAGGCCATCTTTGAAAGTTGATGTTAACACAGGAGTCACGTTGGCAACGTAACTTTCAAAGATAAACTTTTATGAAATGCAATTTTCATGACATTGCTTTTTGTACACTATAGAAGGAGGAGGGAGGCTTTTTGTTAGATTACATCGCTGCCTTATATTGCAATCTAATTTTGTAATAATGATTTATAAATTGCTGCACAAAAATATATGGTTCACGCAAGAATTTATTCAACAAAAAACATCTTAAAGAAGAAAACTTCAGGGAAAATGTAAAGTTATACTTTTAGTGTCTTGCCGAAAGTAGCCATTTATGAGAGTTTTCTAAACTGGTTTATTAAATTTTTATACGGACTATTTCAAATACACCGAATACTGTTCCAAGTTGGAACTTCTAATCTCTACATGTAAGATGTATGCAAAAATGTGTTCCTTAAAATAAGATTTTTCTGCTGTTATTTGCTATCATTAATGTTAATAAGTTTTTATATGGCTTAAATATCAAAAAAGTTATGGAGGAAGTGTATTTATTATACTGTTTAAAATAACTGCTTAAACGTAAGTAAAAAAAATAAAAATTAACTATGTCAACTTAGCCTACGAAATAAAAATATCATATGAAAATTTAGAAACTCCAATATTCCCATTTGTCAAAGAATTGATCCAATAAAAATGATATACATACTTATCTTCTAAAATTAGTACAAAAAGTTAGTACGGCTGCGGCCATTTCCAGAAAAGAATGTTGATAAACGGTCGCCAGCATTCTAAACATTGTTTAGAATGTTTATAAACATTGTTTTGCAGCGCCAATTCTTTCTTGAAATCAATCTCAGAATGCTGAACATAACTGTGCGTTTTTTTCCTATTTAAGTGGTCAAATTGAATTTGTGCGACCATCACTGATCGGCAGGTGGTGGCGAAGGGGACCAAAATTCTTGTTACTATTAGGGCAAAGTAAAAGATACCAGGTTAGGTTTATTGTGAAAGCCCTTTTTATTTTTTTTTTAGACATGAAGCTAAACTTTTATACAGGGCTTTTTTCCCTGATGGAATCTATTACTAGTTTTATTATTTTAATGGCGAGTCCACAAGTGCAAGGGTAACAAGGTGAACATGGCAAACAGGCGATTGCCAGTGTACAATATGTCGAAAAAATATTTTAAAAAAATCTAATTTAAAAAAAGGTAAAAGTGTGGTGGCACGTTTATTTTATAATGTAGTATTTTAAAATTTAATTTGTTAAAATTTAATATTAAACGCACCACCACACTTTTACGTTTTTTTAAAAAAATTAGATTTTTTACTTTTTACTGCACTTTTTATGCTTTAAAATTTTTATTTTATATATTTTATTTTATTCTTTTTAGTCTTTTTTTAAAAAATAAGCTTTTATATGATAACTACAAAACCAAAAAAACCTTGGAAATCTGCCCAGTCTGATCTCGGGAAAGCTTTACAATACACTACGCTGGTTACTCATAAACAATGCTCTCCACAATCAACAACTTTGCTAGCATTGATAATCAAATTAACAACAATTACATAAGACAATTAACAACGATAACAATAAACAACAATACAGGCAGTCGTTACGTCATGATTGCATTGTATACATATTAAACTTAAATATTAAATAACTTATGAATAAATGGAAGACTCGTGAAACTAACGATTGAAACATGCATTGTCATCGATAAGACACCGTTGGTGAAAGTTGCAGAGCTGTAGGTAGTCAGGAAGTGGGCAAAATATTGATTACAAAATTTGCGCATAAACACACAAACAAGTGAAGTTCAATAAAAGTGTGTAAAAAAAAGATAATTTTCATTATTTTTCTGACCTCGTAAATATAGATTCATATATAATATATCGCTTGCACCTTATTAAGTAACGAAAGGTGCTATATGCTGTCAGTGTGGGGAAACGTGTTCTGTCTGTCTGTCTATCTGTCTCTGTCTGTCTGTCCGTTCGTCCGTCCGTAACACTACCTCCTCCAAGGCTATGAATGTTTTTCAAAATCTGTTTTCGTTAGTCATGAACCATATTCACAAATATTATCTACCGTAGATCGGTTCAATAGCACGTGCACAAATGGTACCTTCACGACCCATCTAGCAATTTTCAATGGTAAGATATAGTAATACATCAAACAAATCGTAATGACGAGATAGAAGCGATTATTAATTACTATTTTCGCCAATTGATAAATATGGTTCCGCGAATGAACCATATTGAAAATGATTGTAATCGATACAATTGCACGTGCTCTAATGGTACCCTTATGACACCCTCAAAAATTTTCAATGATAAGAAATGGCATGTAATATATCAAACTATTTTGAATGACGTGTCATGAATGAATATAACGTAAAGTTAATGATAGTCGAAATTGGTTCAAAGGCACCTGGTTTAGTGGAACCATTATGGTTCATTGGAACTTTCAATGCTTATATATGGCATGCAATATATCAAATAACTTAGAATGATGTGTCATGAATGAATATAACATAAAAGTAATGATTATCCAAATTTTGGTTCAATTGTACGTGGTTTAATGGTATCATTATGGTCCATTGGAAACTTTTAATGCTAAGATATGGCATGTAATATATCAAACAACTTGGAATGATGTGTAATGAATGAATACAACGTACAATTAATGATAATTCAAACTGGTTCAAAGGTACGTGGTTCAATGTTAACATAGGGCAGTTGAAAAGTATGGTTTTGCGAATGGTTTAGTTTAACCTTTCGGTACTTGGTTATGTCATTCCTTAATGGTTTATTCTATTAATGATCTCCACTCACCCATGCACAAATTTAAAAGTGCTTCGCGACAGAAAAAGTATTCTCACTGCTATAGTCATAGTCAAAATTTAGTCTAAATTGAGTCTAAGTGTGTCTCATAAGTCATAGTCGTAAATTTAATAGTATGCATATTCAATAGCAAGTAATAAAAAAACTCCCTATGAACATAGGTCGATCAACGCACCGTTTCCGAGAAAGAATTACTTTATTGACAAATGGAGCAACAACCCGTACAGGGGTTCCTTTTGTACCTTGAACTCATAGCAAATGCTCAAAATGTCCACCATGTACACGGTAGCATGTTTCAGCTCTTCTCCTCAAAGAGGCACGCAAAGTTCAAAGCACCAGCATTCTCTCGCATGTTCTCAAAGACGTTCTCCACGCGATGGCGCAGGGCGTCCACAGTATCCACTCGCTACGGGGATAACTATCCTACTGCAGCCATGTAGTCTCACTCAAATACAGTCCAGACAACGAATCAGCCAGGTCTACTTTAATTTCTTTACGTATCATCATCATCATCATCATCACTTCTCGGAAACGGTGCGTTGTTCGGCTTATGTTCATAAGGAGTTTTTTGTTCCTTGCTATTGAATATGTATAACCATTAAATTTACGACCACGACTTACGGGGCACCCTGTATTAGAACCTAATAATATTAGATATTAAGAGGCATAGTCCACAAATTCAAATTATGCATTGTAATTTTATTTTTTATAGAAATAGAACATATATTTCATAATTAAGTATTTGGTTTAATTATAACCTCTGAAATATTTAATTAATTAAAATAAAATTTAATAAATAATAATTAATAAAGTCACCAGAATTTCCTTGGAGTCTTGATCTTAACTTTCGCAAATAGTAGTCTCTGATGACTTTATTAATTACTACTTATTAAATTTTATTTTTTTATTCATTATAATGATATAATAACAAAGTCTAATAGATTTTTTTACAGCATATATTTTTAAATTTTACTACTTATATTTTTATTTTTACAGCTATAAAAATTATCATCATCTTCATTATCATTTCTATTTTTTGTGTCTCTGAACATGCTTACAAGTTTATAAAATTAAAAACAGCTTTCCTAAAATAAGTAGGTGTTCAAGTTGAACTGCTCTTGAATTGACTACCACAAGATGTTCTTTTGCGTCGAATAAAACTAGAATGCCTTTATAATAATACGGGGACTCTAAACAAAAGATGTTCAATTGAATAACCGGAATACATTTTTATTCCTTAAACCTTCATTAGGGAAAATAAATTGTCTTCCACGTCGGAACAATGTATAAATTGATAAATTTCACCCCGATATTATTACGAGTTTAATATTTATGCATGCCACTCATCACATAAACATTTAAAGATGTAAATAGAATATAAACATATATATTCTTGTTTCAATATTCGATCAATTCTACATGTAAATATTTGGCTAACTATAACTTCACATCTACAAGATCTTTAATGTCAAAATAAAGCCTCAAAGAATAATAATGAATGGTTTCCCGTTTCTTGAAACCCTTTAAGATCTCCAAGGGGAAGGTAATAAACATCAGTTTAGGTATAACAAATGAACCCACCTGCTAAATAGCAAAATTTATCGTTAGAAATCGAGCGAGGAGAGCTTGCCACTGTTTTTCATGGCCTGTTTTTGTCTCGATAGCCCAATTCCTCCAAAAGGCAACGCTCGTAAAACACAAAAATTGTAACCCTTTAGCTTAAAATTATATTACTTACGTAATTACCCTCTTGAATATGTTTAATATTGTAAGGCAGATATTATTAATGCAATGCGCTTTTGTTGCGCATCTTTAAGTATTCTGTGTAACTGCTACAGGATTATAATATAAAATAATTAAATATTAAAATAATAAAAATTAAAAAAAAAAAAAGAAAGAAAAGTAAATCCCTTAAGAGCCATTGAAGATTTGCTGTGCGCCATAGTCAAAAGCAAAACTGCATTGTACAATTTGAATAAAGTAAGCTTTCATTAAAACCTCAAAGATAATTTCATTTAAATGTCAAAAGTTTCATGTCAAATTAATTTTCATTTTAAGAGGTTATAATAAAAAAAATACCAACCATATATTATAAAAAATATAACAAACATCTATCGTAATTAAGTTTATATTTGATTAATTTATCTTTTTAATATTTTTAAACTGACATTATGAAAAAAGGGTAATTTTTATGTGCAGAAACCAAAAATGACATTGGCTTTAGTTGTTGAGCTGCAGTCAAACCTCGAAATTCCGGCATTCAAAAAAGCGCTCTTCGGGATTCAAAGTATTCCTCCCAACCTGTGTGTGTGTGTGTGTGTGTGTGTGTGTGTGTGTGTGTGTGTGTGTTTCTTGTTTTTGTTTATTTAGTGCATACATTGTACTATTAAATCATTGTTCTGAAATCATTTTTACTGATTTTGTAGAAACATGAGTTATTCTCGTCGAAAGTGCTTGCATGATCCTGATGTATTCTGTTATATTTGTGGAGAGTACACTCCACAGAAGTTGAGAACTAACATCACAGCCTTTGTCAAAAAAGCATATTTAGCCTATTTTGATATGAAACTTGAAGACCAAGGCAACCATTTTTTTCCAACATCTCATAAACTACAGCCAATACATGAAAACTGGTGTCATTTATGAAATCAGCAACCCAAAATTAAATTTTAAAAAAAGTCAAAACTGTTGACAATGAAACTTGTGTTGACCAGTGTTTTCGATAGATATTTATTTCTAAAAATTGTTAATGTTATGAGTAGATAAAGTTCCATTAATGAACGTAGTGTTATGTCTGTTAATAGCACCGTTATCAATTTTAGTTGTGTTTAACTAACATATCTGCTTTTAAAAATCGTTAATAGAGTGATATTCTATATTTGGATTTTACAATTTTTACCATTTGTAAAGGTAAGTTTTGATGAACTTTGTCATCCTATTCATTTAGACAAACTGAAATTTTATAGTATTATTACCGGTTTACTATTTGCACGTTTTCGTCTCATTTAGAACTGATTCAGATCAACGCCAGATTCTCATTAAATCCAGTTTCTAGTGAACTTTATAGATTTCATTTATTGTTGTCACACTTTTCTTGCGTGTTTCTTCTATCGATGTTTCTGTGAATTTACAGCATAATCGTCATGCGGTCCAGAAATGATGTTTACAAAATCGTTTTGAATCCTTTAACGTGTAAATGGCCTTTACACGAGGGTTGTTCCGAGAGTAAGTTTCGTAATTTTTTTCACACGGAAATTTTATTGGCAAAAAAAACACCATGGCATCATGAACTATTTACAGTTACTTAAACTACTTCCACTATTTTTCGACATAGTCGCCACCGAAATTGAGACGTTTGTCGTAGAGTGCAATCAGTTTGAAGAAAGAGTAGCAGCAGGCATGTGTGCCCGAGGCTATCTGATCTTGTGTGAGCCTTGCTGCGTGTGGTTTTGCGATGTCGTCCAAGAGCACAACACCTTCACTCAAGAGCCCTGGTCTCTTTCGTCGAATGGAGGACCTGAGTTTGGTGAGGATGTCTCAGTAGCGTGCCGCATTGATGATCCCTCGATGAAGGAAATCAATGAGTATCACAGTTTTCGCGTCCCAGAACGGCGCCTGTTATTTCCAATGATATTTCCAATTGTTTAAAACCGTTTTAGATTTACGTACATCTTTACCATTTGATCAACATTTAATTAACTCCAAGGCTTACAATAGAGAAGAAGCACTGTTGCTTTATTGACTCCTCTGGATTTCTGGATAGTACTGGTTTTAAAGTTCCAAAATTTACTCGTTGTAAGAATATTTCTGATACCCTTTTTTTCCTTTGCCAAATTAAGAAAGAAATGGTATACCTATGATTTTAACTTCTTTAATTGTAATCTATATTATTTAAAGATTTTTTACATTGTGTTTGGTATTCTAATCTTATTGTCAGGTAAACAAACCAGCAATCAAAGGCCGCTTGGTTACAGAGACCAGAAGAATAGCTTCCCTCGAACGAGGAACAGAGCACCCCGCCGCCCGCTAAAGATGCCAAGCAGGTGTCGTGCAGGTTGCCAGGCGACAGTGAATGATAATGAAAGTAAAAAGCGTTTAAAAAGAAGCGATAGCGAGTCTTTTTCAGAAGGAGGTCAGAAATCAAATCGATCTTGGAAGGAAACAGGTCGGAATTTTGCAAGAGGGGACGTTAAGTCCTTGCACTTTAAAGAAAATTCCGCAAGTGGGCGAAGTTAGAAATTTCACGCTTCTAAATTAAAACGTTAATTGTACTTTTGGAAAGTACATTCACGTTATCTTTCTATTTCAAGTCAGTTACTTGGGAAGAATCAATCGTAGCAAGTTGCAAATTTTACTAAGACAAAATCGTTCCATGATAGTATCCGAGGGGACAGTGGAGCAAAGTGAACAGAACATTTTTCTTTTACTGACGTATTGCTTTTACTTCTGTGGTCCGGGCATGCCGAATTCATGTTCCTACAAATCATGACAGTGTGGGTAAACACGGGTATCGAAATAAGACGACTTTAATCCAATGCGTCCATCTATATCAGCGTGGGAAGATGTAAAGATCTTTTTTCAACAAGGAGGAGCAATTCTAGTTAACTTTTTCAAATTCTGTTTTCGCCAATATCATCATCAAGGTCATAGGTCGGTTGTATCAGCTTTTCAGGCTTTTTCGTGGATTCCCTTCAAGTCAATTGCACGCGCTAGCAGTGACCGTCAACAATGAACATCAAGATATTGCGTGTGCACGATAACTTGAAAATGGATTAACTTTTCCAAATTTTGTTTTCATAAATATGACCATCAAGGTCTTAAGCTCGGCTATATCAACTTTTCAGGATTTTTCGTGGCCCGTTTAAGTCGAATTCATGTGCTAAAATAGTGACCGTAAGACTATAAGATAATAGGATGTCATATAACAATCTATTCGTCAGGAATGAATACACAGTTGCTTTCTGTTTATCTTTTAAGCATTGCTGAAGTGAACAATGTTCAGACTTTTACGGAAATGCCAGTGTTGGACATGCGCAGTTGGACTTTCACTTTAATTTGCAAATGGCGGAAGAAAGCATAGACGAAATCTTAGCTTATAACCTACACCAATAGGTCATCTCCGAAGACAGGAGGAAGAACCGGTCCAAAAAAGAAGAAGAAGCTTGTACAGTGTATGATAAGAACAGATTGTCCTTTTTTATATGATAATCGAATAATGGATATAGCGACACCAAAGTTGATATTTAAAGCTCGACGTTTATTTTCCTCCATTTCTTTTCAACAAGGTATTCGCGGATTTAACTGCCTACACAATGGCGGATGTAATGGTAAAAGGCATGCGTTTACCATTGTCGAGATCTAATATTAACAATGATAAACGGTGTCGCTGACATAGATAAACGCATGCCGTTCACCATTACATCCGCCATTTTGTAGGCAGTTAAATCCGCGAATAGGCTCGTTGCGGTTGTAACTGATAAGCGCGCCAAGTGGCAGAATTGCGCAGTTTTTGTTGGATAAAATTGTCCTAAATTGGATTAAACTATTAAACTAAATTAAAATTAAACTAAAAATGGGTATTTGGAGGATTTTTCACGCCACACTTCCGATATTAATAATTAAATAGAGAAAAAAAGTTAAAAAAAAAAATCACGGCCTGGACTCGAACCATGAACTCAGTTACTCAATAGCACAGATTACATATACGGCTGTCGCCTGGTGGTAAAATTGTGCACTTTTTGTTGGTAAAAATCAGTAGCGCCCTCTAGCCTCTGCAACTTGCCTATTGACACATCATCGGAAGATTCAGCGAACGTCGAACGTTTTAAGAAAACATATCAACGCTTCAGTTCGACGTTGGTTTGATGCTTGGTGACGTATGTTTTGCGGTGCGTATTTCCGCGCCGTGCGAAAAATTTGTGGCGTTAACGCTAGCGCTTGGTGTGAACAAGCCTTAAAGCTCCTTCTTGTAATGTTTACAACATTATATTATTATTATTGTTTTGGAAAACCAAACTCGGATCAAGTCCGGAAGCCAAGTCCCAAGAGAGAGGCCAAGTCCAAGGGGCTCAAATGCAAGCAGGGGGAAAATTACGTGCTCGTGGAGGTATTAATGTTATTATTATTATTATTTATCTTTATTATTAGGAGCTTTAGCAAAAAGAAGGCACGCTTGGTCTGTACAGTTATCCGGCTGGCCGGCCGTTTGCACGATAACTTAACTTTTCAAAGGATTAACTTTTTCATATTCTGTTTTCAGGCCATCAAAGTCTTAGCTCGGCTGTATCAACTTTTCAGAATTTTTCGTGGACCCCTTCAAGTCGAATTCTTGTGCTAAAACAGCGACCCTAAATAATACCAAGATAATGGCATGTAATATAACAGTATATTCGTCAAGAATGAATACACCGTTAATTTTTGTTTTCTTTAAAGCATTGTTGACGTGAGCACGCACATGCGATGATCGCTTTGTCGACGCACGATTTCTCAAGTGGTCTTAATAAATTAATAAAATCTTGTAAACATTCCAAGGAGGAGCTTTAACAGTGAAGCAGAAATACATTTATACATTTATTAAAAAGAAATTAACCTGCAGTCATCTCGTATTTTTACCCCTTTATCTGCACTTTTTATCTCTCTCTAAGTTTTTTAATCAAAAAATTAATTTTCTCGAACGTAATAAGTAGAAAATGTAAAAATGCTCGTATTTTCTTTACTTTCTCATCATTTCCGAACGTATGATATATCACATGTCATATGTTGCCATAGTTCTAAAGACCAAATGACTGCCACCCCCGCAAATCCGACCCCAATGGAACAACTGGGCCTAAACTTCATAGTAATGTAGATCTTGCGTAGAGGAATCTGTTTACTGAATTTCACGCCTTTACATACCTAAATAGCACATAGGTATGTTGTCCTCTCTGAATCCCACCCCCGTAATTCCGACCCCAGTGTACCAATCAAAACCAAACTAAATAGTGCAGATGGACATGCCCATAGGAAGCTGCATTCCGAATTTCAACCTTCTACCTCAAAAAAAATGTAGAAATTATGAAGGGGACGGACTGACATTATAAAACCACTAAGTAGCTCCATTCCTCCGCTACTTAACAAGAAGTTAATCCTCCCGAGGAAGGTATAGGAAAGTAGCGGAAATTCTGAGATCATCTATTTTTTCCCTTTTATCTCACTTTTTAACCCCCTCCCCAATTGTTTAAGTCGAAAAATTGATTTTCTCGAACGTAGTATTTAAAAAGTGTAAAAGAGCTCTATCTTCTTTCGTTTCTCATCATGATATATGACATGCCATATGTTGCCATTGTTCTAAAGACTAAGTAAATGCCCACCCCCCCCCCAATTCCGAACCCATTGGGACAATTTGGGACAACTTCATAGTAATATTGATCTTGGTTTATATTTCATTCCTTTATATGCATAAATACGCGTAGACCTTTTGGTCCCCTCTAATTTCCTCCCCCGAAACTCCGACCCCAGTGGGCCAATCAAAACCAAACTAAATAGTGAAGGTGCACATGCCCCTAGTAAGCTACATTCCGAATTTCAACCTTCTACCTCAAAAAATGCGGAAATTATGAGGGGGACGGATGGACAGGCAGACGAACATTGTGAAAACAATAAGTAGCTCCATTCTTCCGCTACTTAATAATATAGATTATTTGTTACACTTATTAATTATGAAATTTGACTTTCAGAATTTTCCATGGACCCCTTCAAGTCGAATTCACGTGCTAAAACAGTGAGTGTAAAGAAAACCAAGATAATGGTATGTCATATAACAATCGATTTATCAAGAAGGAATACATTGTTACTTTCTGTTCAACTTTTAAGCATTACTGATATCGGCGCGCGCACGTGAAATCGCTTTGTCGAGGCACGATTGCACAAGTGCTCATAATCTATATTAGACAGTTTAAGTACCACGTAAACGCGAACGTGACGCGAACGCGTGTGACGTTTCCGATCAGAAATGATGTAGCTTTTTCATTGTTTGCAATTGTAAACAATAAAAAAGCCACGTCATTTCAGACCGGAAACGTCACACGCGTTCGCGTCACTTTCGCGTTTACGTGGTACTTAAACTCTCTATTATTAAGTAGCGGAAGAATGCAGCATGTCCGTCCCCATCATAATTACTACACTTTTTGAGGTAGAAAGTTCAAATTTGGCATGTAGCTTCCTATAGGCATGTCCACCTGCACTATTTAGTTTGGTTTTGATTGGTACACAGGGGTCGGAATTACGGGGTGGGATTCAGGGAGCTTCAACATATTTATGTGCTATTTAGGCACGTAAAGGCGTGAAATTCAGTATCCAGTTTCCTCTAGGCAAGATCTACATTACTATGAATTTAGGCCCAGTTGTTCCA
>JAHWFO010085045.1:0-10361 GCA_023313115.1 Rhysida immarginata
CTGTACTCAATTCAAAAACACCTTGTATTAACACTCATAATTAATGTTGTCATCATCTACTTCTTTAACTTTTGTATAACGTTGTGGATTTAATGTCCTTCATCTAATAACCATGATGCTATGTTGTTTCGTTTGATATTGCGTTAAACAATGCGGCTCTCAACACAGATTAAAAACACACGTGAATTCCTTTAGCTGGTTTTTTCTTTATGATACTATAGTAAATAAATAAATATAGATTGGAGATGACCTGCAAACATGATGTATTAATTTTTCTATCGAAAAATGGAAGGTAAAATTCTGCGACCTGGGTTCGAATCAGGAACCTCGACTATCATGGCCGATTCCTCTACCAGTTGGGCTGTCGCAGACACTCGGACAGCCATGCTGTCACAATGTGTCTTAAAGACAACCAAGTTGTCAAAGGTTGAAAGCCCAATGGGAGGCGGGCACCCGGCTCGCAGATCGAGAATTTCTATCCAAACCATCAGAAAGTTTGGTGAACTCACAAGTAAATATTTGCGTTAGGCCAACTGGTAGAGACATCGGCCATGATAGTCGAGGTTCCTGGTTCGAACTCGGGTCGCAGAATTTTTCCTTCCATCTTTCGATAGAAAAATTAATATATACTATAGTATATAAAAAAAAGGATGAATACAAAACGCCAACGTACAGAAAATCAGAAGATGTGCATCTTATGTGAAAATGAAATACCTGATGTATATGCTTATACAGGGTGATTCAGAAAGGTAGGTTAAGAATGAAATACAATGTACAGTTTGTAGCGGGGAACAATATTTTTCGTATAAACAAGGGCCTGGAAATACATCCTTACAGAGATAATGCAACTTGTACGAGGTAGGAATGGATGTGCGTTACCCGGACGGCAATGGTAGGGTCCATGTAAATTAGGATCTAAACATGTAAATTGTTCGTGTTCTCTCCTTTAAAAGAGAGGAAACGAAACATGTAACTCCATTGTCTTACAATGGATCGCTTGACTAATGCGGAGCTGGCGGACATGCATCTCGTCTATGGCGAGGCACAAGGTAATGCTACTGGAGCGGATAGGATTTACCAACAGCGTTTTCCAGATCATGAACACCCACATCGCCGGGCGTTTCAAGCACTAGACCAACGACTTCGAGACACCTCTGGACTTCTTTTTATGGGGCCACATTAAGCAGTTGGTGTCTGCCACACCAGTCGACAATCCCGATGACCTTGTAGCTAAAATTGTTACAGTCAGTGATTCTCCGGACATCTTCACCAGAGTTCGCGAGAATCTCGTCCGCATTAAAGTTCTGAATAGATAGAACTTTAGTCCGCTGACTAAACACCTGCATCGCGGCTCAGGGTCGGCATTTTGAACACCTACTGTAATGTCATTCCTATCTTGTTGCATTATCTCTGTAAGGATGCATTTCCGGGCCGCCGGCCAGGTGGCCGAGAGGGCTAGGGCAGGGAATAGGCTCTCGCTATTCCCTGGCTAGGGTTTCTAGTTCTCGAATCTGCCTGGTCGTGGTTCGAATCCCGCCGTGGGCATGGATGTTTGTGTTTGTCCCGGGATGCGTACAGATATAACTTGTGTAAAAGGCGCAAAATGACCTTAGTAGTCGACGCCAAAAATTTCTACTAAACCAACCAACCAACCATTTCCGGACCCATGTTTATAGGAAAAATTTTGTTCCCCGCTACAAACTGTACATGGTATTTCATTCTAGACCTACCTTTCTGAATCATCCTGTATATTGTACTTTTAAAAAATTCTTACCCTAAGTTCTGTGCTTTTCATTGTTTTCATTATGTGCTAATTATATGAAGCAAATATAATTGTATAAGCTTTGATATAAAAATAAAATACTAAATGATGTCCCAGTTTGTCTCAATTAAACGCCTCAATTAATTAAGGGGTCTGTGGCATTTTCACTTTAAACTCACAGGAAAAAAACAGAAATTCGAAAAAACACCCAGTGATTTCAATAGACCACATCTAATTTATCAAAAAACTATGAAACATTTTATCAGAAATCTTGATCTTGAGATTTTACAAATGTTTTCAGAAGTGTTCCCCTAATTCGTTTGAGCAGTGCATAAATAAAAACGGGATAAATTTCGTGGATAAGTACTTCAATAATTTCAATTTTTTTAAAACAAAAGCTCACTTTAAAAATGCGATTCGAGCTCGCTGCCAGTCTAACTTTAACAAAAAAACTAATAAAACTGCGAAGAATCAAAAGGTATTTAAATTTTCAGCGATCAGCAAACTGAAGCCAATAATTGTAATTTTACTGCTTTATTAAAGTTTGAAAAAAACAACCAAACCCCAAAACGAAACAAAACAAAACAAAGATCATCAAATGATTTGTTCGTGACATGTTACATAAAGGTAATAATGCAGATTGGAAAACGGTTCCATAACAAAACTGAGATGAGATAATCCAGTATTCTTATCCACTAAGCAAGACTCGACACTGATAAATGGAGAAAATCATGGTTAATTTATTTGCTTTGATTTTGATAGGCAAAAAGCAAGACCTTTTTGCTTGTCTCGATTTTTACGAGAATCTCGTTCGAGATATCGGCTCGAGAAGTCAGATTCAGGATTCAAAACAGATTCTGTGAGATTTGCAGAGATTCATTTCACCTTTGTCAAAGATTCAGAGTATTATCAGACTCCTCGATCAGTGCTGTGGACGCATCCACGACTGCAGCACGCGCAGTGAGCATTTTCAACAGAGGCATTTTCGTGGGAACTATGCAGTAGCTTCCATAGAGTGTGAGGAGTTCATGGGGAAAAACAACAAGTTCGCCACCTTGTGACATTCCTTCAAACATTTTGGTAGGAGTATTCGCTCAGAGCTCATTGAAATTAAGGTGATTTCATCATTGAAATTACATCAGTGAAATTAAGGTTAAAAAAAAAAGAAACCTAATTTTTTCTAAATCATTTAATTGTTACTTTATAATTTTTAATCGTTTTTATTAGCTTTCAGCAACACGTGAAATAGATTCTTTTCTGTGCCAATGTAAAGCTGGTTTAGGTGGTTGCAAGCATGTGCCAGCAGTCATAGCTTATGTCAATGAGGAGCAAGAACAAGGGAAAACTAATTTTCCCATGACTTGGAAAAATCCAAGTAAAAAAACTTGTGTGCAAGGTGCTTTAATTAGCACAATATTTAATTTTCCAGTAAGCGATACACTTTTTATTATTATTATTTTTTTTTCATTCAAGCAAAATGGTTTGTTTTTAGTGTCATCATTACGTAGGGGAAAGAAGCAGTATCAACTCCAACTCTAAAAGAAAAACAAAGATTATTTAGAAATTGTGAGCACCATCAATTATCCTGCGCGCACCACTTTATTTTCAGACATTAAAACAGAGGATGAGAAAGTAAACAGTATTTAAAGGATAGCTAAAAATCATACATAGAAAAATAAAATTTTGGCTGGGAGATTTCTTCTTAGGTGTTCCATGCAAGTTAACAACATAGCGCTCATCTTTGTCTCTTCAAAGCTTGAATCCATATTTCAAGCCTATCTTAATGCAGTTTTCCATTAGGAAAACTATAAAAATGTACTTACTCCTTGAGTGTTTTTATAGGTATTTGAGCAACCATAAATGCAACAATGAACATTTAAAGAATAAATCATTAGATGGTCAGTGAGGGTTTTAATTGTACGCCAACCTCAGCTGTTCAAATTAAAGATGAAAAATAGGAAAGAAAATTGTACTATTTTTCATCATTAATTAACATTTGATGACAGTTTGCTTTATGCTTACTGGCTTGATGTGATTGTCTCCTATCAAAAAGTTTTATAATCCGCCACCAGACGTCGGGGTTTTCAACTCCTCACAGCCTATAGGATGTTTACGATAACTAAGATAGATGGCTTTCAAAAATATAGCGTCACAAACAAGGTTTTGATTTTCTTTTAGTACATAGTTATACTCAAACGGCAAACATTTTATAAAAAAAAACAACGCAGTTAAAACCCCAAATGACAAAGGTGAAGATAATAAAAATCTTTAAGACTATGTTTATTAAATTGGAAATTGAATTTTGCTAGGCCAGCGAAAGTAATGTGTCATCCCAAAGAGAAGTGAGAATCTGAACAAAATTTCATATTTATTAATAGTATTTAAATTCTCTTAATTTGAAAGTCAGTGAATCTTGACGAATCCAGTCGCTGGCCAGCGTAATCTGTGAGGCCATTTAGCCAGACTTGGTCTGAGATTTGAAAGTCAGTCAGTGAATCTTGTACAAATTTTTTTAATGAAAAGATAATTCTTCTTTATAAGGTTAATACTTTCTACAAGAGTATGACCTATTCCTTGCAGTTATTGTAATAGTTTTCAGAAGCCATGCTTCTTCGCAGGGCTGAACATAAAATAAAAAAAACTTTATTTATTGCAGAAGCTGCATCCCTGAACGGATATCCATGTTTCTGAAAGGTTTTTTTAACCTGCGTATGTCCATAATAAAATGAGTTGTAATCCTACGTATATGAAAATATTGATTTAACAAATCCTCTCTCCACCATTGTTAAAATTTTATCGTCACCCTTAGAAATATTATTTTTTGACAAATTTAAATATTGGCATACTGCGTTTATATTATACCACTAATCCTGGCATATCACGGCATATAATTTAACCGAATCCTGGATTCCTGCAGGATTCCACACTTTCACGTCCTAATATATTAATATTATGTGAACTGCATGTAAACCTTTTTGTATGAAGCCAATAATTTAGCAATGTCCTCCCTGGTAGAGACCCCAACGCACTGGTTTGCCGATGGAAGGGCTTGTACAAGAGCAAATCCTTTAATACACAGGGTGATTTACATCGAATGTAAAATACTTAAAGGGGGTATTATAGAGGTTAAGATAAACACAAAACGTCCTATGAAAATGGGTCCGAATTTGAACGATAACTGAGATATGAACAGAAATAAAAATGCAAACACCAAGTTCAACAAGTTAATAACTCAGGTTCCGTAAGGCCTAGATTAATGAAATTTGGAGAAATAACGGGGTACATAAGACTGTGTATACCGTTACAATTTGATCTAATTCTAACAAGTAGTTTCCGAGTTACTCATTCAACATCATAACACGTGCTCACTTGTGAGTACTAACTAGCACTTGTTACAATTTTGACTGTGTAACTCGGAAACCTCTCGTTGGAATTCAATCAAATTTTAACGGTATACACAGTCTTATGTACCCTGTTATTCCTCCAAATTTCTTTAATCTAGGCTTTACAGAACCTGAGTTTTTAACTTGTTGATCTTGGTGGCAGCATTTTTTAATTTTTAACAATTAACACAAGCAATCTACTGTATGACTTTTACAGTAATTGTTCGAAATGTCCGCCATTTACATATGGACTAATCGTATTTTACAAAGGGGTTGGATACCATGGAATCTCCTTGACGAAGTTTGTCTTAAGACTTTTCAACAAACAAGCACGTGCACTTTGAAATTTATTTGCAAACAATTACTTTATGTCACGGAAATCGATTCCACATGTGATTTCCGGCGACACTGCCTGTTATTACCGCTCACGTATATTCACCCGTTCGAAGGCGGGGGAGGAGCGGGGCAGACAGTGTCGTCACAACCATCATCACGCAAGAGCCAATGGAAATCAGAGGAAACTCCGTGACGTCAATCCGAAGCTTTCTTGGCGGGAAGATTCGTCGAGAGAAAGGAGAGCGAGCCTGACTTCAAGAGGTAAACAGCTAAGGTTTACCGGGCCGACACGGGAAAAGAGAGGACTCTATACAGTCGCCCGTGATGGCGGGAAGCCCCGAGACCCTCAGCCGGATAGAAGCGACGACGTGGCGAGCCGTCCCCATGCTTGGCTGAGTCAAGGTGCGTTCGGCAGAGAAGCACCGCAGGCGGCGTTTCTACGGGCGTGCAACTCCAATAACGAAAACGAAACAGCGTACTCGAGCTTACGAATAGAAACCGGGAGGTTGGTTTTGTATCGTCCGCTCTCGGTGTCAGCAACGGCAACCGTAAGTTCCTTTTCATTAACGTGCACAAACCCGTGTGCGTGGTCAGCTGTGCTAATGGAATTGCATGGAAGGGAGTGCGACGGGCGTTTGACAGTGAAAGGATTCTTTCCTGCCGGGCTAAATGCCTATCTCGGGACCCAGTACGGGTTCACGTATCTATCACGTTAAGTAGAGGAGAGTCGTCGGATTTCCTAATCCAGTTGCTAATATGGAAAGCTATGTGTAAAGTTATTTTCCTTTGTTGTGACGTATATTAGGAGGAAAAGGTTATTAAGTATGATGTATTAATGTTCATAATTAAACTCAGTACTGTGTTTTATTTCCTCCCGCTTTTAGAGACCAGCCTTACTAACGAACATTCGTTCGGCTGTTTATTTGCAAATGAGTAAGAGTTTTATCTTCTGTTGAGTAAAAGTTATTTTACGAATTCTTTAAGTGTCAGGATTCCAAGTGTGTTATAGTGTTTATAGTATTGTAATCCTACGGATTTCAAGGTATATTGCTTGGATTCGCTCTATGTGTATTTTCTCTTTATACGCCATTTAAACTGTCTGAATTCACTGTTTGGACTTTTACCGAGATAGACTCAGTTAATTTGTATGGACTTGGACTAACTTAAATCTCCGGACTTGGACATTAATAAATATTTTATTCTCATGTTTCACTTTCCGAGTTATTTAAACTTTTCGGAAGTGTTAACTTTTAGCGCTCGTTATTAGGCATAGGTGTATTTGAGAGACCATATCAAGTGCCACTGATGAATTGTATTACCCTTTAAGCATATTGCCATTTTATTATTAACTTACTTATTTATTTGTGGATTAAGTAATTTAAGACTATTTGACTAGGTTTAGTTTATACTAGTCGTAATATCCGCTCTAGAAATTTATATCAGCTTCTGATATTTATCTTTTGTCTCTAGTTTATTACTTATAGCTTTGTGTGCTTTGTTTAGCTCTTAAGCTTTGTTTTGTATTTATCTGACTAAATTTGTATTGTAAGGTTTTATGTTATAGACCTTGAATGTACTTTTGCTGCTAGGATAAGTGTACCCTGAAGCTTAAGTTTATTTTGGTAAGCTTATTAGTTAAGCTTTGATTTTATTTTGCGTTGAGGTGCACGTTAAATTTAATATGTTTATATTCACTTTAATCATTTAATTGTTTGTATTTTTGTGATTCCTTTTTCATAATTTTGTTTTTGCTTAGAGGTTCACATTTGGTTCCTCACTGCTTTGGCAATTTTATGTTATATTAATAAACTTCATTCCTTATTTAGTTCAATTTTGTGTGCTGTTGCATGATATTAAAATTCCACTGCGCTACTCCTAAATATAGCTTTAATACATGTGACACTTTAAAAGTTATTACAGTAGATTGCTTGTGTTAAGTGTTAAAAATAAAATAATCTAGGCCTACCAATGCACACTGCGTCCCGGTGCCATTTGATTGTTCAATGCAGTATTGTAAGTAAACGGAGCTGCGGGGACCCCATGTTCATATGACAAAAAATACTTCTAAGGACCTCTTCTATCATCTCCCAAAAAATCTGTATTCAATTCAAAAACACCCTGTATAGAATGTTATATATCAAACAACTTGGAATGGTGTGTAATGATGAATACAACGTAAACTTAATGATAGTCGAAATTCGTTCAAAGGCACCTGGTTTAGTGAAACCATTATGGTTAACTGGAATTTCAATGCTAAAATATGGCATGTAATATATCATTCAATTTGGAATGACGTGTCATAATGAATATAACATAAAGTTAATGATAGTCGAAATTGTTTCAAAGGCATCTGGATTACAGGAATCATTATGGTTCTTTGGAACTTTCAATGATAAGTTATGCCATGTTATGTATCAAACAACTTGGAATGATGTGTAATGATGAACACAAGGTATTCTAAATGATAATTCAAATTAGTTCAAACTTACGTGGTTTAATGGTATCATATGGTCCATTAGAACTTTCAATGTGAACATAGTCCAGTTTAGCGAATGGTTTAGTTTAGCCTTTCGGTACTTGGTTATGCATTCCTTAATGGTTTATTATTCCTAAACATTTTTTCATCTGCTCATTTTGGCTGTGTATTCACATTCAGATGAATCAAAATTTCTTCGAATTTGAGCCCGAGCAACGAAAAAAGCTTTCAATTTAAACAGAAATAAATTCATGTTGAAAATTCAAAATAATTTCTTTTAAAAAGCTCCCAATGGATGGCGTCTCCAAATACGGTCCTTTAGCAGAATCTAAAACATGTATTTTTTCTAACAAAAATTCTAAGCTTTTTTCATGTGTTCTTTTCTGAATATTTACACACAGAAATTGCAACAGTTTTTCAAAAACGAGCCCGAGCAACGCCGGGTAAACAGCTAGTAATTCAATATAAACACAGGGTGATTGATAAGTGTCAGGGATTTTTCAGTAAAATCACAGAGCAAACAGGGGGTGAAATTATGAAACAATTTCAATTAAATTCTCTTAGAATTTTATAAGTTGCTTAAAATTAAAGAGACTACAATTCAATAAATATTGTAATGTTAATCAGTTTCAGTCCAACTCGTTGGCTGTGTCGTCTAACAGCTGGGTGGAATTTTGAATACCACTAGATTTGATTCAGAAAAGTCTTCGACCAGGAGTGGGTGAGTAGTGTTGATTGAGGTAGATAATTGAGCAACGGTGTCGTAGGTACTGCATACTCAGAGGGCGGCAACCTATCTAGGTAAGTCGACTGTGACGGGGAACTGTTTGGAATAGAACCATGGATTAATTGAATGCCGAACACAAGTAAGTATTTAACAAGTTAATATTTATTAATTAGGGTACTAAGTCCTAATCGATACTAATGGTACCAGAAGAGGATGGTCCCGAGTCCACGCGCGGACATTCGACAGGGCGCCCCGCGCGAATACTGGCTACGTCAGCGAATGGGACGATCACTTCGATTGCCTCCACGTTCCACGGGAGAGTAAGTGTGGGGTCTTTCTTCGAAGGTCGCAGGGGCAGAGTTAGTAATAAGGATCTCTGCGTAGGGGTTCCGTGCTTGACTCCTCGAGTGGGGTCAAGTTGGGCGACGAGCCCAGCACTCCTGTAGATAGGCTTTCTGACGAAAGTCTTGAAGGGGACACAATACAGGCCGCCTGCTCCTTGTCTATCCTCGTCTCTTTTCCGTCGTCCGGGGCAGCGACAGAGGTATCGGTAGGATTCAAAACGCACTCAGACTTTAACGAAGCTAATGACTTTATGTTTATCTTAGAATTACTATTCACTATCTTGGACAGCTTACTGTTTCGTCGGAGACCATATTTGGGTGGATCCTGTCTAGGTCGAGCCTTGCCTAGACTACCCCCTATGCTTAGGCGGCGTCGGCGAGTATCCACGGGGCGACGGCGAACTTTCTTCGGCTAGCCTTCGTACAATGCCTGCGGTTCGGATCTCTTCGGTCGGATTCATCACTTGTGTATCCTCGGGATATTCCCCTTGCCTCGGCAGCGGTCTCTTTCGCCTTAATAGTGGAAAATGCATGAGAAGAACAACTTTGATTATTTATCTTACTGTCCTTTAGTTTCCGACGGCTTCTCCAACTGGTATTGCGAGGTCTGTGCCCTCCTCTGGAATCCGGAACTAGTTCGACATCGGCTTCTTTAGTCATCGGGTGGCCATCGCTTACTGTCTGCCCGTGCTCTTCCTTTTATTCGCTCTTGGATGATTTTGTGCCGATTCTGCGCAATGAATCCTCCAATTGCCTTTCTTCTTCTGTCTTGCTATTTTCTCCGCGGGTCCATTCTGGTCGGAAGGACCGGTTTCTCGCCTTCCTTGCTTTCTCGGAATCGCAATTTTCAGCGAATCTTCCCTTCCGAGGATTTGACAATAAGTTCAACTGGTGTTTCGGAAGTCGATAGACTAGCAGTGGAAAAGCTCATAGCAGATGATATTGCACGCGCTTTTATTTTATGTTCATAATGTGTTCGTAAGGTACTATGAACACCAACGTTATTTGATGAATTACGGTATATCTTGTGAACTTTCTACATAGCCAAATCACCGTACATCTTCTGAATTTTCAACAGTGGAGTTGATAGTTTGTTGAATGTACAACGAAGGTTTTAACTCCGTCCTGCATAATAGTCGCAATTTTAGGATTATTGAAAGCATCATCTTGATGAAAGAAAACTACGACTGATATGGTTTTAAAAAAAGAAACATTCCTGCTATGTCTATTTTGGGTTACTGTTCTTTCGATTTCCGAATCGATTTAGCGAATAACCCCCCCCCCCCCTCCCAATAAATAACACACAAACATCAAACTTCCTGAAGTATTCCTT
>JAHWFO010085048.1:0-11404 GCA_023313115.1 Rhysida immarginata
TGTCGGAAAGTTGGTTTAATATTGATTACAAGATTTGACCTAAACAACTAACACAGCAAAGTTAATAAAAGCTTATAAAAAATAGGAATGAAATACGAATCAAAATGGCTGCCTGCAACAATGATTGTCCATATTTTCTTTATATAGTGCTTTTCTCAGAAATGTTCTTCAGGAACAGCAGGAGTTACTCCCTGAACACTCGTCGACAACCTTATTGGCAGCATGGAGAGACGTTATCAGGTGTATATTGCGTTTCGTGGCAATCACACTCCGTACCGAAGTGTCAGAACATCGAACATTAATCAAAAAAATTCTTCGAATTAAATATGTTTAAAATTATCTACGAAATCTTTCATCTTATGCATACATTATCGTCTCACAATATGATGTACTTACTCTATAACTTTCATTAAGTCCGATTGCAATGTTCGAAGATATGACTTGAGTTATGTTTGTTGCTAACTGTTGAGCAGCAGTATACTCAGTTCATAGTTCCCTACATCTGTAGAATGTTGACCCTAAAGTTTGAGACACCTGTAGATCGATCTGTGCGTCTATATGTTCCAGTCCTGCTACGTCAATTCACATTACGCTCTCCAAACCACTCTTCAAATTCGATTATAACACTGGCCAACAAAATGTAAGATTTTTCTTGGCACAAAATGAAAGTGGGTGATTTTTGGTAGTATTTTTTCTCCTGATTACGAATATAATTTTTAAATTTCTCTAGCACGCACAGCTTTCTTGTTTTACAATGAAACATTTTTAAATCATTCAGTGTTTGAGCCTGGTAAATTTCCTTGCGGCCCCAAAATATGGATACTTTAACATTGTAGCCGCTTCTCTTCACACCCATTACTTTAACATAGAAGTCTCGAAGTGCATAACTTGGAAACTTGACGTGATAGAAAAAATCTAAAAGCAGATTCGGATTCTACCTACAAATTACTACTAAGAACATTATCTGTGGTCTTTGTACCAAAAGGTGTGTTGACTAGTGTAATTAAACGACTACTAGCACAATCACTTTTCATAGTTTTAAAGAAATCGTCAAAGTTAACTTAAAGTATCTGTCACGCTTTTTAATCGTACCAGAGACGGTAACAAATTTACATAAATTGATTCTGAAAACAAGCCCTAAAATTTGCATCGAAATAAAATTATTCATGACGTTTGCAATTTCTCTATGAAGCACTGTGAAAAACAGGGAAAAGTATATGCAGAAAAACAAACTTTTTTATTAAGGAAGACATAAATATTTCCAATAACGGATATCATGAATATATTATAACATACATAAGGAAATTTTCCACCGTTGGCCTATTAACGTGTTCATATCAAACAACAAGTTAAACTGGAAATGTTTTAGTCCTTTTTTTTAAAACAACATTTGTGATTTTCCACGTGTAACCTTTAAAGAAATTAGTGTTAAATTTCACTAATCAGAAATCATATTAAATCATAAAGAAATGGAAAATGTATTCCATGAATATTAAGATATAGTATAATAAATCAAGTTAGTATAGTTTTGGAATCGTAAAGGGGGGGGGGGGATATGGCACCTACATCGTAAAAAATTGGACGGGGCTTCGTCGGGACACGGCCGCTAGTTAAGTTGTAGAATACATGTATAGTAAGGTGTAGAATACATGCCTCCTCATGCAACATGTACAGTAAGGAGGGGAGGGGGATATGGCACCTACATCGAAAAAAATCGGACGGGGCTTCGTCGGGACACGGCCGCTAGTTAAGGTGTAGAATACATAAGTAGGATTCCTTGGCGAAAAAGACATAATTTTGTATAACACAGTTAAGGAATTTAATTTCACACATCAAATGTTCATTCCAACGAATCAATTGCAATATAAATATGATATGTCCGGCGTTGCAATATAAATAAATAAGAACACCCTCGAAACACTTTAGAGTTAATAAAGTATATATATTTGTCGCAGACACACAGCGTAATTGGAGACTTCGTGAAATGTCCAGACATTTGACGAAGTGTCCAATTACGCTATGTGTCTGCGACATATTCACTTTGGAAAAACGAAAAGAATTCATTAAAATGCTCGCACTGGAATTTTTTGTCCATTTGGGTTTGCCCAGCTGCCAGGAATATTTAACATTGCATCCTTATCATTTTAGAACATCAAAGAAAGGCTATGAGTATTGAATTATTTCTGTGTATATTAAACATACTTCATAGATGAATTGAGAAAGCAGAGGTACTCTGTTTACAGTCTCATCAACATATAACCGTTTCAATAGAGTTGTATATTTAGTCACAGGCCATGGAATCAGGTCCTGAATGGACATATTGACAGTATCAATTTTAGCAGCAAGAATTGCCCTCTCACATAATCAGTTGAGATCTTTATAATTTTCTAATATTTTAGATAAACATTATCAATACTTCTCTAAAGGAAGTTACTACATTACAAAAATCATATGAAAAATAAATTTTCTCCAGTTATTAGCTCATTAAGGAAAGTATCATCATCACCTTTTCAGCAAAAGCGTGGAATTCACTCACGGTTTTGCCCGGCGGATCTGATCGGCGTGCGTGGCCGCCAGGTAGATCCGCCTGTGTATTTCATGGACGCAGGCAGGATCTGCCTGCCCGTCGCCCGGCCCGTACGGCCCATTTTTGCCGCACTTGTATAGACAGATCCGCGAGTGAATGCAAGCGCACGGACGTGCCCGCCGGGTACCAATTTCAGCAGTCAATGGGAAAGCGTTATTAAATGAGGTGTTTCGACACACGTGTTTTGCGCAAAAGAACTTTCTCGCTGTTCTCGTGTTTTGCTGTTTACAAGTATTATTAAGTATTATTACAAGTATTATTAGAGAAATCAAGATGTCTTTTTCAGAAAATAAATCTTTTTGGAAAAGTTTCATATCAGTGTATCAATCCCAAGCATGTCTTTGGAAAATAAAAAGCAAACACTGCAAACCAACCCGTACAACACTTGTATGTCTGCATGTGTGCGCCCAGGGCCGGGAACGCTAACAGCTTGAGCAGCTGCACGCTCTAGAAGTTGTATTCTTTTTTGTTTTAGAATAATTACTTATATCTCTCCAAAGATTTTAATAAAAATAATACAATAATGATTTTTATTTATTTATTTATTTAAAACTTTTTATAATTTTCCGTCTTTTTCGTCATTAAGGCAAGCATCGTAACCGATGAAAAATATGATCAGGTGACTTTCTTAGCGCCGAGCATGTCATTTTCGTCGGCTATGGCATGTATTAATTTCATCAATCATTGTTGACGCAACCGATTGTTGATGAAAACACGGCCAACCGAACATGATCGGCTGATTGTTCGCGCATGAAAGCTAACAAAAATAAAATCTTGTAAACATTCCAAGGAGGAGCTTTAGCAGTGAAGCAGAAATACATTTATACATTTATTAAAAGAAATTAATCCGCCACCAGAGTAGGATAAGGCAAGTCATATATTTTTACCCATTTATCTGCACTTTTTACCTCTCCCCCAGCTTTTTTTAAATCAATAAATTGATTTTCTAGAATGTAATATGTAGACAATGTAAAATACCTCATATCTTCTTTCCTTTCTCATCATTTCCAAACGTATGACATATCACGTGCCATATGTTGCCATAGTTCTAAGGACCAAGTGATTGCCACCCCCGCAAATCCGATCCCACTGGAACAATTGGGCCTAAATTTCATAGTAATGTAGATCTGGGCCTAGAGGAATCTGGATACTGGATTTTACGCCTTAACAACCTAAAGATATGTTGCCCTCTCTGAATCCCATCCCCGTAATTTCGACCCCCGTATACGAATCAAAACCAAAATAAATAGTGCAGATGGACATGCCCATAGTAAGTTACATTCTGAATTTCAACCTTCTACCTCAAAAAAAATGTAGAAATTATGAAATTATAAAACCAATAAGTAGCTCCATTCTTATTCTACTTACGAGGGTTAGTCAAATCAAAATCGGAAATATTTTTTTACAATTCCTTTATTACAGACAGAGTTGGAACAAGTACACTATCCGTTTACAATGTACTCCCCTGCTTTTCGATGCATTTCCGCCACCGAGGAAGGCATCGATACCTCGGGGAAAAAAATCTTCCTATAATGGAGATCTTACTTATAGGAATCTGCATACCGAATTTCACTCATTTATATGCATATATACATCTAGACCTTTTGGTCCCCTTTAATTTCCACCCCAAAAACTCCGACCTTAGTGGGCTACATAATCAAAAGCAAACTAAATAGTGAAGGTGCACATGCCCATAGTAAGCTTCATTCCGAATTTCAACCTTCTACCTCAAAAATGTAGAAATATTCGACAATCGACAATCGAACAGCGCAGGGAAGAAAAAACAAAACGAGCGATCCGGAAGCTATGCTTCTACTGCCATACTCATCCAGTAATATAGCCAAAAGAAATACGCTGAATTAGGAAAGAAGCCAGATGAACCTGGTTAAGTCATCCACAGGATACGGAGGAGTCCTTTCCTAACAGGACGATAAAGTTGATTGTTGATTGACGATAGGACGAGGAAGAGCTAGGTGATCCAGTAGGGTGGGAAGATGGCCTTTTGGATGTCATCGAAGTTGACGTCCAGTATGTGACGAGGCCTGCGATGTCTAAGGAGGCTTCTAAAGGTGAGCGGATGCTCAAGAATACCTGCAACCAGAGGATTGGGATGGTCCTTCATCTTCGGAAGAAGCTTCTTCAGCGACTCTTTGACGTGGTTTCCAATGGTAGGTATACAGAAATCTTCAGCAATGGAAGTATTGGTTGCTATTCTCCTGTCGAGTTGGGCAATGGTCCTAAGGGTGACGTTTTGGAATGTTTGTAGGTCCTTCCATCTGGATTTGCAGGTTGTAGCCCAGGCAGGCATACCGTACAGAAGAATGGTTCGGATTACCATTTTATATAGCAACAGTTTGCTGTCCACTCCAAGCGAACTGTTTCGTCCCAGAAGGGCAACCAGACTAAACTTCGCCTTCTTGGCCTTGTTGATAGCATAAGAGAGATGGTCGCCCCAATTCAGCTTGGCATCTATCACAACTCCGAGGTATTTATAGTTCTTTACTCACTCGAGCTCCTTGCCAGATAGGAAGATTGACTTCGGGGGTTTTCTAAGTTTTTTGGTAACGAACATGGCTTTGCATTTATCTACGTTCAGGTTTAACCTCCACTTAGCAAACCATTTCTCACACAGATGCACAGCATTTTGTAACCGAGATATGACATGAGTGGGATTTCGGGCACAAGTCATGAAGTCAGTATAAGCAGTTTGTCGTATTTCTTTTATCATTAGTTATTATTCACATAGTATTTATGTTATTTCTTTTTTACACTCTAGTAATTTGTTGGATTCGTCAATAAATAAATAAATTCAAAGTTGTATAGTTGAATCGAAAGTCCTACACCATCATATTTATTGAATTACAATTTTATTTATCTATTTATTTTAAGTTTAAAATAAAGATTTTTACAGAGCTTCATTTATTTTGTAAAACTGTATGCCATATTTTACAATTTTATAATAGAGTGTCATAATATTTCTTTGTGAAAATTTTTTATAAAGATCGGTCGATGTTGATTCCTATTAATTCAACTTTTTTGGTGGATTTTCGACCTTTATCACGACGCCGTCCACAATCTGAATTCTTTATTATCTAATATTATCTTCGGCTTCGTTTATCCTGATGCATTAATTATGGTTCCGATTGAATTGAAAGTCCTACACCATCAAATTTATGTTATTGTTTACCTTGAATAAATATTTAATTTTGTCGTATTTCTTTTATTATTAGTTATTATTCACATAAGTATTTAAGTTATTATTTAATTTTTACACTCTAGCATTATTGTTTACCTTTTAGTTTTATTTCCCGTATGTGAATAGTCAGTTGTTTTTCTTTTCTAGTTATTAATTACAAGAATTTCTCTGAACAAGACGATACTGAAGCAGTTAGGTGTGGTAAATGTCCGATGTGGTAAATGTCCAGTGTGGTAAATGTCCGGTGCGGTAATTGTCCGGTGGTAAATGTCCGGTTCCCATGGTTAACACCTTAGCTTCAGCGCTCTCTCTCTCTCTCTCTTTCAAGGTTTCTTCTTCCTTAATATCTCGTAAATACAAATGCTAAATGACATCTTTTCCTCAGGGGTATTTGTCAACGCATACAATTATACAATGTTTATGCTACAATTCCGTTTCTCTTTTGACACAAGTCACACTTGCACGTATTTTTATTTATTTATTTATTTATTTATTTCTGTTTTTCTGTGCTGATTTCTTACCATCAACAGGGTGCAGTAAGGGTGATGTGAGCTGAGGCATAGTTCAAATACACGTTTTCCTATTAATGTTATCGGCCTCGGTGGCTCAGTGGTTTGCGTGATCGCCTCTGATGCCCGATTACGCCGGGTTCGATCTTTTCCCCCTGAGATCATGCACTTCCTTCGGAAGGGAAGTAAAGCCGTTGGTCCCGTGTAGTCGTTTGCCGGCTGCACGTTAAAGAACCCTTGCGAGGCAAAATTTGCGGCCCCTATAACGCCGTCCTGAAATGACCATAGCAGTTGAAAAGGACGTTAATACCAAAACAAAAAAAAAACCTATTAATGTTAGGGGTTCGCACGGGTTAAGACAACCATCCGCACCTCTTCTTTTAAGTTTCTCCGATTTTTTATGATGATTTCATTTACTCTCGGCGTTGGTGAACGTTCAAATACGTTTATTACCGTTACGGTTCACCAGACGTTTGCGCGTGCATTCGTACTAACATTGTCTATACATTTCGACAGCAGCAGCAGATTAACTGATATTGTTAAAAGATTGCTCTCCTGAAATTAATTAAACACAGTTGTCAATTCTTCAATTCAACTATTCTTTTTACTTTTGGGCCGAAACTTAGGATATTTTATCTTCTTTGCTGTTGTTATTTCAACAGTATACGTAAAGGTGTAAGCAGTGGGTTCCTATTGTGACATTACATTTCAGCTTGATCCGTTACGCCCGGGAGGAGGCAGTGTGTTTTGGTTTCGTGAGTGGTGTTTTGTTGTGATTGTTTTTGTTTGTTTGTTTTGTGGCTGACGAAAGTGAGGTGGGTGGAGCGAGGATTGAGAGCGTGTTTTGAGAGCACATATTGTGAACGTGTGTGGGTTAGTTTGCGTTTTTCTGTGTGCAATGCGCGGCTTTTTTTTTTTATATAGCATATTAAAATATTGCTTTTATACATTTAATTGTTAGATTGTTGTAAGTTTAGCCTGCTGATGCGTGGCCGTTGTCGCTTTCATTAAGAGGCGACAGCGCTCACGCATTGTTGGGGGATTTTTATTTTATTGGAGGTTCTCCTTGATTATTGTTGTCATGACGCTGTTGCGAGCCTGGAATGTTTGGCAAGTTTTTTTTTTTTTAACGATAGGCTTGGAGAAGCAAGGACCTGTCTTGGTGGAGAAGAAGTTTGGAATGGCGGTCGGCCATGTTTGAAAAACGATGAACATCGCTGTTACCATCTCCGGTCCATACCTGTTTGCTGCTACGGCTTATCGTGCAGTACAATGTTCGCATGAATTTGCAGAAGTGTCTGAATGCTGCACAACCGTTTCTAGTTGTTAATGTGGGTTTGTGTTTAACTGGCTTTTTGGTCTCCTGTTGAACGTTTCATAAATGTATTTTGAAGGGTCGTCAGCGACAGTCAAAGTATTGTGCCGGGCAATGAAGCCCGTAACGTGTGCCAGTAACGATGTCTGCATATAGGGTGAGTGACTGTCTTTTATGTTTTTGCCCCCGCGAGGGAGAGTCCCCGCCGTTCAGCGTATTTCGATTTTTGTCAGTCCATTGGAGTGTGCCTGTCGGTTCTATTAACATAGGGTGTTTTCCGTAGAACGATGTGCTTGAACAGATATGAACTGTCAGAAAAGTTCGGAAACACCACGAACAAGCTGTAGAATTACAGTATACAGTTTTGACTTTTCCTATGAAGACTTTTGTATTATTTGTAATGTTAGGTGATAATTTTAAGGCTGACTCTTGGTGAGCAATACAGTGTAACGAGGAGTGTTGTTTCGTGAACCAAAGGGGATGGGCTTAAAATAAAGGCTCTACGGGTAGATAATTTGTGCATCGGTGAGGGGTGGGAGGAAAATACACAGTTGTGTGGACGGGCTTGCACCTGTGCCTTGTTCTCGGTGAAGCCTGAGGAACACCCCACGTGTTTCCGGTCCGCAGTGAATTAAAGGGATCACCCGACGCCTGAGGGTGTCAGTGTTTTAGGAATATTTGGGAAGCCGAGATTCCGTGGGCGTGGGGTCAGCTGAGAGTAACGAGTCCCCCCCCTCCCCCCCTCCTAATTCCTGAATTCCTTTTACGGGACTGCACTCCCAACGTCCCGGCTTGGGCGGTGTAGGCGTTGGCCGGTTGTATGTATCTAGAATTAAGTTTTTATTGACTAGATCGAGGGGCCCCTCTAGTTTACTTAAGTTTGTTTCATCTGCTGTATATATTTACCCATTGCTTGATTATCGTTTTCGAACGTGAAATAAATTAGTGGCTTTAATTTAGTCTTGTGAACGAGTGTTTTTATGTTAATGAACCAATGCGTGTTCCTCTATCGATGCCCCAAACTCCTGATAGGCTCCGCTGTGTAGCACAGAACTACTTATCTATAGGGCGGGGTTTGTCACATTTGGCGCCCAACGTGGGGCATCGATAATCCGGCATATTCCGGATTAGCAAGGGCCGCATCGGTTTTTATGTCTCAGACGTGTGGGATTGTGAAGTTTTGCGTGGGAGTGTAGTTTATACAGTATTCTGTGTGTGTAGCTGTTAATTGGTAGAATGTTGGATGCGGCAGTGTGTTGGAGATTGATTGGGTGCCTCGAGCACCTGATCCAGGAGATTAAGTCTATGCTCGCTGGTGAAAGGGCTCGGGGAGGTAATGAAAGCGTTGCACCTGGTACTAGGCTGTCATGTGGCACAGGGGATAAGAATAGTTGGGTTACGCGAGGCCCTGGATACCAGATCGTGAGCGGTTCGGCGGTCGACTCCAATATGGCAGAAGGGAAGTTCTGGAGTCCAAGCAACCCCGCTGGCGAGGGTGTTAGGGATCCTGTAATGGGACAGAAGGTGATGGTAACTGTCTCGGGTTCCCGTTCTGGAAGCCGTTTTGGCCCCTTCACCGTTGAAAAAAATCCAGTTAACTGAAATCCGCCTTAGTGTTTCCAAACATTCGAAGTAGAAACCGGTTCATAGGTCTGCCTGTGACACGACCCCAGACCGTCGCCCTGCTCGCAGGATAGCTAGATTAACGCTCGTTTGGGCCAGTCAACCTCGAAACAAAGCGCTGCCCACGTTATTTTATGCAATGAAACCCTCTGAAACCTGACTTGGTAGCACCATCTGTAATATTGATAATTACGCCAGTGGTTAATTGAGTGCGGCGTTTATTATCTACTGGGTAGCACTAGTGTGATGGTAAACAGGAGGTAGCGCTTATTTGGTGAATGGTACTTGTTCACTCTTTTACGGTAAGTTGTTCTTGGTGAATGATGTTATTGTTAGTGGTACAATATATGTGGTACCAACGTCAGATTTGAATTGTTGGTAACGAGTTTAGAATGTAAAAGTTAGATAAATTCGGGATGGTTTTCTGTATTACATTTCAAACCTTCACTATGGCTGAACAAATGACACCGTATTTGAAAGTATGAAACCTGAGTTTGTGCAAGAAGTGCATGAGATGACTGCCATAAGAATAGTTTTTTGCACTGAAGAGGCAGACCGTATTTTGCTTACCAGTTAAAAGTATCTTTTTTTTTATATATATATTTTTAAATCGAACGTAATTGTGATATGCACCATAAAATGAATACCTGTCGTATTTCTTACTGTCCATACATCTGTGTTTGGTGTTGTGAGCGAAATCATGTTTTTTCAACTATGACGTTGACATAGTGCATGTTAAAACCTTAACTACGCTGTTGTGTAAAAATGTTGAGACGTTTGACTTTGGAGAACGTTTGCTACTGTACGACACCCGGGCTGTCAAAACAAGATATTTACTTTGTCACACACCCACGACTACCTCAGAACGTAGACGGATTAGAGAGTTTGTAGCTAAGCATTTCCAATAGTGTTTGTTGGCGTTTTCACATCAGCCCTGTGTTGCGTAACCTCCAGAACCGTTGATCTGTTGTTGAAGCATTCAGAATAGCAAGAATTGCTATCATTTGGTCATAGTTAGTCATAACTATACAACATTTTAGATAAATGAGGCTTTGCCATAAAGGATCGTGAATAGATTCACACTAGGGTGCGGAATTACAACCGTACAACACCATAACAGTAATGTGTGACAGTGTTTGGCAATTTAAGGAAATGCATGTAATGTTTTCAATCTTTAGAAACAAGCTAATCCAACAAAAAACCAACCAACCAACCAACCATCCGAGCGAAAAACTTTTAAATTTTTAGAACATTTTGACTTAATGAATGAATGAAAAATTTTGGGCTGAAAAATCAGTATATGTACGCATGCAGAATCACAAAAACTTTTTAGCGTGAACATTTATCGTATCAGCTGCCGACTTAGGTACCGGTGGCTGCAGCGTATGTTGTACTTGAGCAACGTGGTTACTCCTACCCCTGCATAGTTGATGAAATGAAAGGCCTTAACGAGGCGAAATACTAGTGAAACTAATGGAGAAACGTATTTCACATAACCCGAGCGGTAATCATAAAGACGTTATAGCGTGGATTACCGCAAACGTTTAACGTAACAGATGACGATTTAGATGTCAACCAACTCGGTAAATGTACTACTTGAATTACGGGCATAAAACATGGTGCAGGACGCGAAGACACTTTAGCGCAAACATTTATCATATCAGCCGCCGATTTAAGTGATGGTTACCGTGGTGAACGTTATACTCGAGCAACGTGGTTACCTCCTGCCCACTCAAATATGTCGAAATGAAAGACATTAATGATGCGAAATACTAGCAAAACTAAAGGAAAACGTATTTCACATAACATGCCAGGAAATCGCAAAGAATTTTTAGCGTGGCTTAGTGCGAACGTTTATCCCATCAGATGCCTGCTTAGATGACATCCAAACTTCTTCTCCACCAAGACAGGTCTTTGCTTCTCCAAGCCTATCGTTAAAAAAAAACAAACTTGCCAAACATTCCAGGCTCGCAACAGCGTCATGACAACAATAATCAAGGAGAACCTCCAATAAAATAAAAATCCCCCAACAATGCGTGAGCGCTGTCGCCTCTTAATGAAAGCGACAACGGCCACGCATCAGCAGGCTAAACTTACAACAATCTAACAATTAAATGTATAAAAGCAACATTTTAATATGCTATATAAAAAAAAAAAAGCCGCGCATTGCACAC
>JAHWFO010085054.1:0-37586 GCA_023313115.1 Rhysida immarginata
AAGTGGGGAACTTTAATTATAACCATCCAGTAAAATACATGATCAAACCGAAGTCCAGTGCCAAAGCCCATGTTTGACCTATATGGCTCTTACACTGAAAGTGAAACCCTCCCTACCCTGTTCAGATAACAGATCATTTGACTTCAATTACTTACGGCAGATCACACACTAGATTACGTTATATGTATTGGAAGTCCAGAAATTTTGCTCGTTGTTATTAACTTTTATCACAAGAAACTACACGAAATGTTTCTCTTAAAACACATCTGTAACTTTATGTTGTCAGTTCGTCAGTCCTTTCACCAGCATCTACATTCAGACTTCACCACTGATTGTAATTGTGATTTGGCCACCGGCAGATCCGCCTAATTTGACCATCTTGGAGATCAGCTGTGATATTACAAGACTCTGTCTGGGTGTGCACTACACTACACCAGTCACTGAAATATTCCACGATGCCATGCCGTTATGTGTTTTGCAAATCGTGCACAAAATAATTAACAGAATGGCCCCGTGGACAGCATCTTGTGGGACACCTGCCTTTACCTTATGAGGCATAGATAAGTTTTCACCAACTTTAGTGGAATTCCACTCACTTATTGTTGTATCCTATGTTGGCCGTTGATTGTTACTTGTCTGTACATTTGTGCTGTGTTTGAATGTTCTGCCAATTTGATCATATTTTGCTGTTGATGTAGCCTTTTAGTTGTAATGGCGCCTCTCATCTCACTTGTCAGTACTCGCTCTCTTGGGGCATGTCTCCGAATATCGTTAATTACAGTTCTCTCATTATTTTACTTCACCATCGCAGTTTGCCAAATCTTAGCAAATCCGCCGATGTCTAAGCCTAGCGCCTTCCGCTATCTATGCCTGTTCGTAATTCCCTTTTCTTTCTTCCCATATCTGGGAACACTTCTCTCCCATGTGGGTCAAGCTGCCTAGCTCACTGTTGAAAAAAAAAATTATTTATTGATCAACCACTGAAAACTCTTTCGCTATTCTGTCGCTTGAAATTACTCTTGACCTTCTGTCACGTTATCCTTTTCTGTTGAAAAAACCACTTGGGGATTGGTCCTGCTCATCCCCTTTGGATGATTGCTTCGATAGTTTTCATTTGCTGAGGTACGTAGCCGCACAAAGAGTGACCTAAGATTTCCTCCCTATTGTGTTTATATGGGGTTCGATGGAGTGGAAGGGGAGACGTAACTATTCTTATTGGATTATGGATTTACCTGGTGGTAATGTCTCCGGCTCCGACGTCTATTTTTGCTTGTTCATCAGGACGGATGACGAGCGTGTCATCATACGACTATGGCTGGGAGTGAAGGCAGAGAGAACAACTGACGAACGTTCGACTCCAAACAACAACAATGGTGGACATAACAGTGAAACAAATATAACAGAAACAAACACCACTACAATTATGAGGATCATGTGCGATAACAATTGAATGTTGATCGCCGACACGACACTCCCCTTCTGAATAGAGGAATAGTAAAAAATTACCATAATTTTCAGTAGTAATGCCGCGGTATTTCTATTAAATAAAGTGAAAATTTTGACATGCATGGTCTTTCAGTCACTGTGACGTAACTGTCAGAGATTTTTCAAACGTTTAAAAAAAAAATTTTTTTTTACCCACCATTTTAAGCCTACTTCCTATTGTTTCTGTCGACAATTTATGAAATGAAAAGTCGCAATGTATCCCTTGATTTATATTAATTAATGAATTCACATCCTATTAATTAAAAATTCACTCAGATAGTTACCGAGTGTGAGTGTTAATTGACAGTGGCGGATTGAACCACTGGGACACTAAGAAAAATCCTGGTGGGCCGGACGGATGCTTTTACTTTCTCGTTGCTGAGGGGCGCTTTCACAGATTTCGCAGATTTCTCCCAGTACCTGCCTGGTACGATTTAGACTGCCATTCCGCCCATGTTCATCGATCAACGTGAGCATTGCATCTAAAAACTTTCTGCTCTTTTCGTTCTCCCTATTCACATTCTTATCGTTCACTACACGACCAACATGATCAACTTTCAAAACTGATCACGTTCAAGCACGCCTGTTCACTTTCGCTACTTTTGCTTTGCAATAACGGCCGACATTTAAAGTGTATCGCTCCTTGAAATCTGTTCCCAATGCGTTTATAGTTTTGTAATGAATCTGAAGGCACAGAACGGGTTATAGTGATAATGAGCTGTCATGTCACAGTTGTCTCCTTCAAAGTACCCCCCCCCCCTTGCTTGGAATTCATTGCATCCCATCGTCACTGCCACTGTTGAAATGCTCCCTGGAATTCATTTTTTGGGATAGCGCGTAGCTGACTCTGCAAATTCTGTTTAATCTTGCCTATATTTTGAAAAGTATATTCTTTTAAGGTATTTTCAACTTTAAAAAGTCTGCTGGGGCCAGGTCTGTGGTGTATGGAGAGTGAGGTAGAATAGCCACTTCTTTAGAGTGCAAAATTTGGCCAATAGGCAGATAGAATTTACTTGGTGCGTTGTCATGGTGCAAACTCATCACTTGTTTTTCCGTAGCTTAGTCCGTCTTGACTTAGCAGAATAGTCACTTCATGAGTTCATTTCAACGGCTGTAGATTGTCAATGGATAAAGGTGGAATGATGTACCAAACAACATTTTATTACTAAAGGTTGCCACTAGGTAGTCCTACTAATAGGAGCTTAATCGGTGCAATGGTTCGTTCACTATGGCAAAAGCCCAGTCTTTTTTTGAACAGACCTCGCATATGATGTCTTTAGAAGACAATGGGAAATTAAAAGAAAAGAAAAGAAAACAAAGTTTGCACAAAGAGTAAGTGGGACGAAATTCATGAAATTTGATGTTGAAAACCAGAATCAGATAAACTTGCAGCAAAAGCAGAATAAAAAGGAGTTTTATCACTTCTAGTTCAATCAAATACAATACACAGCCATGTCCAAAAAAAAAAAAAAAAAAAAATTGAAATTGTAGGAATTGATAACAAAATAAACAGAAAGCTGCTCGAAGTAAAAGAACTCTCATGTAAAAGGCTTTAAATTGTACAAAATGAAGTATTTTTTGAACGGATTCAATTAATTAATAAATTGTCTGAGTTATTTAAAAGATAAAAGATGATGGTTTTGGAAAATGTGTTGAATTGCCTGGAAAAGTTTTGAAAAGGTCATGGAAATTTATCTTTGGTCAAGTGTACAAACCATGGAACTGTGTTTTATATAGATTTTAGATGTTTGCTTCTTTTTCCTGTGTATTTATTTATTTTTAATGTATTTTCTTAGAGAACTGCCTGCACTTGCAAGATTATATGTGATGAGGATGTTATTTATTGAACAACCTATTACCCAGGCCGTTGTTGCATCTTGGATTGTTCCTACCAGTTCAAAGTAAATTTCCTTGTATCATCATTATTATTATTTTGTTTTATACTTTAATTAAATAGTGAAGTTCACTTTTAGGCAATATAATGAATTTATACACTGACTGAGCAAAACTTGGGGATACTCACCTAATATCTGGTCGGGCCCCTTCTGGCCCTGTGGAGGTTAGCGATACGACATGGAAGTGAGTCTGTAAGTCCTTGGTACACTTCCAGAGATAGATGACACCACTCAGTCTGCAGACACGGTAGCCAAATGCGGGGGAGGATCCAGCACACGGAGCCTGTGTTCAACAGCATCCCAGATATGCTCGATAGAGTTCATATCAGGGCTTCGGGGTGACCAGTCCAGTCGTTGGACTTCCCCTGCATGCTCTTCAAACCATTTTCGGGCGTCATTGAAACATTATGGCAGTGCATTGTCATCTTGAAAGACGGCAAGGTCATCGGGATGTTGGAAGGCCGAAAATGGGTGGAGATGGTTTCGAGCAGTTGATAATATCGCAGACCATTCAATGTGTTTTCCAGAAGAACAGTGGGACCCATTCCATACCCCATCACCCTAGACCACACCCTCTTGGTATGCCGGGCCCATTGCCGAAGCCGACGCGATTTAAACAAGCCGTGGTACTGGATTTGTGACATCATGCAAACAGATGGATTTTGTGACGTCATGTAAAAAGAAATTTAAAAACAAAATAAGGATATTTAAAATCTAAAATGAAATGATTTATTAAAAAAGTAAATGACCCATGTTTGGCAGTAATGCATTTTATTAGACTGTATTTACTTATTTATCTAAAATACAAAATTCATATTTCAAAATATCCATTGGTTTTCATGACGTTTCAACAATGCCAAGTGACGTAGTTCCATGGCTTTGTATAGATCGCGTTGGCTTCGCCATTGCCTCATGAGTTCTGTGCCACACGGTGCATCCCATCATGTTATTGTTGATATTGTGACTTGTCTGATCGTATGATGTTATGCCACTGTTGCACTGTCCTTTCGATTGATTGGTGGCAAATCATGCTGGAGTGTCCGATGACGCGGGGTTAACAGTGTACCCGTGTAGGGTGATGCCTCCCATGTTCCTCAGGATTGTCCACTGGGAGATGTTTCTAGCTCGGCCGATATTGAATTGGTCCGTGATTTGTCGCACTGTGGCCCTCCTGTCTCTGTTGACCATTCGTCCCAGGTGTCGCTGCTCATGAACATCGAGGGTGGCTGATCATTCTCGGTACACTCTAGACACGGTTGAACGTGTGAAGCCAAATTCATGCACAACCACTGAAATTGAATTTCTCATGCGTTGGGCACCTTCCACCATGCCCCATTCAAATGCCATCAACTCATGACAACTTTGCATTTCATGTGAATCAAACGATGACCACTTCCTACAAGGTCTCACACACAACAGTGGCCACTGCGTAGGCCTCCAGGGGGCGTGGTACAAACACGCATGGTGTCTGATCGCAACTCAGCAACCTGCTATCCCATGACTTTTGCTCAGTAATAATATAATGAATATTTAATTTTGTGCGTTAAATAACTGAAACAATGATATTTTGAAGAATTTTTGTTCATTATTGCTGTTTCCCTCATTCAACAAGTCTAGACATAACAGCTAACTTCATGGAAACCCCTGCACTATTTAAATCAATTAAAAATAAAAATAAGTCCAAAACATTTTTCTGCCGTTTTAAAAAACGTGCTCCAAAAGCAGGCCCAAATTAAATTTGAAATGAAAAGAGAAAATAAATGTTGAATGAAAGAAAAGCATTTATTTCCTATAAAAACAATCATAAAATGCACATTCAAAAACTTTCAACGAAATATTCATTGTTCAATTACTTCAAAGGCATCTGTAATTCTATAATCATATAAAAGATCTTAGGGGTTGTAAGCGCAATCATGTTGGCCACCAGGTGCGCTACAATAGCATCAAGTGACACGTTTTAGCATTGGAAGTTTTACAAGAGACGCTTCCATTGTTATTCTTCCAGGCCAGTACTCTCCCAGATAGCTCATTCGTCCTGTGACAAATATGCCTCTTATTTGCATACGAGGGGTAGTCGTAAAGTTTTATTTATCAGTTTGAAAATATCAAGCTGTGACCATGAAACTTGGTGATGGTGTTAGTCCATCTCTACATATTCACCCTTCAATGCGACACATTTTTCCCAATGATGGATGACTTGACGGAGATGTAGAAGTCTGCAGTTTGGCTGTTCAGGAAACATTACAATTTGAAAATCAACTCATCATCCTGGAAATGCCTGCTATGCAGTGGTTTCAACATTTGAGGAAAGAGGAAGAAGTCACTGGGAGCCATGTTAAGAGAATACGGTGGATGAGGTAAAATTTGATATTGATGAATTTTGATGAAAATAGAAAAGAAAATTCCACAGCCTGGAATTTGATAGCGCAAAAAACGGCCTGTGTGAGTGTGTTTGGTGTACCAGCTGGGGCGTTAACGTGGAGCAAAAGGACCCCTTTGGACAGCAGCACTCAACGCTTCCTCTTGACAGCCTCCCGTAACCTCATGAGTAGATTTTGGTAGTATGCTCCTGTGATGGTTTGCCCCTTGTGAGTATAATCTGTTAGCACCAAACCATGGCTCGCCCAGAAAACACTCTGCATCACCTCGCCCGATGATGGTTGTGTCCTCTCCTTTCTAGGCAGTGGTGAAGCCAGATGCTTCAACCGCTTACTTTGCTCATTTGTATCGGGGTCATAGTCATACACTCAGCACTCATCCATGGTGAGTAGGAGGCTAAAGAGATCGTCTGGATTGGCCTGATACAGCTGCAACATTTCCTCTGCTGCCTCAGCTCGGCGGGCGTTTTGAACAAGTGTGAGCAGTCAGCAATAATTTAATTGTTTTTTTTTATGAACTTTGGTAATTTTTAACATTTATGAGCTTCACAGTAACAATAGAATTTTTTATTCTTTCAGAGGTAAACCGTGGATGGCAACAACCACGGTCGTATCGGATAAGTATAGCTGAGACATTCAGTTCCTGGATAATTATGCCATAGAACGTTGGGAGGTACCCTTTTATTATTAGTGTAATTAATTTGGCAATGACTTTTACTAAAAATTATTATTTAAAAGGACACCAGTTCCGTTGAGTTGTCATTTATCAGTGTGTTTCTGCATCGAATTGTCTTTACTATAAAAATATAGTAAAGACAACATAAAGAGACGAAAGATAGCATTGGCAGTTACCTGATCTTAAGAAGTGCATGATAATTAAAGGAGGAAGTGAAAATATAGTGGAACAAGCCTAACAAAGTGGCAGAAATTTCATGTCCGTTTGAAATCCAGGGACGAGTGAAACCCAGAATTATGTACAGAGAATCACTTCTGAACTTAGCCGATCTTGAACACCCTTCCCCGGCAATGGAATATGCTGGAGCCTATGAAAATCAGGTGGTGTATCAGTGAAGCGAGCACATTCTATAAATTTGTTCAGGAAGTGAGTGCAAAAAATTCACAGCATGACTAAAAAATTGATGACTTTGGAGAAGGTACGTATGTGCGCTCTCCAAGGCAGGATTTAGTGCCGTAAGCTTCGTTATCAAAAGCTGCTTTTAACTATAATCTGGCTGTGTAGCGTGCAGGGAAATAAACGCTAAGATTCCCAACACACTCAGCTTCTATTTAAAGGATGGCGTTTCCTCTAAATAGTTATCCCATTCACTCAAAACAATGAATAACAAGAAACCTCGCTCCCTTTGGTATATTCCCACCGTTGCGAGATTTAATTAAAACTGGGTAAGTACATTGCCCTTAAAGAGAATAATTATTCATATAAGAAGCATTTAAAAAAAAACCTAAAAAACCCTTAATTGGTCAACGAATTTTTGACGAATTAAGTCAGGCTTTTTGGCTAACTAGAACCAGAGTTGAAGAATGGCAAATATGCTTAAGCCATTGTGACCTGTTCCCCCTAATCGGGGAAAAAATGAAAAATTAATGTAAGAAACTAACCGGTTCCCTACAAAATATTCCTATGTTACTAATTATATGTTTTATCACTTACAATGTACAACCCTAGCGTCAATGAACTTCGGACACCTACAGAATTTTGGATAAGTACAACGAAACTAATTGTAAACCAATGAAAATTACTTTATTGAGTACACAGAGCTTTAGTACAACTGTCATATAGCATTTTAACATAAAAAAAAACAAGAAAATTAAATAAGCGACTTTTTTGTAATGCTCAGTTTTTAACACGTTGCAATGAACTTCGTACACCGTACCATTTATTGCACATTACCACTGAGTGGTGTCACCTTTCCGACGAATGACGCTCCGAAGTCGTTGAGGCATGCTGGACACTAACTTCTACGTTGTTTCTACTGGAATTTTGTCCCACTCTTCGGAAATACACGCCCGCAACTGCTACAGTGTTCGAGGCTTCCGCTGTCTGACTTTTCGCTTTAAAATGCATCATACATTTTCAGTGGGTGACAGATCTGGGCTGCAGGCAGGCCAGTCAAGCACCCTGAAACGCTGCTGTTGTAGCCAAGCCTTGGTGCTTCGAGCAGCATGAGGCTTCGCGTTGTCCTGCTGAAAGATGCTTGGTCTTCTATTGAACAACTTTTGGCGGGATGGACGCAGATGCTGTTGAAGAATGTTTATATAGGCAGCAGAGTTAATAGTGCTCTCGCAAAAGTGAAGCAATCCTGTCCCGGCTGCACTCGTGCAGCCCCACACCATCAGCGATGCAGGCTTCTGAACATTCCTCTGGTAACAGTCGGGATGATTACTTTCGTGCTTGGTCCTTAGCAGCTTGCAATTGTTGTTGCCATACATCACTGCAAAGGTGGACTCGTCGGACCACAGAACACTATTCCACTGAGCAAGGATCCACTTTAGATGGGTTCTGGCCCATGCTACCCGGCGACGCTTAGCTACAGTGCTCATAAATGGCTTCCTCTTTGTAGCATATAAGTAATAGTTGCATCTTCTGATGTAACGGCGGACTGTGCTTTCGGATATGGGTATATGAAAATATTCTCGAGCCCAAACAGTCATTTCACTTATGGGAGCATGTCTGTTTTTTACAATGTAACGTTGAAATACTCGTAGGTCCCTAACATTCAGTAATCGGTGCTTGCCTGGTGCAGTCCCTGGTTCTGTTTTCCCGATTTCTCTGAAACGCTTGATGATCTCATTAACAGTAGAGAGTGGAACTGATAATTCATGGGCAATAGTTCGCTGGGATTTGTTATTCTGGAACTGCTGTATAATATTTTGCCATATACAGGTTTCTACTGGCTTACCATGTCCCGTGGTTCAAAACAACACGAATACTGTGCTCTGTCGCGTGGACGGTGCTTTTAAAGCCTGATGCAAAGCATTCTGGGCGTTTATAGTCTTCAGGAAAGTTCTATATGCTGGTGACCCCTTGTGTACGAAGTTCTTTGAAACCTGTTAACAACGTGATTTCACAGCATTAAATCGATTCTAAATGGATGTTGATATTGTTCCATATACTGAGTAAATCTATTTTCATTAGCTTACAATCCTCTGTATGCACTTTTCACTGTGTTTTTAGCCAAGTTACTTGGTGTCCGAAGTTTATTGACGCTAGGTTTGTACATTAAAGTCGTTGCTTTTAAACAACTTCATGTCTCGCAAATTTGTGTCGTTCCAGTGGTCGATGGAATGTTCTTCACAATCAGCCATTTGCTCAGCGTGGAGGAGTTTTGGTCGTTGGGTCGAAGATTCTGCTTACATGAAAACGAAATGGATGAGTTGCAAAAGAACGACAACATATACAAGTATGGTCAGCGTGAAGTTGTACACAGGATGCTCACCAAGTGGATTAAAGTGGATGGACTGACAGTTGAAAAGGAGATCACTGAAACACTCGCTGCCGCTCTCCGAGATATCAAAAACGACTTGGCCAATCGAAGTGAGTACTTTTTTTTTTTTTTTTAATCCCCCATTGAGGAATAGCGAGTTGTTTAGCAGCAGTGGAAATGATTTGATGGTCATTACTCCGGGAAAGGGCTGGAAAAAGTCATTTAACAAATCACCGTTGCCCTTGTTTCCAATGCACTTTTCACTTTGTTTTTAGCCAAATTACTTGGTGTCTGAAGTTTATTGACGCTAGGTTTGTATAATATATTGTCTGCATCTCCCCGGGACCAAACTCGTCGGTCATTTGGCCATTCTGGCCCTGGGCAGATGCTATTGTATTTACTTAACAAATAAGCAAATTATTGCATACACAAAATATTTTAGATGGTAGGAGGATTTCTCAATCACAAAAGAAAGGAAGATGAATACAAAATAAATCAAGAGGACTCCAATAGACAAAAAACAGATTGGTCGCCAGACGAACTGGGTCGAGGTTGAGTTCCTGTTCCTCGAAGGGGTTACATAGATCCAGGAGGGTACGACGACAGAGAAATGACTAAATGATTGAGAAATGACCCAGGAATACTCGTTCGGAAACGAAAAAAAAATCAAATGCGATTTAAGGATAAAAAAAAATAGAGAAAAGGAAAAAAATAAAAAAAAAATAGAAAACAAAAATCAAAAACTCAAAAAAATACAAAAAATAAAAGTAAAAAAAAAAAATTTAATTAAACAAAAGAATTGGTTAAGAGACTTTTTTTCACTTTTCACACAAAACCCAAAAGAAAGGCTGAATTTTCACACCAGACCACAATTGATCTAAGGTGACTCGAATATGGTGATCAGTCTCAATAAAATGAGGATCTCAAAGTAATATGGGCACACTGGATGAAGATATAGGAGAGATCTGTATAGATAAGAAAAGAAAAAAACCAAAAAAAAATAATAAAAGGTACAATAAGGTAATAACAAAACTAAAGTAACGGGGAACCTCTAAGGAAACGGGAACCTAAACGGGATGCACGCTACGCTATAAAAATTTGGTGTACACAGGGATGAACGACATTGCAGACAAACATAGAATTTTTCCAAGACAAGGGAAAGAAGGATACTCAGCACACACACCGGGGAGGAAAACGAGGAAGGCAGACAAGAACGCACAACGAGGTCCTGTAAGAAAAGATAAAATAAAAGAAATAAACGATTATTAAAAAAAAAATTGAAGAATTAGTAGTGAAGGCGAATGCAAAAGGGAAAAACTAAATCTTAGAAGTTAATTTCCATGGCGATCTTGGATGAAAGCAGTAGATCAGAAAGACGGAACGTCCAAGTGAGATCTTTGATGTAATCAGTTTACTAGAAGATCACGAAGCGGACTGTAAACGTCATCGCAAAATCGATTTTACTGCTGATTCAGGTAGCTGAGTAGACGAACGCCGGTGAACAAAAAAAGTCATCAAGCAGTTTCATGACTTACATCTCGGAAGCCTTTCTAATGGAACTGACAATGACGACGAACGGGTAGACGGCAAAGTTATCAAATTCTTCGATCGTAGAAATTAAGATTAATCAAAGTTACAATTGCAAGAAGAAACTAAGTAGAAACGAACCAACCTGAAAGGATTTTCGGAACGATTGTATGTGCTTTTTCTGAGGATCCACAAAAGAAATGAAAAAAAAAATGAGAGTCTTGCCCTGACAGCGATGAGCGATCCCAGCTCCATAGCCGCATAAGAATTTAGCACTTATCTTTGTAGGCTGCTTTGGCGATCGTGTTCCATTTGTGACCACTGAGAACCGTAGCTCCACCGTTTTCTTCATAATTTCGAAAGTCGCGGAGGTGGCGCACATTCTAGCACTAAGGCATGAACCACTTTCAGAGAGTTAATTCCGTTTCAGAAAAACTTATTAATGTTTATGATTAACAATAACCATCCGAAGAACAATTAAGAATCAAAATCGTCGTGGATATGAAGGTGACAAGCCTCGGCGGCTTCATCCCTCATGTTCGATGTGGAGTCTAAGCTGTTCTGAGACAACTAAACTCGTCCAAGTCTACAGCTATACTGCCTTTTTTTCAGAGAGGCCATGAGAGGAAAAGCGAAAACACGCGCCCAAGAAAATTTAAAAGCGGGTGACGCTCTAAAAGAGAAACCTCTCCCATAACAAAGCTGAATTTTAACTAACAATTGCATATAATGCATCTTAAATTACTGTTTATCGGAAAATCCGACGTTAAAAAACAGTGTGATTCTATTGCAAGTAAAGGAAAGATATAAACAAAAATTTAATATTTCCTAAAGAAACGTCCAGAAATAAAATAAAACATTTCCTTTTCTTGTCTGTTCTATGAAACGCGATTAGACAAATCTCAAAATATTAGCGTACCAAAACAGATCAGCCCGCCAAAATCGTTAGCTGACCCAAAAGGATACATATATTCAATATCTGAAGAAGGAAAAGTTCAGATAGAAAAGTTTAAACATCCGAGAGGTTTATAATTAAGTAGTACCTCTTCGAGAATTTACTTTTTATACTTCTGAGTAGTTAAAGCAAAAAGATTGACTGATGGATAATCGTTTAGTGTCTCCATTTCCAATATTGTCGTTCATTACATAAAACTTGCTCATTATCATCAATAGACTGTCTAAGAAAATAGCCTGGCCAGGCAAACGTTGAACAAGGGAACGTCATAATTAGGAGGGCGCGACTCCATACGATCAAGAATTATATCTAAATAACGTGACAAGAACACGTCATGTGCACCCTTTTATCATTTAATAAGAGGGAGAACACTGTAACCTCCTCTAGACTAAGAAGTTATTAAGAGATTCAATTGACTGGGATAACCACCGTAATTAATAAACTACTTAATGGATCTAGACAAAGAGTGGATCTAGACAAAGAGTGATGAAACGGGAGTCACAGCTGAACTTTCCGAACGCGTGGACGAGCGCAAAAGCGGAAGTGACCGATGACATAAGAACAAATAGTTAGCTATAAGCCATTTTTTGGTCAGAACTACCGACTAGAAGATACGAGGCCAGAGGAAAGGGGGAAAAAAATCCCTTGGAAAGTTAGCGACCGATTTTTTTCAAAAAAGGTACGCAACAGCTGACATATGTAATTTAGGTATTCCCGACAAGTTCATCTGTGAAAAGCTACCTTGGAAGAGATCTAACCCCAGCTGTTCAGCTGACACAGTCAAAAACATGAGGATGATAGTAGCGCAGGAAAAACCCTTCAACACAGAAGGCTGTGGTTGAGAAAGCAGGAACGTCTGCATCGACGGTAAAAAGCATAATTAAAAGCAACTTAGGCCTGTACAAGTTCCATAAAGCCAGGGTTCATGCTCTTAATGAACGTCACATCCGTGAATGCAAAACCAATGCCTCCAAACTCTTAAGAAGGTACTTTGCGGGCAAGAAATGGCAGTTGTCACGTCGAATGAAGTATGGGTTTACCACCCAGATTGTGGTAAGGTTCGTGCAATTGCCTACCGTCCAGCAGATGAGAAAGGTTGGTCCAGCTGATTGTGTGTGCAAATATCCTGAAAGTTTTCCAAAAGGCTTCATGGTATTGCTCAAGAGGATGGTTGCAATTTTGTCGGGTAGAGAAAAATGCAAAGGTGAATCCAAATTACTATCCGGAGAACATTTTGAAATCCCGGTAAATGGAGCAGATCCTGGCATTCTACAGAGAGGGCAGCAACACAGTTCGTGTTCATGAAGATAAAGCATACAGGTACACAAGTCACCTGACGCCTTCCCCATGGACTTTTGTGGCTTTCGCCATCTCAAAAGAGGTCTTGGACTCTTCAGTCAGATTGTCTGTGAAATTTAATAAATCAGAAATAATGTGAGATAGCTAAATGGATGATACTATTTCCGGAGATCCGATCGGACATCACAGTTGTCGTCCCCCTAAAACCATCACTGAAAGGTGTGAGAGATGGAAAGGAAGAAGAGGTTGAACTATTTGAGATGAAAAGTCACCGTGGGGTAGGCAATCCACCATTTACTATTCATTGGATTCATCAAAATTGACATATCTGCTTCAGTTGCTAAAATAAAAAAGAGGAGTGGGGGCTCATTTTTGTATCCACCCTGTATAAAGGGGTGCTAGTTGGCTTTCATTTATCAGTTGTTTAATTTGTCTGCTGGATCCATTGTTTGCTGATTTCTGTATTGAACATCCTGCTCTATTTTTCTTTTCCTGCAAACTAAACTCTTCTTCCATTTCTTATGCTTTCTCTTGTAAGTTTTTCTGCTGCCAATAGAATTTTTATTAATTTTAATTCAGTTGAGTGTTTGAAATAATTAATTATATTTGTTAATCTCCTGCTTTAAAAAATAATATTCCAAAGTTTTTTTCAGTTGTGTATATTAGATATCCCGCAAGATTTATAGGGGTGCGGGGTTTCCAAAATATTTTTTTTTACATAAAATTGGAATTTCGCATGGTGCGTGGTATATTCGCGAAAATATGAATAATATTTTTTAATTATTTTGTCCAAGCCCTGTTTTCTGGTTGGTCGCTATAACCATTGTCGTTATAAATGATTTTGACTTTACTTATAGGTCATGATACTTACAAACTTACTTTTTAGAAAAAGTAGTGGTTGATGATTATAGTTTTTTGTATATTTTTTTAGTGTGTTTTGCACTATATGGTGGATTCCCAGTCAAACGAAGGAATCGGTGCCGACACTGTCCGTGTTCTTCTGCATGCAGGGCTTATGAAGCAGTAAGTTTCTTGAATGAAAACAATTTGAATACATTATTTAAACTTTACTCTGATAAGAATGAATATAAAGTGTCTCAAGCAGAAGGTCTACACGCTTTGAATATTCATTTAAGGCGCAACACGACTTAAAATTCATAAAAATAAAGATGATAGAGGTGTAGTTATTTTAAGCTAGAGTATTTTTCGATATATAATATGCACCCGTGTATAATACGCATCTAAATTTTTTGCGTTATTTTGGAAAAATTTCACAAATATAATGCGCATTTGTGTATTCTATGCAATTTATGTACCTAAGATAGCGATTCAGCAATAGGGAATGCTCTGCCATATTTGTTCAAACATTATGATCGTCTGATATTTAAAAGCTTTAGACTGTTCATATTTCCATAAAAGAAGAAATGAGAAGTATTCAAAATAAATGATATAGCAAAATTTGCTCATTACATTTAAAATTATATTATATCGGAAATGAATTTATATTTAAAATCCTTCAAAATTGGAATCGTGTGTGTTTGAGCAAAATAATTCCATCATTTCAGTAAGCAGTTCTTTGTTAACCCTAATTACGGTTTCTTCCTTGTTTTTGATTCTCACGATTGAATCATCCATAGGAGGGGTAATTCCTGCTTTCACAAAAGCATTTTTGTATTTTCTTGTACTCTCTGCCAGGCAAAGTATAATTCAAACATTTTGTCTGAACATCTTTATAATGATCTGTTAGTAGCAAACATCAGTAAAATTGCGAAATAGCGTCCCCTAACTTCCTTGACTGATATCATTAAACTGATAGGATTCTTTTAGAGGCTTTTTTCGTATTATACTGGAATAAGTAAAAAAGTAGATAAAAAAGATAGCGCAGAAAATTGTTCTTATAAAAACTTTTTTTTTTTTTTATTTATTTTCAGTGAAGAAGGTGAGAGTAATCCCTGCATCACCACCGACGGCTTTCAATTTCTCCTTATGGGCACTGGCTCTCAGTTATGGTACTTCATGCTTCAGTATTTAGACACAGTTGAAGTAAGTCTTATACTCATTTCTCACTGTTGCATTAATCTTTTTAACATTTTTTGCTAATTCATTATCCGAATTTGATTTTTAAATTATTTGGTTTGATTGTTTTTTCAGTCTCGTAACATGGATCTCGTTGAATGTTTATCCTTCCTGTTTCAGTTGAGTTTTTCAACTTTAGGAAAGGTAAATAGTTGTGGATATTTCTTTTTGTTTCGGGCTTATTTGCTAATTGGGCAAAAGACTGGAGGAATGACACATTCACACAGGCCTTCGATTTGAGAGTAAAGACGGGGTGGGGGGGAGGTTACTTAAAAAACCTTAATTACTGTAACTCCAAAATGGCATCTCACAACGAAACAATTTATTTACAAAAAGCATTTTGTACATGTCAAGTTTATTGTTTTTTGTTTGCTGGTATGAATGCTAGAACCATTTCTTTATTTTTAGAAAAAAATTAATAACTCTATGGCCAGTTGCACCAAAGTCCCAGTTATTCCATTTTACCAAGCGTAATGAGGACTTAACCAGATGTTAACTAGCAGTTTAACGTCACTACAGGAGGACGGTGAATAGGCTCTATGCTTAGCGAAACAAAATGATATTAAAAAACTAAAATAATCTAAGAGTGCATTTATTGAAAATCATTTATGTTTTAGAATGATATTTAAACAAAGAAGTATATTTTTAACTAATTAAGCAAGTTAATTGGATGAACTCGTTATCAAATGGCTAAGCTATTTGGATAAACTAATTGGATAAGCCCATTATCAAACAGCTAATTGAAAATAATCAGCCATGTGGACCAGAAGTTTTTGGAGCAAAATGAACCAATCATAGTCGGTTACTTAAACGAGGTGCAATCAGAAAATTCTGGACTGATTGCGCATCTCACCAACAAATAGCAGCATAAGTCCGCAAATACAGTATATTATAGCCCCAACATTCATAAATCATAATACTCAAAGGATTTTGTTTCATGTGCATTGGGGACTTAGAAAATACTGCTATTGTGACCAAGTGTGCAAGGTCCTCTGCAATTTTATCATTGGACATTAAATTTCAAAACTAGCAAAGTCGAGCAATAAGCAATATGAGGAAAGACGTTGGCGAAAGCAAACAGATCTGTGGCGTGAAAAAAACTGAATGCTCCACCACGCAGTGCACTCTCACAGAGCTCTCCTCACACTTGAGTTTCTTGAGAAAAACAACATGATTTCACTATCACACACATCCTACTTGCCAGATTTACTTCCTGCAGACTTTGCCCTCTTTCTGAAAGTGAAGATCCAGTTGAAAGGTCACAGTTTTAATGCAATTGAGCAAATCCAGTGCGAATCGCAGAAAGTACTTGACTCGTTTCAACAAAAGGAGACATTCCTGAAGTGGCAGAAACACTGGACTCATTGTATGGCTTTGCAAGGAGGCCACTTTGAGGGAGACACTGTCAATGAACTTGTCCCGGAATTTTTTCATTGAACCGGGTATTGCATTCAGTTAAATAACCGAGGCAATAGCCAGCAGACATGTTCATAACATTTATTTTGCTTACCTACTTGCTTCTACCCTAATAAAACAGTAGATCTGTTGTAACTGTGTATCTAATCAAAATGCGACCTACGTTCATATGATATTTTTTGCTCAACCTGACCTCTCCAAGAAAATGCCGAAGTGTTTTAGACTCATTGTGTATCACTCTATAAGCAGCGAAAACGTACATCATTCCTTATAAAAAATTATGGGAAATTGATTTTATCTCTTATAGTATCAGCTTTTTGGTCCTTAACTTTTGGCTTACCACTCACTAAAAGTGAAGGCCTGTGTATTCGGTTTCTAAACTCAAAAATTTTTTTTTTCTGAAATCGACTTAAAAACTTATGATTTGAAAAGATATGCTGAAATTTAAAAAAAAAAAAAAACATTGTCTCTACGTGTGTGATCAATTTTGTGCAACTATCTCCTCCGAAATGGCAAAGAGTAGAAGCGAATGAAATTTACACAATTACATAGAGGGTGCCTTAAATTGTGCCTTGATGTATTTTTCATGACAATTGGTGAAGCCTTTTTAGAGAGAGATTTATTTTCTAAAAATGAAAAAATGGCTGTAGCGTTCATACCAGTGAACCAAATTCAATAATCTCGACAGGTACAGGCTCCTCTTATTAAGGTAAATTTTACTTAAAAATAACTTGTTTGGCTCTGATGAGCCATTTTGGAGTTATTAACACAACCCCCTAAACAACTCCCCTCCCCCCCTCCCTCCATCTCGGCCAGAAAATTTTTTTTTTTTTCCAGTTAAAAAATTAATATATATTTAGAGGGTTCTTAAACTGTGCATCGACATATTTTTCATGAAAATGGGCTAAGCATTTTTAGACATATTAATTTTTTCTTCTAAAAATGAAGATATAGCAGAAACATTCATTTCAGCGACCCAAACGCAATCACAATGACTTGAACGATCTCCTCTCATTGAGATGAATATTTTTTGCCTGTGATAAGCCATTTTAGGGCCTGTCCAGTAATACCGATCGCGACTAACCAGTGAGATTGGTCATGCCAAAAGCTATCCTAAAAGTCTGGAACGCAGCTTCCTGCAACTGACTGAGCTGTCCTAAAAGCCTGAAAATCACGACTGGAAATCCGCAACTACTCGAAAAATTTGCAGGAGCAGTGGCGGTCAGCAGAGCTTTGAAGATAGCAGAGCAAGTGCATGCTTTACAAATGCAGACACTGCGAAAGCTAATTTTATAGCGAAGAAGGGTGCAATGCACACATTAAATTAATGCAAACGAAACCCCAAACAGAATGGTAGAACAGAAGGTGACATCTGTATTTTCGTACTATATTCTTAATAATGTCTGCTTTCTCCTATCATAAGTGTCGACAGGCTTCACACGTTTATCGCTTCATTTCTTGAGAGCTTAAGGGAGAACATTCATTCACATGAGAATAAAGATTATTTACATATAATCACGTTGACAAATGTCGTATTAGCGTGATCGTGTTTGAGGCGCACCAGGAATAAGCAGAGAGTAGGGGCAATTCATTTGAAAAATCTGTAGCAGTGGTGTTTTTTAAAGAGGAATCGGATAATTCACTACTTTCAGACTTGTTGGAAGAATCTATAACCAAGTTGGTATCTTCTTCTTATTACACTGGCACAAGCAGTGTTAGTTTTTTAACTGACTTGTTGTGGGTCAGTTCAAACGACAGCATGTTGAAATAGATCGCACACAACCGCTTTGTCTTAAAAATCCTTTCTCGTGATAATGACTGAAATTGATTGTATCATGTGACTCAGTCAGGGGTGGTCATCTGAGGTCAGTATTACAGGACAGGCCCTTAGAGTGATTAAGGTATTAAGGACCCCAACCCCTGTTGAAAAGGAAAAAAAAACCTTTTTGAATTGGTTTTATGGCCAAATGTTAGGCCTGTGCAAATGTACCATTCCGCCATGTCAATTAATTTTTTTTGTCTCTTAGTTCAAAAATGTTTAAATATTTTGACATCGCCATTCTGATGAGCTTTCCCTTTCAAATATTCTTTTGAGATGACCCTCTGTTTATAGTTATTGTTGCTGCTGCTTCAAATTTAAGTAATAACTCTGATTAACCGAACACAAACCAAACAAAGACATCACAATACTTTTCCACACAGACAAAACCTCAATCAACAGAATTGAATTTTAAAAGCTCTGTTTTTGATCTATGATTTGTAGTTTCAGCAATTTCTTAGGGAACTCTACATGATTAAACAAAATGCAAACTTTCACAAGTTGTATTGGCATTAATTACTGAGCTCTACTGATGAATCAGTGCATTTGTAACTATTTATGTATATGAAAATAGGCAATGAACCACTTTTTTCAATTTTTATTGTCAGGATTACAGCACTGATGGACTAAGTGAAACGACAATGACATTCCTTCAGCATTTGCGAGAATTCGGTCTCGTCTACCAGAGAAAAGTAAGTCCGTCTTTGGCTTTAACTTTGCTGTAACTGTGTGTGTGTGTGTTGGTGTGTGTAAATTTTCTTGGGTTTATAAAGATATTTCAAGAGAATGCATATTTATCCAAGGCGTTTCTGAATGGTCTGTACAAACTGTCAGGATATGTACCAGAGACCAGAAAAAGCAGAAAATGTCATATGAGTAGAAAACTCCTTCTTTCTAGATTTCTATGGTTTGAAGGTGTCCTCTGCCGTATATGAAATTAATAAATTAAAGTATATAGGAGTTGCAAATTTCATTTCTTTATGGTTGGGTTAACATCTCCAGTTTCCATTTATAATTTCTTATGCGTGCTCATCAACTTTTTTGATGGTTTAGATAGGAGGATTTCCCTATCTGCAAGCTGGATGCCCAACCTGTCATTGGGCCTCCATCTTGGCTTCCTGGTAGTCTTTAATGACACCTAGTGACAGCCTTGCTGTACCGTGTTTACAATGGCCCAATTGGTAGAGGCAAGTAGTGTGATACTCGTGGTTCCTAGTTCTAATCCAGGTTGGAAATTTTCCTTCCTTTTTTTCGGAAATCATTGTAAAGAAAACAATAATCTTCGACGTATGGGTCCCTGGTTGCACGCAGAATATCCAACCAATATTCATTTCATAACGTAAATATTATAAAAAAGTGCAATAATATTTTACGCAAACACTTGTGGATGCTATCTAAAATTATTTAATTTTCTTTCGCAATTTGTAGAGACGATCTGGTCGCGTTTATCCCACGGGGCTCGTTATCAATTTGGGTTTGGGTATACAATCATCCGAATTGGATAGACATAGACCTGGATACATTCTTGTGGAAACCAATTACAGAGTTTATGCATATACAGGTTGGAAAAGGAGCATATATATATAAAGGTAATAAAGTAGAAATTGAATGGATTAACATGATTGCATTTCTTTTTTCAATTTCAGATTCAACTCTTCAAATTGCTTTGTTAGGTCTTTTTGTGAGTTAATCTGCAGGTGAGGCCTTAAGTGGCAATATTTCTTGATTGTACTTTTCTATATCTGCCATTTTGATATCCTCCATGCAATTGGGTTTTAAAACCCAAAATTGGGTCTTCATCAAAAGAGCCATTACAAAATTCAGTGCTGACCAGAACTGCTTGTATAGTCTTGCTAGCCTTGTTTTCCGGATTATTTTTTTGGGGGGGAGGGGGGTAAGGTGTTTCTTATGACTGCAGTTCTGGTTTCCTTCTGCACACGCAATTGTTGATTTTTCCTTTCACAGCAGTGCTTTCAGATTCCACTTTCTGGGACATAAAATCCAAGAGGTTTATAACATTGAGTGATGCAGCCAGAGTCACATAGTTTATTGGAAAGGGCATATGCATATCCCTCCCACTACTATTCCATTTTTTGAGCATGGTTGTGTGAACAACCTAATACTTTAATGACAAATACTCAACAATTGTGGCTTCTTTAGTAGATGAAAGATCGTGTATGCAAAACCATTTGGTTGACCTATAAACATGAATTGGCCGCTGTACAGGATGAATCAAAAGTCACTGGATATACCAGTAGCCGTGTTTCAGAAATGGTATTAAAAATGAACGATGTGACCATACTAGAAGAGAATAGGAAAGGCTGTATCTTTTGGGACAGTTTTGGAATTTGGCTGCTATCTTGAAATCCATTGTTTTGGGTCAGGGTTTATTTTCTTAAATGGGATGGTGGCATATCAAATAGGATCCATTTTTTTCTCAGGATTTCATTCCTGCAATCAGATATCAGTTATCCATTATTGTTCACAAGTTCTTAACAAAACCACCATTGACTCTTTCAAAAAACCCACACCGAAACTGGGTTGCAGCACTAAATTATTTGTTCAATGTATTTTCCCTGCTGCTGGAAACAGACCTCCAAGCATTTTATCTATTCATTATGCACGGGCACAAGAACTACACATTGGGGGTAATGCTGTCAGAGGCCTGTAGAATGTGCTGCTGAAGGTGACTTATGCTTAGGATTTGCAGTATCCTGCTGGAAAAAATTTGGGAAACTACCGTCTTCAATCAACAGTGAAGATACATTCTGTAACATTTGCCGATACTGTTTAGGGTTCTATATCGTCAGCATTTAGGGTACTGTCTATGAAGAAAGATGCAATTAAATGGGTGCCTCATATCCAAAACAACAGCATAACTTTGACATAACCAAAGACTTTGGATAGATGTTTCCAATTATGTGCAAATGAAGGGTCTAGTTCAGGGGTTGGCAAGTAATTTTAGGTGGGGTCCGGATACTATTGAAAATTTTTATCCAGGTCCATAAAAAACCTCTTATTCCGTACTAATTTTTTACTTTAATTTTCGATAGTATTGTGATAATCAGCGACAGTTCAAAAGGTTATTCCTATAGCTTTTACATACTTTCAAAAAATTTTTGGCGGTCCAGCTTTTGACCTTCCGCGGTCCGCCAATTGCCGGCCCCTGGTCTAGTTGATAGTTGTCCAAAGCCCAGGTATACGATTCTTCGTGTCTGTTTGGATCATCCTTAGATAGTTTTTGTTGCATTTGAACTTTGAATTGATGCTACTTGCTGGTATGTAGAATCACGCTATGGATGATTGGCCGAGTCCACACTCAGCTACAAGCCATCTTTTGCTGCATTGTGGACGCTTTGCAAATGCTGCTAACGCCATTATTGATATTTTTGGCCAGCATGTACAAACTTTATATTCCCTGTACCTCTTAAATGTGACATATGTGACAGTACTATGAATGATTGGTTCCCTTGTTAACACACAGACATGTAAAGAGATGATGTGGGTGTATCTTTTTTCAAATGCACAGTCACCTTCAGTAACCCTAAGAATCCTGATTATTAATGACACTCACCGCCCATCCACCACACGCTTATCGTCCCCAGGTTCGTTGGATCATTTTGGATATTTACTTTTGATAGAATATAAATCCTTGCGGGCTCTTAAAAACAAATAAGTCTTACTGGGAGATGGCTAGTAGTGATTGGTTGCCTTTGTTTCCTGTTGACTTTCTTGTAATTGGTTTGATGATTGTTTAATTTCTTTTAATGGTTTATTTGTGTTACAATTTTCTTAGGAATACAGAGTTCTGTCTGTTGGAAGAATACAGAATCACTCACTGATGAAGAAAGCGTAGCTTTCGAAATGCACATCTGAGGCATTTGTGACGCTCCAGGGGGAGTGGGGAGGTTCCGTGACTTGGGGGTACCAAAAAGCAACCTCCACACGCGCCCGAGAGCAATCACGAGTTTGAGACCTGTAAATGAGAGTCGACAACGGGTTTCAATCTAATAAAAATCACAGTATACCACACTGTTGCCAAAATTTATTCATCATACAAATACTACACAGTAACACTTATCTGTTAACCAAAATTAACGGGGCTCCACTAAGTTTACAAACTACTTTACAAACTTCTTCACCTTGGCAGGCATCCTCGTTAAACTGTATCTTTCCTGCCTGTGGCTTGACAAAGTCCATGCCTCATTAATCACTTCAGTACAATATCTCTACAAGGTACCTAAACTCTACCATGCGCTCAGTCATCAGCTGTGTTGTTATGTAGGTCTCCTATTTTCGAAGACTATACCTAAACCACTATGTAAGGAAAATGTTGTGTGCATCATTTTTTATTAACAATAGAAGGGGCGGGGGGCACAGTAACCCTTCAGAGTCCCTTTTTTAGACTATTAGGACAGATGTGTAATGGACGCATTGCATCACTTACAACACGAAGACATTGGGCCACTTAATATACTCATTCAGTGCCTATGCCGTGAGACCATCAAACAGCTTATCAGCAGAGCCACTAGAGTGGGGTAACCTTTCTACTTTTACACTGAGACAATTAACATAAATAAACCCTTGGAGACTTGCGCCACCTTACACGTTTTTTTTTTGAAATAGTTGGTATTTTATGCATTACTTTAATAACAACTATAGATTACAAGGCTCTTCTTGGCGCATTTACTTTAGAACTCTCCTCTAATTTGCATATGCACGGAGTTCAATTCTTCTAAGATACACGACGCTCAAGAGTTCTAGTCTATTCTTAGCTAAGAACAGGATGTTCGAAGCTCCTCAGATAACATCATATTAAACTGCCGAAAGTTCCCGGGGGGCCGTCAACAAATATATTTCAATAACTCACCAACTCTCCGCCAGATATTTCCCTCGATGGAACACCGACCGGCACGACTTCACTGCCAAACACGTCGGGGCAGAAGAACGATAACAGCGCTGAACATGACAAAGGAACTTCGCCAGGTTATCTTTGTAGACATTGCTCACATTGAGTAGTCAAGGAGAAATAAAAGGCAATAATATTAATACGCATAACAATTCTAGTAAAATTCATACGATAATACAAACATAAAACATTGCTTGAACTCAATTAGCACGGGTTCATTAATTGATCCGTTTTCCAAACGATCCTTCTATTACTCCGTTAGGCTTAATCGCAAAAGGACTCCGCTTATTTTCGCTACTTGAAAAATTCACCATCTCTCTCCGCAAGTTTTTTCTTAAAAACTCCTAGTTAATTCTAAAAACGACGACAACACACGCAACAATTGTCTCAACGAGTCAGCATCTCTTGCAATACGGAGAATTTTCATCTTTACCGACAATACTCAGCAATTAAACGACACATTGTTGACGATTTATAATATCACACTCAGATATTACAATTTAATAATTATCAAAACAAAATAATACGATATTTCAAACCAAACCAAATAATCAAAATTAAAACGCATACGGATTAACACAAAAGAATGAATATTTTATTGGCAACAGTGAACTAAAATAATAAAGAATAAACTGACGTCATATGTCACACATTAAAAATGATTATTGTGGATTTGTGGTTTCCTCTCATCGCTCGATTGATCATTGTGTCCACAGTTTCTTCGCTGATTCTACTTCAATACCACCACACTCTTTCGGGTTGCCAGGTGTTGAAATAGGCAGCAACTGTACAGTAGGAAGTTTCCTCGGACAGCAAGGTCAGCTCAATCCTCTCCTCCTTCATTAGTGCCATCTCCAATGACCTGCAACAGACAATGGTGCAGTCTCACTGTTTGGTTAATAACTTGTCAACCCCAACAGATAACTGAACTCAGAATAAACTCTACAGGGAAAATCTGGCGTTATTTTATATGCCACGTTCCCATTTAAGAAAAAAAAACTTCAACCCAATGAAGGATTTCAAGAGGCAGCCAAACTCCAAAACTGTCCCAGAAGATAGAGCCTTTCATATTCTCTGTTAGCTTGGTCACATCGTTCATTTTACACATCATTTCTGAAATACAGGGACATCCAGTGACTTTTGACTTATCCTGGAGTCAGTGGTGTGGCTAGCTTTTTAGTGCCCATGTTCAATTTCTCATTTTTAGCACTACTAATTCCTTGTGCCTTTGTACTTTGCACACCTTATCTGCTCGTAGCTGCGCCTGTGCCTAGAGTTAAACAAAGATGTAGCACTTTGAATGAAGCAGGTCTTTGAATTCTTGACTGAAGGGGTTAATTATAAGAAATTGACGTTGTTTCAGACATATCTTTGAAATGATAAAATGCTTTTTGTAGGTTTCCAAGTTTGTGTGTTGGTGTATTGTCAAGAGAAAGCGTTCGACAGGCATTGAGAAGTGGAATTACAGCCGAACAGATAATCAGCTTTCTACGAATGCATGCACATCCAGAAGCACAATGAGGTATGTACTCTTAATATATTTTATTTCTCCATCTCTTACTTCTTATCAGACGAGTGAGTGCCTTAACTCTTTTTATTTTGTCTATTTGTATTCAAAGAGTCCTGTTGTCCCACCAACCATTACGAATCAAATTAGGCTTTTGGAAATAGAGAGAGACAGGTTTGCTTTCACCGAAGGAGTCCTCTATAACCAGTTTCTCTCGCAGCAAGATTTTGACTGTCTTCTGAACTATGCCCAGGTAAAGCATTTAACAGTTTACTCACGACATTCAATCGTCTCGTCCAGCAAAAGGATGGAGCAGAAATACGGGGATTTTCTTTGAAATATTTTAATGTTTTAATTGAATGATATTTCTTAAACTTTAAGCAACATTTTCTTCTTAAAGGGAGATATTTTCTCGTACCTCTAAGAAAAGTGTGTGTGATATAACTTTCTTGGGGAAACAATGGAAAAGTTTTGTGGCAACAATGGTTGTCGTGTCATGAGCAGGCTAATTCGAATGCAAAGTTTTAGTACAAGTAGGAAACAACAATGAGTGTGATATATGTGCAACGGATCAAAAACATCCGAAAGCATCACAAATAATCTGCACACTATGAAAAAACTCAATGGCATTTCAAGGGACCGGCAAAATTATTTCGCTATAGAGATGTGTTTTAAGTGCTTTATTTTAATTTAGTATATATAAAAATATACTAAATATCTAAAAATGTATTTAAAATATTTCGCAAATGTTCGTTGGTTTTTTCAGTATGTAACAGTTGCTATGTGACAGTACATAAATTTACATTTTTACTACAGGTTCAACGTACGAGGTGCATTCAAGTTCTAAGGCCTCCGATTTTTTTTCTAATTAACTACTCACCCGAAATCGATGAAACTGGCGTTACTTCTCGACGTAATCGCCCTGCAGACGTACACATTTTTCACAACGCTGACGCCATGATTCCATGGCAGCGGCGAAGGCTTCTTTAGGAGTCTGTTTTGACCACTGCAAAATCGCTGAGGCAATAGCAGCACGGCTGGTGAATGTGCGGCCACGGAGAGTGTCTTTCATTGTTGGAAAAAGCCAAAAGTCACTAGGAGCCAGATCAGGTGAGTAGGGAGCATGAGGAATCACTTGAAAGTTGTTATCACGAAGAAACTGTTGCGTAACATTAGCTCGATGTGCGGGTGCGTTGTCTTGGTGAAACAGCACACGCGTAGCCCTTCCCGGACGTTTTTGTTGCAGTGCAGGAAGGAATTTGTTCTTCAAAACATTTTCGTAGGATGCACCTGTTACCGTGGTGCCCTTTGGAACGCAATGGGTAAGGATTACGTCCTCGCTGTCCCAGAACATGGACACCATCATTTTTTCAGCACTGGCAGTTACCCGAAATTTTTTTGGTGGCGGTGAATCTGTGTGCTTCCATTGAGCTGACTGGCGCTTTGTTTCTGGATTGAAAAATGGTATCCACGTCTCATCCATTGTCACAACCGACGAAAAGAAAGTCCCATTCATGCTGTCGTTGCTCATCAACATTGCTTGGCAACATGCCACACGGGCAGCCTTGTGGTCGTCCGTCAGCATTCGTGGCACCCACCTGGATGACACTTTTCGCATTTTCAGGTCGTCATGCAGGATTGTGTGCACAGAACCCACACAAATGCCAACTGTGGAGGCGATCCCCCAAAACAATTCTCTCCACTTTCTCGATCATGTCGTCAGACCGGCTTGTGCGAGCCCGAGGTTGTTTCGGTTTGTTGTCACACGATGTTCTGCCTTCATTAAACTGTCGCACCCAAGAACGCACTTTCGACACATCCATAACTCCATCACCACATGTCTCCTTCAACTGTCGATGAATTTCAATTGGTTTCACACCATGCAAATTCAGAAAACGAATGATTGCACGCTGTTCAAGTAAGGAAAACGTCGCCATTTTAAGTATCTAAAACAGTTCTCATTCTCGCCGCTGGCGGTAAAATTCCATCTGCCATACGGTGCTGCCATCTCTGGGATGTATTGACAATGAACGCGGCCTCATTTTAAAAAAATGCGCATGTTTCTATCTCTTTCCAATCCGGAGAAAAAAAATCGGAGGCCTTAGAACTTGAATGCACCTCGTAAAACGCCCTCTGGCGGGAAAATTGGTAGCTTTTTTTTTTTTTTTTTTCCGCTGAAGCATGCCCATCCCTTCATTACGTCCTCCACAAAATTTCACCTTTTTCTGATTGCTGGTTTCGCCTATAGGCAACTTTGCAATAGAGTCTGTTCATTAAGAACACCTTGTGTACAACTCAAAGACAAAAGTTTAGCAATGAGATTAATTCTAATCTCTGTTAAACACAAACTTCAAATAATACAGAAAAAAAGAAACATGATTATTTTATAGACATTATACTGATGAAGAATAACATTTTTACTTCTCAATGCATTATTTGCAACACTATTGACATGTTAGTTTGTTTGTTTTTTAATGTTTATCATTGTCACACGGAGACAAAAGTTTAGCAATTGTATCAAAAAAAGTTAACCATTAGTTTCTAACACCTTTAGAACTGCCTGTATTCTACATGGCATTGAATCAACCGGTTTTTTACACTCCTCTGCTGAGATATCCACCCAGGCATTCATGAAGCTTCTTTTAGAGACTTCAGAGATGTTAGATGTGTTTTGCTTATCTTTTTTTATTGTTCTCCAGATGTTTTCACTGCATTAAGGTAAGGAGAATTCCCTGGCCATTCCAGAACACCAACATCGTGTTGCCACAGCCATTCCTTTGAAAATTTAGCTCTATGAGCTGGTGGTCCATCCTGTTGGTATACACAATCATTTTCAGGAAAATAGAACAGCATTGTCGGAATTAGATGATCATCCATGATTTCTGTATATTTCTTCACGTTAACATTGACGTCAATAAGGCTTCCGAGTCCTTCTGCAGTAAGAGAGCTACAGAACTGATGAAGGAAATTTAACAGTTCTTGAAATGCATCCAGAAGATAACCATTCATGTTATTTACGAATGACAGTTTCTTTACCATCATTGATTGCACAAAATCGACGCTCACCAGAAAATATAACTGTTTTCAATCCATTTCATCCCATTCAGAACATTTTTTCACCACTGGACACCTTTCTTTTTCATAGTGGGTGTGAGTAAAATTTGTAACCCAATTCCTTTATGCATCAAATCGACCTTTTTGAAGAAACATTTATCTTAATTATTTTACATCATTCTCTTGTTATGTTCCTTCTATAATATGCTTACGCATTCTGGTTATAAAATGTTTCAGCATAGTCAAATTGCGCTTTGTTGTTTTTTGTGGACGTCCAGATCGTGTTGTACGTCAATAACTCCTTCTCTGAATTTTGAGAGGGTCCGGGACACACTGGCTGGGTTAATCTGCAATTGCTTGCAATGTCCCATTGATTCATTCCTTTCTTGGATAAATAAATGACTTCCTGCTTAATCTGACTGGTCAGTTGTTTTGCCTTAAGCATTCCGAGTCTTCATGCGTTCACCTAGGTACCAGTACCAGTTATGCTACTAAAAAGCAACCCATCACTCTTTCAATAAATGTAAAATCTCATTAATTTTCATGTGTTATTATAAAAAAACAGGATTTTACTCCCCACAAAACAGAAATTGTTAAACTTCTGTCTCAGGATTTGCATATTGCTAGATTTTTGTCTCAGGGTGACAAGGATACATAATAGTTTTCTTGAAAAATTGTTTCAAAACCTGCTGCTGAAATGCATTGAGAAGCAACAATGTTATTCTTCATCAGAATAATATTTATAAAATAATTATTTTTGTATTTTTCTATAAAACTCAAAGTTTATGTTTGAGAAAGATCAAAATTAATCTCATTGCTAAACTTTTATCTTGGAGTTGTATACTGTATATCTATCTTCTATATGTATATAAATGTATGTATGTATACATGTATATGAGGGTTTGGGCACAAGTCATGGGGTTTTTTTTCTTGTAGATATGTGACCGGATCACAAACGTATATGTGTCGTGTGGAAGTTTTGCAGGCATAGTGTGTATGCAGAACAATAGCTGGTAGTTGCACAGCGAGTGCTGTGAAATCAGTCAGTTGGTGAGTGTTGTGTGAGATGGAAGTAACCCGTGTTGAGCAGCGCGCTTACATCAAAATCGCAGTTCTCCGAGGGAGAAATGCGATGGAATGTCACAGTGAATTAGTGGAAGCCCTTGGGAATAATGCCCTATCATACCGCACAGTAGCACGGTGGGTTGGAAAGTTTCAGCAAGGACGTGTGTCAACCAGTGATGAGCAATGACCGGGACGACCAGACAGTGTGCGGACCGACGTGGCATGTGCCGTCATCGGGGACAGTAGCAGGGGACTATTTTGAGGGTCTTTAGGCTCAGGTTTGTCATGTCAATTTTATGTGTACTGTGTTGTCTTTCTTTTGCACCGTGAAGGTCATATTGCCCTGTATACTACCATAATAAATTAGTGTGTTATGATATTTCAGTAATATTCATTGTCCAAACATGTAGTTAACACCTTGCGCTTTCGTCTGTATATGTGACATTTTCCAACCGGACATCTTGGTATCTTCAAGAAAAAAAATAGTTGCCATGACTTTTGCCCCAACCCTCGTATATTTAAATGTTTATTTGTATGTCCCTTATACAAATCTTCAGTTTTCTTCCAATCTTGATGAAATTGGGCACATTTGACCTTCAAAGCAAGAGGAAGAGCACTGTCTACATGAGATTTCGAAAAAATAATAATCTTTTATATAAAATTCATTTTACGTTTGTTGTTTGCACACTGACGGAATTAGGCTCAGACAAGGCCTTTACTTTCATTTTCAGTTTCAATTAAAAACCTCTCCCGCAGGTAACGAGATTAGTATTTTTAGAGTGGAATAAACGACGCCATCTTTTGAAGCTAATTGACAGGTCAGGAAAAGAACTTGAAATTTGAGAAAAAGAAAAAATACATTCGGAATATTACAATTATTTTATTCATGGTGCTGCATGCAGGAAGAAAATTTAGTCTAAACACATTATGATATGCTGAAAAGCAAAAATTGATTTCACTCTGTTTGGGAGTTTGTTTGACTGCCCGTCTGAATGTCCGACGAAACCTCGAGAATGCTTCAACAGTTTCAAATTCTCCTTATGGTATTCGTACGAGTTCCTACCTGAGCTCAGCTGAAAAGCTTGGCATTGAATTCGGACTTACAGTTTCGAGAAGGTTGAGACCAAACCCTCCTTTTAAAAAATTTTTAATTGGCAATAACAGGCATGAAAAAATTCACACTTTCAGAAATGACGAGCCCAAGACGAAAAACACGTACTTTTAGAATTTAAAAGAGCAAAGGCTTGGAGTATGTGCCCGTCATGAAGCTTACACGAGGCACGCACACATTTCTTATTTAAATTGCAGTGTTTTTAGTACTAAACGAAATAATGGAAAATGTTAGGGCGATTGAAACAAATGGTTAAAAAATGTTAAATTGGAAAATAGGCAACAGCTAAAAAAGGCTCAAAAAGGCTAGGCCAATTGTAAAAAAATGGCTAAAAATGTTAGGCCTACTGTTAAAAGGGCTGAAAAAAGTTAGGCCTATAGTTAAATAAATGGCTGAAAAAAGTTAAGCCTACAGTGGTAAAGGGCTAATAAATGTTTATTATGGGCCCTACAATGAAAAATGGGTAACAAATATAAGGCCTTTTGGAAAAAATGGCTAATGAATGCTCGGCCTTTTGGAAAAAATGGCTAAAAAACGAACCTTTTTCATGGGTTCAATTTCACTGAATGTTCACATACAGAAATTGCCAACTTTCATCAAAAAGAAACCCGAGCAATGCCGGGTAAAACAGCTAGTTATACATAAAATTCGTCTGAAGTTGGTCATCCCTTAGTTCGTTTGATAGCCTCTCTCCCCCAGCCACTGTCAGTTGTTGCAGGGCTAATATTATCTCTCTTGTATAATACAATACCACAAATTTAGGTGCTTTTAGGCCAAAATTTTTTGCATTATATCGGTAGAAGGGTGGATCATAATACTGTTCCTATTGATTAAACAGGTGGTGGCCTTACAGTATAACAGAGGGACATCAGGAGTTCCAACTAGTTTCGCCATTTATTCCCGGCTTTGTCAAGGATATACACAGCAAGAGGCATGCAAGCCTTTATATACAGAACAGTGGTACAAATTATGCATATACATGAACCAATAGGATACAAAAGAATTAAAGAGGAAATAATGGCCAACAGGATAAATAGAAAAAGCACAGATTTTTGAAATATAATGGCCAATAGAAAAAAGAGTGTAAACGCTAATTTTACACTTCTCACCGTGAACTTCTCACCGATGCTGCTGCCTTCACCACCTTGAAAACGAAGTTACGAGACTCCGATGCTCTCGTCGTCAAGGCTGATAAAGGTAACGTGTCGGTCATCATTGACCGTTCTACTTATATAGATAAAGTCAATGATTTCATCGCCGCCAACAATTATACCACCCTCCCTTCCGACCCCACCTCAAAGTATCACAAATCCATTATTTTCGTCGTCAACAAATCCCCACGCTTCAGATACCTCCGACGCCTCATCCCACCTAACCCTCGCCCACCCAACCTTAACGCCCTAGTCTAGATCCATAAACCTAACATGCCCATACGCCCCGTTGTTAACTATTCCCCTGCTCCTGCCCACCTCGTTGCCAAATCCCTTTCTACGTTCCTTTTTAACCTGAAAATCCTCCCTAATACTTACAATGTACGCAATTCCCTAACCCTCACTGAGTCCCTTTCTTCCATCTGCACTGATGAGCACCTCTCCCTTATGTCCCTTGACATCACCAACTTATACACTAACATCCCTGTCACCCTCACCCTTTCTATACTACAACGTCTGTTACTTGCTGCGTATTTCCCTAAACCCGATACTATTGACCTACTAGCTATCCTCTCTGTAATTTCTTCGCAGAACTACTTCTCCTTTAACAACTTCTACTATTTCCAACCCACAGGGCTAGGAATGGGATTCCCACTCAGCAGTTTTCTGTCTGAGGTATTCCTACAGCACCTGGAATTAACATATGTTACCCCCCTCCTTAATAATCCCTCTGTCATCGCGTATTTCCGATATGTCGATGACATCCTCATCCTCTTCGATTCCCGATCCACTACCCCCACTAATATTGCTAACATTTTTAACTCCTTTTCCCCACATATCCAATTTACTTTTGAACTAGAAACTAACCGATCCCTCCCTTTCCTTGATATCCTCATTACCAACAACCCCCACACTAACCGCCTCTCCTTTTCCGTCTTCCGTAAACCGACCACTTCCTCCAACTTAATACACCATTCCTCCTCACATCCCCCCACCCACAAACAAGCCTCATTAAGATTCCTAATTGACCGTGCCCTGAAGCTCCCCCTCAGCCCCCAATCCAGATCATCTGAATTCCGCATAATCCGGAACCTCGCCCATGCCAATGGATATTCGACCTCCATGTTCTCCCGTATTCTTCACCGCCGCAGACGGGCCCTCTTCTCCCCCTCCCCTCTTGTTTCGCCCCTTCCCAAGAAATGGACGTCCTTATTGTATCTGGGCCCTAGTTTCTCCCAGCTCTCTAACTTCCTGTCGTCCCTTGGCCTTCGAATATCTTTTCGTACTCCTTCACCATCAGCCCGCATCCTGAACCCACCCGCCGCCGTCACCACAGACAAATATTCCCAATCCGGAGTTTACCGCCTGAATTGTGCATTTTGCGACAGATTTTATGTAGGATTATCGACCCGCAATTTTGCAGTACGATTCAAAAAACACATTGATTCATATAGAAAACGAGATCGTATTTCCCACTATGCAAACCACCTCGAAGATTCCGGACACGCTTTAAAGACGCAAGAAGATGTTATGTCTGTCCTACATATCTGCAATAAGCCAGAAAAAACTGCTACCCTCGAAGCGATCGAGATATTCAAGGCCAAGAAGTCCTCCCCCCACCTGCTTCTCAATTATCAAACAGACTTTAATGTATATTCAATACTTAATTCTTTATCCGATCTATTATGATCCCTTTTTTCTCGGTTTCTTTATTATGGTTTTTGTTTTCCTTTACATTTTGTTATTTCTTGCCTGTTTATTTTTCTGTAAATCCTCTTGTCCCCAGGTTAAGAGCTCCTGATGTCCCTCTCTTATACTGTAAGGCCACCACCTGTTTTTGCATTATAATAGAAGATTGACAGTACCTTAAAAAATTTAATATCTGGGTCAAAAAATCCTTACATTATAGGGATAATTAACGCTATTAAAGATTTCGCTACATGGAGTTGATAAAGCATTAAATCAATAAGATTTTTGCCGGGGCCATAGAAAAATTAAGTTATAGAGATAATTTTGCTATATCAATGTTTATTATATGGAGGCTTTGTGTGTACATTTCGGTCACTTTGTGGCCTTCTTTGGTATTTCGCTGAATGATGGTCACAAGGTGGCTGAAATATGCATTCGATGTATGAAAATCTTTATGAAGGACAAGAGGTTTGTGTTTCTTTCCCTTTCTTAGTCTTCTTTATCCTCAATGTTTTACAATTTACAAACATCTATCCATTGATTCGCTTAGAGAATATTTCGCAAGCGTTGATGATTATGAGTTTCAAAGTAAAAATTTACATTTTTTTGTTCATTGTTTAGACATGGTTAATCTTCAAACATTTCTTAAACAAATTTTTTAAAAAATGATTAAATATTGCAAGCACTTCTTGATTTTCGATCCACCCTGTATTTCTCATTAGTTCATCAGTTTTTAATTTGTATGCCTTTTTTCCTCTCTTCCTTTAGGATGTGGGCGTTTTAAATTGGGAAAACCCTCCGAAGCGCATGATGGTTGTAAGTCGATCTGGCCATGATGATGTAAAGCGGTTTTGGAAGTGACAGAAGAATAATTGTTAATATTATTTTCTTTTCTTTTTTGCTACCATTTGTTATTTATTATGTCTAAAAAAACTGGAGAAAGTAAGAAAAATAATCTCCAACTTTATAAATATTATGTTGACTAAAGTTTCTTTCACAGTTGTTATTTATGGTGCTTCCATGGCATTTCAGTTTTTTTTTGCTTACCCTCTTGAGAGAGTACATTAATGTATAGCAGAATTCCTGATCATAGAGTTTTTGGGTGTGCATGAAATGAAATGTCACCCGATTTGTTTTGTGAATCATTTATTTTCGTTCAGATCAGATATAGAATTCATATTTAAGTAATCACTGCAGCATGGAAATACCCATCTAATGGATAACATGTTTCACATGCATGCCATTTTGCCATACAACTGCCTGTACATTGGTGATGATTGCGACACAAATTTTCAGAATTTTTGTGGCATAACTCCACAATGATGACCCTGGTTTGCACCACCTGTTTGGGTTTCCTGTGGTACACCTTTTCTTTGAGGAAACTCCAAAGGAACAGCCCCGGGCTGTGGGGTAGCAACATACATCCATCTATAGAATGTTCTGAAAATCTGTACGACATTACACAAAGACCAAATTAAAGCACAACATTGGCAGTGCGTGGCATGCTCCATCCTGCATGAACCACTGTGTCTGCAATGGTAGACCTGCCACGAGTTGGGGAAGAATATAACAATGACATATATGATGATTTATAATCGAAATGCTTTGCTAAAGATTTTTGTATTGCTTTAAGTGTAAGGTCTGAATGACATTACGTACACTTGTCTAGAACTGGTTTAGCAGCATAGCGAAATAGCATTCACTGATTACAGTGGTATTGAAGAAAAATAGACCAATGATTCCACCCATACATTTCTTTCATGTGCATTATTCAAGGATGTTCCTTCACCCAGAATCAGACTGTTTGTTCACATGACAGTAGGCTTCATCAGAAAACCACGTGTTGTGCAACACAGCCTCTTCCTCGGTTGCCCGATTTGACACTGTGGTCTCCACTCACTGTCTTTTACCGTAAGCTTATGCACCACTGTCATCTTGTAAGGAAACGAGTCAAGATCAGAACGAATATTCTGTTGCACAGATTGACGTGAGATTCTCAAGTCCGCACAGTCTTTTGCTTGTTGATTTACTCGCACTTCGAGGGAAATCCATTTGCACAGCTTCAACATTTTCTGGCATGTGAACACTAGGTGCATGTGGCCCGGTTACTCTCCAAAGCAAATCCACCACGTTCAAGTTGGTGATACAATTTATCGGAATAAATTGGCAACTTTTATCTTATTCAGTATTTCAGCATTGTGTTTCTCAAATGTTGCTGGATACATTTTAAAAACTGAAAATTTGTTGTGAAACTGTGGGCCAAGTCTGAATTGGGTTTCGACAGATGTTTTTAATTTCATGAGGTCAACTGGAAAACTGTTATGAAATTTTAAAATGTTAACATGATATTCCGAGGGCTTTTCTTTTTTTTTTTTGACTTTACAGCATTTCACAATACAAGATGGTCTACACGTCTGTACACCTCAAATTACTTGACAGCAATCCTATAATTTGAAGATCTATTAATGCCAGCAAATAGGCATTCATGGGTGGGGTATTTGTTGATGACCTCCAATGACCTAATATGCATTTGATCATCCAAAATTTATCTCCTAAATTGTAACATAATATCTTGGTCATTGTTCGATGCCGAGAACAAAATGACCCATACTGTTCTCCGCCATTCATCTCTTTTTTTTTTTTTCTGCATTTTATGATGTCTGGGTGACTGTGAGGCTTGTTAAATGTCCGATTCCATCAGAAAATCAAACGGGTGGGCAACGTCTAGGTCTTCTGCCATTGATTTTCCCTTGTAAAAGGATCTTGCCCAGCCCATCCTGCCTAATTATGTGACCGAAGAATTTTAAAGGTTTTCTCTGTAATGCAGGAAGAAGTCTGGTTAATGTTTAGTTTATCCAGGTTTGATGCATTAGTTTATCTTGCAATCCATAGCACCCAAAACATACTTCTGCAGCAATTTACTTCAGAGGCCTCAACGTGTTACGGTCCGCAGCATTTAGCATCCAAGTCTTAGATCCATAGGTTCCGATTGAAAAAATCAAAGCCTTCATTACCCTCATTTTTGTTGATTATGAGATATGATGATTTTTCCATGTTTTAGTTAGCTTTCCCAGAGCACTTTTGGCCATTCCAATTCTTCTTTTAATTTGACCTGTGCAGCTCCCTTTATTAGAGACCTGAGAACCCAGATAAATTACCTTGCTCTTCACTTCGATGCCTAGGTTAAGATATAGTGAATGAGTTATGCTTCTTCGACTTGCAATCATTCGTTGACATTTTGTGCGATTAAGCTTAAGACCAAGTTGTAGGTTCAGTCTTTCAATAAGGGAGAGGAGTTCTGCTACAGTGCGTCTCAAAAGTTTAGGATATCCCAAACTTATTACAGTACTCGTGAGCTCGATAACAGCGCCTAAAACTCTAGATTCGTAAAAGATACCAGTTTTATTTTTGGAGAATCTAAAGAGCTTATGTTAGTGTATGTATTCACCAAATGTCAAACAATTATCATGCAAACAGAAATATTTATTCACATAAGTCTGAGACGTAGTTTGTCTCAAAATTAATTTTTTTGTTTCAAAAGTTTGGGATATTTTTTTCACCATTTCGTGAAATCCCCTTTTGCACGAACTACTGCCTCACACCGTTTGGGCATACTGGAAATTAAGTTTCTACAATATTCTGTGTCAATTTCACCCCATACTTTGCGAATACATTGTACCAATTCTGACTTTGTTTTAGGGCTCTGGTTCCTCACACGACCTTTCATTATCTCCCACATATTTTCAATGGGGTTCAAATCTGGAGAGTTACCAGGCCAGTCCAAGACTTGAATGTTCTTATCTCTCGAGTACGCCTTTGTTTTCTTAGATGTATGAGCGGGTGCACCATCTTACTAATAAATGAAGTCGTCATCTGGAAAAAGTGACTCGATGCTTGGAATCAGATAACCTTCCAGCATTTCACAGTAAACATCAGAATTAACGTTGGTATTGATAACACATAGTTTGCCAACTCCAGAGTTACTAAAACGCCCCCAAACCATCACCTTGGCAGGATACTTTGCAAAACGATTGACGCAGGATGGATGGCCAGCTTCCTGAGATGTTCTCCACACTCTGTTTCTGGTATTAAAATCCAAACAAAAAATTGATTCGTCGCTGAACCAATACTTTGCTCCACATCAGCAGCGACCAGTTTACATGTGCTTTGGCCCAGTCCAGACGTTTCTTCTTCTGAACTGTCGTCAGAAGTAGCTTCTTAGTTGCGGTCCGTTGTGTGAGGTCCAGATCCCGTAAACGTCGGTGTGCTGTGGAGTGGGATATGCTCTTCCCAATCTTCTGGAATAATGCTGATGCAATTTGCCTAATTGTTGCTCTTCTGTCGCTCTTGACAGTCGTCTTTAGTGTCCTTAAATCACGGGTGTTTAGCGATTTTGGACGACCTGGTCGATGATTCACATGCACACTCTTGGTTTCCTGCCATTTTTTCAGGATGCGGCTCACTGTGTTTTGTGATCTGTTCACTTTCTTTGCAATGTCTACTTGTTTCAGACCCTTTGAGTGTAAGTAGATAATTTTGTTTCTGTCTTCCTCGGAAACTTGAGGTGTCTTCCCCCTGTAGTTGTTTGCTTTGTTGTTGAGAACAAATGCGCATACTGTAGCTACGTAAAACCCATAACCCTGTCTCGAAAAGTGCATTTGTCCGTTAATTTAAATATTTTGCATCATGGTATAGTCTATTTTTGCAGGTAGTGATGGTTCTTAAAACCTTTTGTACAATATCCCAAACTTTTGAAACACAAAAATTAATTTTGAGACAAGCTACGTCTCAGACTTATGTGAATAAA
>JAHWFO010085061.1:6334-51271 GCA_023313115.1 Rhysida immarginata
CCCGCTATTCCCTATAGTTTTCTGAGCGTTCGTCTGCTCCAAACCTTCCAGTTGACAATCGATCACCTCGACAAGTCCACCTTCTCTTTAACAACCTTGAGAAAATTTCAGTGGAACACTTTGATAAATCAATATCATTAATAAGTAGTGGATCTGTTGCACTTCAGTACACACAGAAACACATCAGGTCGAAATCTCAAGACAGTAACAGGTGAGACAAACTGAAAATACAGGTGAGTCGAATATTGCTGAGCTGATGACGTCAATTACGAAAAGCCGCTTCGAAATTAAAGCTTGCACTCTGTCGAATAGATGATAATATAATGTGGATAATTGTAGATATTATTGTATATAAAAATGTTCACATGCAACTAAGTAAATAGCCCAAACGTTATCGTTCGCTCATTCCCAATTGTTCGCTAGTCTTAACAAGTATCAAACACTGAGGAAGAAATAACGGTGGAATGGAATAAATTATACAAGTTCTCGCACTAAGACGAAACCGATGCTTTCCGATAAATAGGCTTGTAACCCACTAGGCCATATGCCGTTCACACGTTTCTTTTTATGTGTGCGTAGATTATTTAGTTCGGTGAAAGCATGTAGGTAAAAACTTCGCTTGAAAATAACGGCTATGCGGGCTGATACCAAATTGTTATCAGTCCGTACTTGGGTACAGCGAATCTGAGTCCACGTAATGAGGGAGTTAGACGAATAAAGTTCACTGACCTTAATTGAAGAATCAAGAGAATAAACTGCCGTCTCCGCTGTCGCAATACGGGTATGACCGATTGCCGGGCGAATATTCTCTGCAGAAGCACCGCTCTCCTTCTCGGCGTCGACGAAAGCTTTCCTGCCGAGCTCTCCGCTGCACGACGGAACCGCTCCTTTGCTTCTCTCATTTGCTCTAGCTTTTCCTATATTCAGTACTGTAGAAGAACCTGTTGTTCTCCATTTCCATGTCTCTCGCCGTCCTCGTTTCGAAAGCCGTTTTTTCCACTCCTTCCACATGGCATCTGTCCGTTTAAATTTTCGCGCCTCATCTCCTTTCTCCTCCTGCGCAATTCTCGTGCTCTCTCTTTTTCCACGTTGTTTGTGACGATCATCATGACGCCTCATCCACTCGCTAGCTGGATGATGACGCGAATGGATGCAGCGGGTATTGTGACGACATTAATTATCAGTGGAATTGACGATGTCCAAATTCCGTGACAGGTGTCAGTTGCGCATACGTATGTCGGTATGACCTGGAACTTGGGCTCCCTTCTTCCTCCTGTTAAAAGTTTTGCGTTGTGCGTTACAGGTATAGTATTTTGGTATATCGACATAGAGTAATGTCTTTGCAAATAGAACTTGCTAGCACAATTGGAAAACGCTGTTAATGTTGTGTTTGGATGCATTTCCGCTCTCTCTTGAGCATTCTTTTCCGTAAAGTATACTCTCTGTCCGTTCTCTAAGTGAACGCTTAAGGGGACAACCGTTGGGTATCGTTCGTGGATTTCAAAATTTAAGAGGCGCCAAATAGCCTCATTACTGCTAAATATATCTCCCCAATTGGTACTGAGTCACTTTATCCACCGCATTTTCATTGGCTAACCCGAAAACGGCCATGTCACTGCTTTTAGTGACGTATTTGCAAATGTACTTAATCGATTTAACAGAGTGGTAGTACTCGACATTGATGTGTGCTTGAAACATTTTTGTAAGGAGAGGAGAATAAGGCAAAACCCACATGCTATCAATTTCGATATCTTTGTTTTGGTTGTTAACCTTAACTGTAACAGTCGCTGTGAAGCCCCCGTTTTCAGTTTCCGTCTTCTGTATAAAGGATAACCATCGTAGGCTGAGTGTGTGTCATCAATGAACTGTCGTGGATAGTTTTTAGTACATCTACCATCTTTCATGGACGTGCCATCTGGTTTAAAGGTCCACTCGGCCCATGGATCATGTTCTTTGACACTACTTCGAGTAGCAGTGGATCCTTTTGAAGATCTGGCAGCTCAGCAGAAATTATATCATCTATTTCAGTCGGTCGGGTTTTTTCTTTAAGCCATACCAATTTGTGTGCCTGTGGAAGACCTCGCTTAAGCCATCCAACAGCGGGTTTCTCCAAATATATGGCTTTTCGTAATAACCTCAATAAATTTGATTAGTTTTTGCTTAAATAATCTCGCTGTTAAATCATGACGATCAATCGGTGATTGGCCTTCCAAAAGCTCAACTGTAATCTCTGACCACTTAGGGTTGCACGTGATGGTTACAAAAAGATCTGGACGACCTTGATTGCGGACATAGGACATAGCATCTAGAGCATATTCGTGCATGTGTCTCGAATTGCCAGTGAATGTAGCCGGTAATATTACCTTCCTTCCTATATCAGGACATTCCGGTCATTAGCCACAGCATCCCGTTGATGAATATAATCATCAAAACGCAGTTTTTTTCTGATTTAACCTAATACAAAGAAGCCGTTGACATTCGACTTTCGCGTACATATCTACGATGTACAGATGCAACAACTGGCGGAATCGTAAGCTGTGGTCTGAGGATCCCTCTCTCAGCATAATGCGGCGTGCATAAAACTACAGAGAAGATACTTTTTTGCGTCGCATTTTCTGTGAGAGGATCGGTTTGCTTTACGTTAAAACGCCGTTCGTGTTGACCAGATGGCCTCTTGTCTGCCCGTATAACTACTTTATACTCGTCTGTAGGCATCCTTTCTAATGCTGTTTTAAACATTTTTTTCAGGTGGTTGTGCGAATGAAATAGTCTCTGCAGACTTAAAACGATGTCTTGTCGCGCGCCAGATATGTTAGCACATCGTTGATTAGCCTCTAATATTATGAGGTAGCCAGTGACCTTCCTCATGCTTTGGAGATCAAGTGTGCAAAGTTTCATCAAGATCGAAAAAAACTGCAGGTTTGTATTAAATATACACAAACTCACAGACATTCTTCTTTATATATGTAGATTTTCCACAGGGGCTAATACAGGGTCTTTATAATTAAAGTTCCCTTTTGACATGGCTATAAAAAAAACTACTGGACCAAAAGCTATAATACTTGGTAATATTATACAAGAGGGCATGGGAAGTTCATACCCACCAAAATAAAATTAGTTCCAAAGGTCACCACCAGCATGGAATGGCGCTCTATGCAATATTCGTATACGAAATTAGATACGTAGACACAGGTTAACAAGGCACAGGTCTTTAATATTTACTAAAATTAGTTACATGTTGAATGTGGCCTCCACTATTTACTGAAAGCAGGTTACACCGGATTACTGCGTGCTCAACTTTGATTCTTTGGCTGCAAGTTTTGGTTTGGTTTGGTTTGTTTGGTATTAACGTCCTTTTCAACTGCTATGGTCATTTCAGGACGGCGTTATAGGGGCCGCAAATTTTGCCTCGCAAGGGTTCTTTAACGTGCAGCCGGCAAACGACTACACGGGACCAACGGCTTTACTTCCCTTCCGAAGGAAGTGCGTGATCTCAGGATTTCCCCCTGAAAAATCCTCGTCGTCCTCGGCCGGGATCGAACCCGCGTACTCGGGTTGGCTGCAAGGATCGTTGCTGTAAACTTCAAACACCGGCCCGCAAAGTGGAGAGGAACGGACGGCAGCCAAAACCTGTCACCGCTTACTTCGGAATGCGGTAACCAAAAAAAGGTAAATCACGATCAGGTCCAGCCTATCGCAATGAAAAGAAAAACAATATTAGATATCAAATAAAACAAGCAGACGCATAGGTGAGAACGAAATTAAGAGCAAGGCAACTAAAAAGACATTTATTATTGATTAATCTAATGAGAGCTTAATAACATCGAGGATTACGAAAAGCATACCTCCCACAGCAGGAAGCCAAGCCAAGTGGGGAATCCACCGGCTGCAATCGGTTGTGGTCCTTCCACTTGCTTGACGTACGAGATAAAGCTGTGATGACGCTGGACCCTCCCGGAGAAAGTAATATGGGCGAAAAAGTGTACGTTGTTTCCACTCAGTTCCTCTCAACATCTTCTCCACTTGTCGTTTGAGGTTTGAACCAATGCAGCCGTACACACTTCAATTGTTCGACTCACAAAGTTCATGCGACGCTAATGTAGAACAGCTCCTTCCCTATTGTTGGTTTCGCTTCTCGGACGCTCCACAAAATGACGTGATGAGCTCAGCTGCTCTCTCCCGGGTGGGCCACGGTGCTGGTCTTTTTCTCCAGGGTATTCCGAACTTGATTTTGCCGAAAAAAATAAAATGTCAAAATTTTTAACGGGCGAATTGCTTGCCTTAATCGAATGTCTTATGGGTCCTTTGGGGGTGAGACTCTCTTCCAAGTTGTTGATCGCAATCGCTGAACGTTGATGTTCCTCCAATTGTCGGTCCAGATGCACAGAGTATGTGTCAGAAATCCTTTTGGTACTGGGAGTAGATGGGCGGTATTCGCAGACGGAAGTCTTTCCTCCTTTAACCATCAATTTAGGAGTTGTATCGAACTCGGTTCCATTTTTCCCGATGACGTCTCCGTTTCTCACTAGAAAAACTCAATTTCAAATGTTCATTAGAAATCCTGCGATTACCTTCGTTCGCTTCAGCTGTCGATATCGGTATTCGTCCATTCTTTGTCTCCATAACATTACATCGGTGCTGTAATCTGAACACTTTCTCCATTCCCGTGTCTCAGACGTTGCCTTATATTTGCTCTTAATTAGCCCATTACCTATGCAAATATTCGCTACCAATCGATGCGCTCTACCGCGATTTCTGCGCTTCTGGCCTGCTCCATTATCATTTGCAGGTGACGAGCTATTACAACGCTTGCTCCTCTTATCGCCTTGGCCGCCTGCCAATCTGGCTTTGCGTGTTATGTAATCAGATGCGCTTTTATTACCTGGCTCCGTCTGTTGACCTAACACCTTACTTTTTCTTTTTGTAAAGTTATTAATTAACCTGTTATGTCATCAGATGGAATTTTGCTCGTCAGCTCCATCTGGTGACATGACAGATACAGTGATAATATCTGTTTCCCAGAAAAAACTTAAAAACTAAACATAGTAGCTCTTTTTTAACCATTATATGGACAAATGACAAATATCCATTTGAACAGAGAATAATAATAGATGTATATGCATTAGAACAAAAAAAAGTCCTAAACACATTAGAAAAAAAAATTAGGACGCCTCAATCCCAGAACGCTCGTAATTAACAGAGAAGCAATATGTATTTACAGAGTCGAGTCACATTATTATGACCAACAGCTAATATCCCGAATAACCGCATTTAGCGGCACGGAGAGCAGCTAGACGGCGTGAGAGTGAGTCAATAAGATTCTGGTAGGTTTCTACTGGTAACTGTTGCTATGCAGGCTATAAAACATCCGATAGTTGCTAAAGGTTACACGGTGGTTGTTCCATAGCACGCAATGACGATCGAAGTGATCCCAAAGGTTCCTCAAACCACCCCCAACAATTGCAGCCGTATGACACGTCGCATTGTCCTGCTGGAACGTGCCATCCCTCTCTGGGAAGACAGTCGCCAGGTATGGGCATACTTGATCTGCAATTATGGATAAATAACCGAATCGGTGGAGAATGCCTTCCACAGGTATCAGTGGATCCAGACAATGCCATGAGAACAGTTACCACACAATGACGCTGCCGCCACCAGCCTGGATTCGTCCAACAATGGTTGCAGGATGCTTGTTTTCGGAGCTTTCTCGTCTCACCCGCCAACGGCCGTCACTTTTGTGGAGCAGAAATCGTGACTCATTGGAGAGGGCAACCTTTTTCCAGTCAGAAGTGGTCCAGTTTCTGTTGAACAAATTGAAGCCGTTTTTGGCGATGAACGCTCGTCAGCATGGGTGCGGTGATCATCCGTCTGCTGCGGAGGCCCATACGTAGCAGGGTCATCTGTACTGTGGTTTTAGAGACACGTCTGGTAGCACACTCATTGCTAAGAGCGGTAAGTTGGTACACTGTAGCTCTTCGGTTGGCCTTCACACATTTTCGCAGCCGACGTTCACCTCTCTCATCAATGGCACATGATGCTCCACAGTTCCAATACCGTTTATTCTGAACGGTACCATTTTCACAGTCTTGGTACACTTTAACTACAGCAGCACGAGAACAGTTCACAAAATGCGCGGTTTCCGAAATACTGTCACTCTTGGCCCGAAAGCCGATTATCAACCCCTTTTCCAATCTGATAAATCACGTTTCTTACCCATTGCAGCAACGAGTGATATGTTTTTAACATCGACAATCGAACAGTGAAGTGTACATTTCTTCGGGTGGGACGAAAGCAGTGCTTTCACGAAGCTCACCCTACCGGAATAAGTTCCGCATGAAATACACTGAACTAGGCAAGAAACCTGACTAACCCCAGAGGTCTTCCACATTATGAAAATTGACGATTGTCAGAAGATTGGGAGAGGGGGCGGGGGTGGTATCACATCTTCCAATAATCAGGGAAGGAAACGTTGCCAATGTCTTCGAAGTTGACATCAAGAATATGCCTCGGTTTTCTATACTTTGTATGCCACTTCATTTCCATCAGGTTGTTAATATTTCAGCCACCAGGTCATTGTCATGGTTCCTCATCATCTGTACCATGTTCATCAGGAGTTTTTGGACACACTACCAAGTTGAGTAATGTTCAGATACGAGTGGATGTAATGATATTTTACGGTCCTTCTTCCATGCTGGGCAATGGTCCTCAGTGTAACATTATGGAACGACTGGAGTTCACTCCATCTGCTTTTACATAAGGTTGCCCACGCAGGCATGCCATAAAGGAGGATGGTCCGAATCATCGTCTTGTATAGTAACAGCTTATTGTCGATGCTGAGGGCACTGTTCCGACCCAAGAGAGCTATGAGGCTGTACTTAGCCTTCTTTGTTTGTTCAGAACGTAAGTCACGTGACAGTTCCAGGAAAGTCTTGACTCGATTCTAACGCCAAGGTACCTGTAATTGTCGACGCATTCAAGTTCCTTATTGAATAGGACAATAGAATCCGGAGGACGCTTAAGTCAGTAAGAATGAGGTAGTTATTGAATCAATGTCAATGCAAGGTGAAAAAGAAGGATCTGAACCTCGCGATATATACTTCAACGCCCTCCACTTATCCTTGCTAGAATAAAGTTTAGAGAATAGGGATTTAAAGTAGTCTGTCTTTGACCTTTTAATAAGGTTCATTAGATCGTTAGAAAATCTCTTAAAGGTATTTAAAGTATTCGTGGAAGGGTTACGGCGCGTTTTACGATGGAGCGCATTCTTTTTTGTTATCAATTTCATGAGCTGCTGAATGATCCAATGATCGTGAATGTTGCTATTTTGGCACTTACGACAGCGTAATGGAGTGAGCGGCAGATACCTGTCATGTGCAATTCGAAGGCGAGTTCAAAGAATCAAAGAGTTGGCTAGTCTTCATTGGTATTAGTCAAAATAGCTGCCCAATGCGTTAACATTACATATAAGTTCAGTATTGCAACCCGATTAATTGAAATAGTTCGCTTACGCATAAAATTAGAATATGAAACTTGGGGAATGTTAGTATTAAAAATTATTATTAATAACGGGAAATTATCTGTTGTAGAGATGATCCGATCTCACTGTGTTCACGACACCAGGTTTCAGTGAAAACTAGTAAGTTTGGGCTTATTTGCAAAGATTCTATGTTTGCAAGAGCAGTCGGCAAATTCGTGTTGATGCTTCTAATGTCTAAATAGAATAAAGAGAATTAAATATTTATGACGCCATTAGGCATTAAATGCTAAGGGAATAACTGTTGTCATCATCCACATGTCTGCTAATAATGTAATCATATTAGTGAACATCTAAATCCAACTGGAATCAGGTATTATCTTAGAAGAAATTTACAATTATTCTTGACTAGACCTGGGCAAGCTCCTTCTTCCATGAGGCTGGCTGGCAGAACCAAGGACTACAACTTTTTAAGCTTGGAAGCTCAACATTTTCCCCTAGTAAAAATGTTGGGCCAACAACATCAGTAAGATATTGTCGAAGAACTCTTAAGAACAATGCTAGAGATATCATTTAACTTAAGTAAAAGATTAAAATAAGAGGAAAAAGGTTTTATCAAACCAAGCTTTTATAATGTTTTATTTAGTGGCAACAATACAGCTTAATTTTGCAACAATAAACAATAGATACATTTACCTCTCGCCATAACGAAATGTCCAATTGTTACAACAATCAATTCGTAGTAATGAGTTAGTACCATTAGAACACGAACCAATGAACCGATTTGAAAATTTTTTTCTTTATCATAAATTGTCATCGATTCTGCATAAGTGTGTCAAATTGCAGCTCCCTAGCTTGTCGGAAAGTTGGTTTAATATTGATTACAAGATTTGACCTAAACAAACTAACACAGCAAAGTTATAAAAAGCTTATGAAAAATACCAAATCTTATATATAAAATTCATTTTCCGTTTGATGTTTGTTTGTTCGTTTGTTTGGCCAGCGACAGTTTTTAGCCATCGGATGGCGCCACCATCGCACGACTTCGCTTTCGACGAAAGATTCTGTTTATTTGGTTGCACCATGATCTTTTAATCCTGTGATCTGTGCACACATGCGAACTCCATTGTTGATCTGCTATATTTGATGAAGAGTAGGGATCCTGAATATAGAATTATCAATGACGTATATTATTAAAGTATATTCTGAATCGTATTGTTTGTTAACATTGCCACCAAAGTGAAGCCATGACAGTTTTGAGCAGGAGTGAGCCGTGGAACAGTTAACTGCCTGGCTGCTTTGCTTTTGAAGATTTTGGGCCCAAGGAATAATTAATTCAAAACCAGTTCCGCGTACAATGTACAAATGGACACGAAAAAAGGATCAGAAATCACTTTCCTCAAGCTTAAATCGAAAATACGTAACTGAAATGAAAAAAACGTAACTGAAAGATGATCGAAACGAAATTGAAATAGAAACCATAATCGAAACTTGCTTATAAAATATAATAAAATACTTAAAATACAAAGGTAACGAAACCATAAATTTATCACTCCGTGATTAGAGTGTGAAGAATTAATCAGTTACCCTCCTATTTAGCAATGTGTTTTGTATCATCTTCACTCACTTTCGGCCATGAGGTTTCTGGGAGGCGGAGCTTCCCAATAATCCCTTCAAGTATGACGTCAAGTTTCGAGGTCTATCTTTAATATACGTCATTGAGAATTATATCACAGCCCACTAGATAAAGGCCTGAGTGCTGTTTTCAAAATGGCGGCGCTCGCAGGCGGACTGTCTGTGTGAAATAAGATGGAATAGAAGAATTATTTTCACAAATTTGCTTTAATCTTCTAACGAAATCTAAGTTTTTGAACCTTGTTATTTAAATGGCTTTATGTTTCAATCAAAACAATGGCAACATACGTGCAAATAAATACAGTTTCATTTCTTTCAAAGTAGAACCATGTATGGAGGAAGAGAAAAAGCGTCTATTCTATAAAAAATTTCGAAACCATATATGATGGTTTTAGAAATCTGCAAAAATTAGTTCCTGTAATAGATTAATTATTTTGGTTAGATTTTGTAAGAAAATTAAAGCAAATTTATGAAATAATTCTTCTATTCCGTCTTATTTCACACAGACAGTCCGCCTGCGAGCGCCGCCATTTTGAAAACAGCACTCAGGCCTTTATCTAGTGGGCTGTGATTATATTCAGAAAATTGAGAATTATATGTATTCAGGATCTCTATCGAGGAGTCGAGTTATGCCAACACCACCTCTACTCAAAACCTGAGCGCGAAAACGTCGTACATTGTTACATCACCTCAACACCTAGAGAAAAGGCTTGCAGACAAAAGGTGTATACATTGTTACATCATCATCAAGGAGCTATTGTTAATCGCATTTCTACCAACAATAGGTTATAAATTTGGCCGCTTGATGATGATATAATAATGTATATTACGGCCAAAGCCCAAGTTCGGCCAGTTCCCGAATCGGCCGGCCATTTCGCACTTTGGCCGAATAGTGTGGCCCATGTCCGATATCCGAAGTATCGGGAAATCCCTGGCTGTGCTGATGCAAGACTGTCCGATAGGCGGATTATGATATTATTTCAGTTAAAGCACTGTATAAAGAAAGTATGGACAATCATTGTTGCAAGAATCCATTTTCATTCCTTTTTCATATGATGATTGCTCCTTGTTGTGAAAGTATTCTGCAGTAAATTCAAACTTACAGATTGAATACTTCCTGTTTGACAAAATTAGAGGGAAATTTGCCTGTGAAGTATGAATTTGCTACAAAACAAGAAGCAATCATCATTTGAAATAGGATACAAAATGGCTGCCTACAACAATGGACTGTCCATACTTTCTCTATATAGTTCTTTAATTGAAGTTTACGGCAAAGAAAAACTTATTGTGCCAGTAACAGAAAACAAAGGCGTTATTTTGTACTATGTGCACACAGAAGAGTTATGCGAGTTGCTATATGATTCTTGAAAATTGGACATGGAGGTCGCACGCGGGATGGAAAATGAGCTATAAACTAAGTACAAAAATGTCACCACGGAAATCATTACATTGTATCTCCCCATATGCAAGCCATGTCAGACCAAATTGTCTAATCCTAGGAAAGGCGTAGTTTCTAAATCTTTGATATTTAAAGAATTTAATGAAATTGGTAGACTTTACAATACAATAAAGAGAGACTAGTTTCGCCGTTTATTCCTGACTTTATCACGGATATAAACTACACTAGAGGCTTCTCGCCCTTATATACAGAAAATATGGTACAAGGGAGTAATATGATTGGATAAAAATGAAAAAAAATATTTTTAGAACTTATCGATATGCAAAGTAACCCAGACGGCGAATACTAGTTTCTACTCAATTACCAGAACCAAGTTCATATTATTGCGAGCTTTGAAAAGCAAAAGAGCAGAAGAAGTTGCTTACCAGCTACTGGATTTCTTCACCACCATAGGTGCTCCAAGTGTGCTTCAATCAGATAATGGAAGAGAATTTGCGAATCAAGTTATAAATGAACTAAAGAACAGATGGCCTGAATTGAAACAAGTGTTCGGAAAACCAAGGCATAGCCAAAGCCAAGGTTCAGGCGAACGTGCCAACCAAGATGTTAAGAATAAGATGCAAAAAAATGAATCAGCACATTGGGCTGACAGTTTCAGATTCATTCAGTTCATGAAAAACCGTTCTTTTCATCAAGGAATTCAGCAGTCGATCTATTAGGCCGTGTTTGGCTGCAAAGCAAAAGTGGGACTGAGCACCTCAAATCTGCCCAGAGAGATTGTCGATAACTTTGTTACAGAAGAAGATCAGGAGAACGTCGAACAAGAAATGGAGGATGCTATAAGTGCAATGACTTCCTCTGCAACCGAACCTGCTGCCGTGGCGGAGCCATCGGAAAATCCAGACCAGTTGCCTGACAATAACAATGCAAACATATTCTGTGTAGTGTGTGAAAAAGACTGCAGTTCAGCCCATTCTTGTGGATCCTGCGGCAAAGATGTCCACGTAATTTTTGAAATAAGTAATGAAGCAGACGAAGTATACGGAGGAAAAATTATTTGCAGATTATGTAATAATAAACAAGAAATTAGGAACAAGATGCTAAAAAAAATTCAGATGCAAAATTCCCACCAGCGAAAGTTGGAGATAATGCACGCATCCGTAGACCAGATGTTGACAGAGGTCGCGGTGATCCACGAAGCATCCTTGCAGTTGTCATGAACGTCGAGGGCGCTTTCTACAAGCTAGAAACGGAACACGGTGTTCTCAAACAACTGTATTCCAGAAGTGAGTTTTCCATTCTGAATGAGAAACTGCTCACATTGGCAACCGTGGGCACAGAAGAAAGATCACTACGAACCGTCGCGTCTTCACAATCACTGACCGGTGGCCAAGGCTATACCCAACGCAATTGCACTACCAAGTACTCAACAAATCGCTGCAAATGTAAAAATAGCAAATTGTTGTGTAATTCGAAAGTTCGTAAATGTTCATCTTGTTGTAAGAAGTGATAGAGATCGATAACACTAGTCAACACACTTTTTGGAACAGAGATCACAGATAATGTTCTTAGTAGTAATTTGTAGGTAGAATCCGAATCTGCTTTTAGATTTTTTCTATCACGTCAAGTTTCCAAGTTATGCACATCGAGATTTCTATGTTAAAGTAATGGGGTGTGAAGAGAAGCGGCTAGAATGTTAAAGTATCCATATTTTGGGGCAGCAAGGAAATTTACCAGGCCTCAAACACTGAATGATTTAAAAATGTTTCATTATATAACAAGAAAACTGTGCGTGCTAGAGAAATTTAAAAATTATATTCGTAATCAGCAGAAAAAATACTACCAAAAATCACCCACTTTCATTTTGTGCCAAGAAAAATCTTAAATTTTGTTGCCCAGTGTAATTTACATTAATTAAATAATAAGAACTCCATTTAATTAAAAGAAATAGAAATAAAAATTAATAATAAAAACAATTGAATAAAAGTCACCAGGTGGAGAAATACAAAGGTTGAAATGGACGAACACAGATGAAACAAAGGTCTTGTGGAGCTTATGTAGATGAAACACAGATGAAAAGAATGTCTTGTGGAGAAATGTTACACGAAACACAGGAAGGATCACAGTAACAAGTGAAGAAAATCTATGATGAAAGTCCGATGATCCGTAGAAACGTAGATGACAAAATTAAATTGTATTTAAAAAACGTTTTCGGGATTTTTATCCCATCTTCAGTTTCAACGGATTATCGGACTTTCATCATAGATCTTCTTCACCTGAGAGTGTGTTCCTTCCTATGTTTCGTGTAACATTTATCCACAAGACCTGCTTTTCATCTGTGTTTCATCTACATAAGCTCCATAAGACTTTTGTTTCATCTGTGTTTCGTCCACTTCAACCTTTGTATTTCTCCACTGAGTGACTTTTATTCAATTGTTTTTATTATTTATTTTTATTTCTATTTCTTTTAATTAAATGGAGTTCTTATTTTTTAATTAATATACTTTATTACAACTCCTATTCTTATATAATTGATAATTTACTATAATAAACTAATTTGACTGACTTTGGTAATTTAGTATAATCAATATAATGTGATTATCATTACGGTATACAAACACCCAAAATCTGCTCATGACCTTTTTCTTCCGACTTTGGCCGATCTCCCGAAGCCATTTCGCAAACTGGCTGGCCAAGTCGCGAAATCAAGAAAAGATCGGACATTGGCCGGTTAATGTGAGGCGAAATTGGCCATTTCCCGATTTGGCCGACCAGTTCCCACTTTGGCCGATTTTGGGGTTTGGCCGTAACATATACACCTTATGTCTGCAGGCCTTCTCTCTTGGATGTGTTGCATCACCCATAGTAGGATATTGTTAATTATATTTCTAGGAATAATAATCCCGAAATTGTCCCTACTGTAGATGATATAACAATGTATGATTTTTCCATGAGCAGGCTTTCTCTATAGGCGGTGTTGGTTAAGCCCCTTTTATTGCATGATTTTGGCTACACTCCAAACTTTTTAACAATCGTAAACGTATACAAATTCTTACAGAGATAACAATGAGAAACCTAAGAATTCCATTGGAAGGGATATCGTTTATCTCACAGGAGAGTTTCGCCAAACCCTTCCAATTATTCCACAATGAACATCTGCAGATGAACTCAGTGCTTGTTTCAGAGTATCCACCATTAGATAATTTCGCCACAAAAAGAAATTAATTACTAATATGAGGGTGCGTATTCTTGGTGACACAGTCATAAATTTTGTAAACAACTACTCAGTCTTGGAGATGAAAAATTACCCACAATTGTGCCAGGTTTAATTTCTCTCTCACCTGATTTCTGTATGCTGTTGTCGTCTGTGTGAGAAATAATTATACATACTGTGTTCCCGAACATAATAACAAAAATTGAGGACCGACAGTGGCTTTGAGAACGTATAATTCTTGCACCAAAGAATGAGAATGTAAATAAAAAACGACATCATTTTGCAAGAGTTGCCAAGATGTTGCATTTCATAATAAATCTATTGACACTATTATGGACCAAGAGTAAGCTGAAAACTAACCCACAGAATTTTTAAATTCCGTGGAACCCACCTGGCATGCCACCACATAAGTTCAATGTGAAAGCAGGGCCAGTAATAATATTGAGAAGTGTGGATACCCCCAATTTATGCAATGGTACTAGACTGTCACTAATTTTATGCCCATTATCACCCAGACAACAATTATCTAGGTTATAATTTCCTGTGCGATTTGTTTTCGCAATGAAGATTAACAAAGCACAAGGGCAATCTCTTAAAGTCGTTGGATGAATTTGGAAACACCATGTTTTTTTTACGCGGACAATTATATGTAGCATGTTCTGGAGTGGGTACACCGAAAAATGTGTAAATTTATGATCCTAATGGCCGGACAAAAAATAGTGTACCCAAAGGCATTCGAGAAACACATTCTATGTCAAAATAATGGACCTTTATGCATAACTAACATTTATTATTTTTTTGTAAATAACTGCCAATTACAATATTTGAACAATTTTTGTATTTAATATATTCTGTTATTATAAAATCTTTTAATTTTCTTATAACAATTTTGCTGATTTTTGTGAAGTTTTGTATGTAATCGTATTATTGCTACTATTTAATTGCACGTTTTTTTTTCATCCACCCATAGCGGGCGAAGCCGCGGGTAATCAGCTACTAATAAAAATAAACAAAAATGTCAACATTATTCAGATAGAAGCATAAAATATTTAATATTCCACTGACTTCATTCACATTTTAATAGAAATGTTAAAATATTTATAGTTTATAATAAGTATAATAGTAATGACTTTTTTTAACTTTTATTTTATATTTCTAACGTATTATATTCCAGAGGTATCTCCGACTCTTGTATCTACCTTTCCGTACTTCAATTTACTTCCCATTCCGCCCCCTCCGTTAGAATATAAATTGCTGTTAGTCTCTTCCGTCGGACGTCTCTTTACTTTACAACGTCAAACGTTAAGTTAAAAATCTGCATGCATTCCTATGGATTCGGTGAATAGGGTGCTGCTCCTCTACTGTGTATCTTGCCGCCCCGTAAGAAGCACCATCGACCGCATCACAAATTTCCTTCGCGAGAAATTGAGTACGTGCTGTTTTGTGTTTTTTTTAAAATTACTATCGAGTATTTGGGAAAAAATTTCCATGTCGTGGATTAGCAATATAATTTAAAGATATCCAACAGTATTTCATCTTGGATGGATTTCCCCTTTAACTGGCGACAATTGATTTATGGATTAATTTTACTTTGAGACAAGTTGCAATATAGGACGATAAATTTGTAATTAGTTTAAATAAATCAAATTAATTTCTCCGATGTGCGTCTAGTTAAGCATATCTATTCAATTCATTTGAAAATCGTTAACAAAGAAACATTTCTAAGGCATCAATATGCATAAGAACAATACCCTTCATTTCAAACAGTCTATGGCCTTCCATTTGCTAGTCAACGTTTTCAAAATATTACGTTTAAATATACTCTATATACAAATTGATCTGAGTAATTGTAACACTCGAGATCGAGATGTTATGATAGATCAATTAGTGTCATTCGTTTAATCTCATTCAATCAGATTTAGGCAGTTCTGTCACCTATTGCTATCTCTATAATTGCCATTAATTGAAACTAGAATCTGTAAATGAATCTGCATATCAATCAGGAAAGTTATATTGGAATAAAATTGTAGAGTTTTAATATCCTATCACGAAAGTGATTACAATTATTTACTTTATCTTCGATATTTTTATAAGCATTTTTACCTAGAATGCTGTAACGTAGTGTCAAAAATAGTTTAAAAATGACACTTTATTAAAATTACTGTTGTTTAACATTAGCAATGTAACGTTGCCAAGATCTTCTATGCTATTAGCATCTTGAGTTAAATGTTCTTAATGTACTAAGCTTTGCTCTAGTGCTAAGAATAATTACTGTTCTTACTGACTGATTGCGTGCAATAATTGCAATCGATTCCTTTATCTACTTCCTCTTTCACCTGATCTGATAAACTAGACTTGTCACTACCAACAAATGATTACAGCACACGCGAAAACAGACGCTCTCAACGAACCGTCAACGAGCCTTTATTTGTTGTAAACGTATAGCCAAATACAGAAGACTTAATCTTGTCTATTTTCAATGAAGATAATGACATCTTTAAACAGTAGCTTTTTAGTATTCATCCTAATGAGGAGGGCCTGGTGTATTTTTGAAATTTTTTTTTTCAGAGGAAGACCTGCAAATATTTTTCATAAGTTTCATAAGGGGAAAAAATTGTCCGCTTCTTCTACCTCTACCTTCGTTCAGTGTGTCATTTCATAAATAATTTCATAAACAAATAAGATTTTTGGCACTGCTTTTAAACCCTACTCTAAATTCACTACTTAACAAAGAAACAATAGAGCTTTTCATGCTCATTTCTGGGTTTTCTTTAAGGAATACAAAATATTCGTAGATATCCAGATTTTTTGGATGAGCTGAAATAGCTTAATTTACAGCAAAACTTATTTTATTTTTCCTTTCACAGTTAAAAAACCGATGCTGTTAAAAAGTATTTAATCTTTAAAAATGAGGAATATTTTTAAGTATAAAAGTGGCACATTGGGTAACATCGTGTATATATTTATTTTTTTTAATTTTATTTTATAACTAGGTGATATACTCAGCGTTGCTCGGCCCTTTATTTGATGAAATTTTGTGAAAATTTGAATGTGTATATAAGTATTAATTTATGAAAAAGGTTTAGAATTAATACAGTAACTATTCATTTTAGACAATCAAAGAGAATTCTTCAAAATGCTTGCATTCGAATTTTGTGTCCACATTAGTGTTTACCCAGAAAAGTCCACATTTCATCCTAAAATTTTAGAATATCAATGTATATTGGATTATTTCTGTCTTTATTTTAAAAAGTACTTCATAAATGGATTGAGAGAGGAGAGGAACTCAGTTGACAGTCTCATCAATATCCGTAACTATTTCAAAAGAGTTGTATTCAGCACCTTAACATTTTCAGCAAAAGCTTGAGCGGATAGTAGTACAGATAATCCAAGTTAAGAGTCTATCGTCGGAACCAATCAATAGTGTAAAAATTCCTTTCTTCGGACTCCTCAGACATCAACCTATTACTCTAACAGGTTTACAGAAACAATTACTATACGTATATTTCATATCACAGTTTCGAGCACCGACTTTTAGAAAATCTTTTATATGAAGCATCGTGCGTTATTGGCTTAGAAGTGTGGAAATCAGGATGGTGAAAAGATCTATAAATTATAAAAACGATAACTTCGATCGGGTTACTTCTTTCTAACAAACCTCCCTCTGACCCACCTTCCACGGGTGTTTCTACCTGAGTGTTTTTAAGGCCAAGGGCCGTGCTCGGTGATGACGGGATTGATTCTTATAAGTATTAAGGCAAACGAATTGGTAATTTTAATTAAGCAATTTCTAATTTATATTTCTCTCATAGTCAATACAGTTTAATAGCAATTTTACGGCTTGTACCATTTAAAACGATTTACTTATACCTTCTCAATTAATAAAGAGGATGATTCTTGATCAAAAATGACTACACATTATTAATATTCATAGAAAATTGGAAGAATGATGTGATGGTCTAGACGAGTGAAATAAAGAATTTCGAGTGTGTTTTACCGTTGGTGACGTTTTAGGAGGGTAATCTGGATTCTGTTGCTTTCATCTGCTATGGCTGATCGTGTAATGGAGGGCGGCTCCGCACATTCTTTCGGCGAAGTCCGACATATTCTCCAAGTGTTTACCTAACAAGATTTTGCCTTTCCGCAATGATAATTGTCATGGAGGTAACAGGAGCAAAGAACGGGTAACTGCAACGATATTAGCGAACATGCCCGGTATTGAAAAACTTAAATTGCTAGTTTCTACTCCACGGTTGTCGACGGTAAGTGTTGGGGAAGGTCGTCTGGTTTTCTTTCTGGGAACAAGATCTGGGTGCTGATGTCTGACTCCAGGGTAGGGTTGAACATGCTTATTTTTCAGTGTCCAATGGAAGTCGTTCAGCATTCACCACTAATATTCAGCGTTCTTTTAATGTTCGTAATGGAAGGACTTCTGCTTCCACTTTCTGGTTATGAGTATCGGGTCAGCATGTGTTTTAAGAGTCCTGCTTCACCACATAGTTCTTGCATTTTCCGAGATTCAACTCCAACATTCGGAAGCTTGATCCGAGATACTTGGACGAACGCATCAATCTAAGCATTACCGGAGGACTAAACTACCTCTGAGCTGGATCGCTACGTGAGAGCGAGACTGTTGCCCATCATCGTATGATCAGAAGAATCGGCGGCGACTCCCCAAATGAGAGAAAAGGAGACCGGCCTTGGATACCTGATCACTCCTGTATGTAGACTTTTGGAGGAACTTCTTATTTCTCCTGCTCCCACTCTCTCAATCACGTGAAAAGCTCCAGATGTTCATCTGGCTGATATAATGTTTGTTCATCGGACTTGATCAATCTGGCTGATATTTCAAGCCATTTCCTATCATCAGGTTGCTGTCTGAGTTTTAACTGGTTTTCAAAGGCTTATGTCTCGAATTATTTGGAAACACTTGTGAAACGCCAAAAACCGTGGACAAGGTTAAATAAAAGAAAAATTTTTTAGTTAAGGCATCGTTATCCAACGATAAAAGGGTTTTAGCATCAAAATGTTATGAGCAGTAGCGGCTCGTGACTATAATAAGTGGAGGGGCACAAATGCAAAATTTCAGGTTCTTAGGCCTTTTCGTACAAAAGTACGAAAGTAGGCTTGATTTGTATTTGGAGTCTCGCGGCCCCTGCCGAGGCCTCAGAGGACTATATCAATTTTAGTATGTAACAGCTAAACTTTTAAGCAACACATAATAAATATAAAACAATTCAGGTTTCTGGACTTCTGGTTTTAAATTTATAGCTTTGAGGCCGCCAAAGGCCCCGAGGCCTATACCAGTTTCCTTGCACATTGTCTATAATTTTTAAGTAACGCACTGTAATAATATAAAACTTCAAGTTCTTAGGCCTTTTTAATATTCAAATGTTAGAGCTTATTTGTGATTTGGGCTTCAGGGCCCCTATGGAGAACTAAGAGCCTTAGACCAGTTTTTCGTGTATATTAGCTAACTTTTTTAGTAAACTACTATAAATATACAAATTTTCAGATTTCTAAGCCTTTTCGTTTAAACATTATAGTTCTGTTTGTATTTAGGGCCCTTGCCAGGGCCCCAGAGGACTATATAAGTTTTAGTGTATAAGAGCTAAAATTTTCAGTAAACGTCATAAATATGCAAGAATTCAGATTTCTGGACTTCCCGTTCAAAAGTTATAGCTTGATTTGTGACTGGGGGCTCAGAGCATAATACCAGTTTTTAGTGCATATTAGCAAACTGTTTAAGTAATTTTCTATAAGTAAACAAAATTTCAGATTTCTAGACCATTTCGTTTAAAAGTTGTAGCTTTGCTTGTGTTTGGGGCCTGTGGAGCTCTGCTGGGGCCTATAATACTTTTTTGTATATATGCAATATTTTATTTAGTACCACACTATGAATATACAAAATTTCAGGTTCCTAGCCTTTCCGTTCAAATGTTATAGCTTCAATTGTATATGGTGCCTCGAGGCCCCTGGCGGGATTCTAGAAGCTTATATCAGCTTCCTTCTATATTGGCTATATTTTTAGTACCAAATTAAAAATATACAAAATTTCAGGTTTCTAGACCTTTCCGTTCAAAGGTTATAACTTGATTTTATTTGAAAACTCGGGGTCTTCTGGCGGGCCCCATAGGCCTACATCACATTTCTTGTATATTTGCTAAATTTTTTTTAGTACCACACTATAAATATACAAAATTTCACGTTCCTAGTTCGTTCCCTTCAAATGTTATAGCTTCAATTGTATTTGGGGCCTCGGGAGCTCCGGCGGGGCCCTAGGGGCTTATATCACTTTTCTTTTATATTGGTTTATTTTTTTAGAACCTCACTACAAATTTACAAAATTTTGGCCCTCTTTGTCCACCCAAGAGGATTCGCTATACTTTTAGCACCTCCTCCGTATAGGGCCTGCGTGTGTAGAAATTTCAAGCCTCTAGGTCAATCCTTTCAAAATTATGGCATCAAAATGTTACGAGCAGTAGCGGGAGGATTCGCTATACTTCAAGTAGAGTTCTCTAAATTCTGACGCCAAACAGTCAAACTCTGACGTCATAAATTTCTCAAACGCAATCAAAACTCCATAGACATGAAAGGAAGTCAGTTGGGGAAGCCACAAAAACACATGGTTTGGTCCCCTAGAGGGTTCGCTATATTTTTCGCTCCGTCCTCTGTATAGGGTCTACGTGTGTAGAAAATTTCAAGCCTCTAGGTCAATCCTTTCAAAAGTGAAGGCGTGTGACATACATGTTACATACATCTGTACCGTCGTTAATAGGCTAGTTGCACAGGTGGAAAAAACGATCGTTGCGCTAACTCGTGACGATTGTTAACAACATTTAGATGAGGCACAATTGGACTTTCATTATAATCAACGAGGCAAGAATACGTTTTTAACGCAAATTTTGCCTCCTATATTTATTCATTGTAATTTCAAAGCGTGAATTTTGATCGATTTCGACGGAAATCTTTATTTAAAGGTAATTTATTTATAATAGCCGTTAGAAAATCAGTAAAAAAATACTTTAAAAGACATGAGTCGACCTGCCTCTTTTACCACGTAAAACTTCATTCTCTAACGCTAAATTTCGAAGAGCATTTTGAAAGTATATTAACAAATCTCTTATTAGGCTAAAAACTATTTGAAAAAGGTTATGTTCATCTAATTGTTCAAAGAGATGAGCTGTTTTTTAGTAACTTCTATTCCAAAATTACAGATGTTTTATTTTGATTACTTTCTTCCCATTTTATATGCTGCTAATTTAAAAAAATAATAATAAAGAAAAAGATTTTTGTAATATAGCAATTTATTTCTTTTCAAATAAATAATAACAAGTGCTTTATCTTATGGCTTTTCCGTAGTATTCTGCCGGCTGGGTGGCCGAGAGGGCTAAGGCGTAGGCTTTCTTGTCCTCGAGTCCGTTTGGTCGTGGGTTCGAATCCCTCCGTGGGCATGGATGTCTGTGTTTGTCCAGGGCTGCGTACAGATATAACTTGTGTAAAAAGCGCAAAATGACTTTAATAATCGATGCCAAAATTTCTAATAAACCAAACCGTAGTATTCTCTTTAATTAAAGGAAGCAGGCTGTTAGCAATGATACAACTTAAATATATTATTGAATCTATGTCAGGTTGTAGTTCTATGGGAATGTGGTTGAGGATTTGACATAATTTAATCCTCTGAATGGCTCGTTCAACATGTATTCTTACTGATGCTTTAATGTAACTTTGTTAAATCTCGTCATCTGTAAATTGTTGATTATAAGTGAATGGAGGAATTATTAACGTTCGCGTTACGATTTGAGAGCTCGGATTTAAAAAATGGGAAACCTTTGTCTGCGAAAACAAGATCACCTGTTCAATCAGGTTTAAAAATCCACAATTAGTAATTATAAAGGCATCTGTTGCTCTTCCTCCAGAAGCTTTAGATACTATGGTGACTATGGTGATTGTACCGGGTTGTAACCTAATTTTACCGCTTGATGGCGACGTCAGCGTTACGCAACTAGCCTATAGGGTTTTAGACAACGATATGAAATGAGTAGATCGCTTATGTGGCCGCCATCTTTGGGGTAATTTGAATTTGAAGGCGGCGAAAAGTGGAACTAATCACTATTGTTAGTGTAGGCACCATTATCATAGAGATAGATGTTAGGAGAGGTGGAAACTCACAGCTTTTTCTGTCTGACAAGATGGCGATACTAATGGGCTGATCACGTGATCTCCAGATACTATCGAACATGACGGTGTAGCGACCGAATTACCCGCCGCTTCAAATTGATCTCTACGTGCACGCGTGAATCTTCGGGGCTATTTGTAAGTAAAAAATATATAATTATATAAATCAGTAATCTCTGGATACTTACAGTCAAGATGAAGTATAGGGAGGCACTCCACTTGTCCACAAAAGATTATATTTCGTCACAGATGAACATTTCGTCTGCTAAGCAGACATCATTCAGTTTGACTCGCACTGAATGAGTGCTGCGGAGCAGACGAAATGTACATTTGCGACGAAATAAAATCCTTTGTAGACAAGAGGTGGGGGAGGGGGTATTTATGTTTACCAGCATTGCTGTAAAAGGATTTACTTGTTTATTGGCCTACCACTTACTAAGAGTGAAGGAGACCTATGTATTCGTTTCCCAAACATTTTTTTCTTAAATCGACTTAAAAACTCATGATTCGTAAAGATATGTTGAAATTCTGAAAAACTATATTCCGTCTGTACGTATGTGACAGTTAATTCCTCCGAAACGACAAAAAGCAAAACCAAATGAAATTAATACATACCTAGAGGATTCCTTAAATTGTGCCTTGAGGTAATTTTATGACAACTGGTTAAGCCTTTTTAAAGATATTAATTTAAAAACCAAACTCAATCAATTAGACATCTACAGACACCTCTTATTAAGGCGATTTTTTGTCAATAATTTGTTTGGCTCTGATGAGCCGTTTTGGAGTTATTAATGTATGAAGGATCTCCTCCTCCCTCCCAATACCTCCCCCGAAACAGGAAAAAAATATTTCTTTCTTGAATGAGTTTCATATACGATTTCCCCATTTTAATTTATTGATATGTTGATTTAACCTATGGTCTTCTTATATCTCTGAATTGTTTGGAATGCCCTCGAATTAGCCTAATTTTTCCCAATATTTAATTCACTTCCCTGTATTTATATTATACACCTATTTATATGAAGAGTTTTATTAAAATTTAAAGCAAAAGCTGGAAGCTGTTAGAAGGGATGCTGGAACGAGATATTGGAGATAGCCGTTATAATAAATGATTTAAAGCATAAAGACAGAGGTCAGTAAATTTAAGGGCTTTGGGGTATGCTGTTTTATCATAGTTATTTTATATTTTAATGAACGATTTTTTTTTATTTGTCAGATGCCAAGCAAGTGCTTTGTATTTAGTTGCAGTAGTGGATACAACAATAAGGAGAATAATGGCAAAAAATGGCATTTTTTTGCCCCTCCAAAAGGAAATGCATTACTTTTTAAAAAATGGGAACACATGTGCTTTAGAAAGGATAAAAAATTAACTGAAAAATCCAAAATATGCCATGAACATTTTACTGAAGATCAGATAATAAAAGAAAAATCTATTGTTCTGAATGATGGGTCATCATACACTTATAAATATGATAAATGGAAGTTAAAAGACGATGCATATCCTTGTGTATTTAAAAGCTCAAACGACTTACCTGACCGATTGTGGAATAAAGATACAAAAACACGAAAATTACTAAAGCAACGAAATTTTCTTGCAGACATAGATAAACAAACCAGTCACGAAACTGAACAAATTCACTCTGAAGAAGCACCAAGTTCAAAGCAACCTGCACTTTCAACAGTTTCTATGGAAACCCAAACAGAACCACCAAAGAAAAAAGAAAACTTTCAGACCTTATATTGTCGGTACTATAAAAGATACTATAGGTTAAAACGTGCTATGGCAAAGGCCAAAGAAGCAAAAAAACGTGAAGGGGTTTTTATTCCGTTTAAAAATTTAAATGTTAAAGAAAGACTATTTGCTAATGCATTAGCACGAAAGGCAAATGCGAAGAAAACTTCCGGAATGAGATTTCACCCTCGACATTTACTAGAATCTGTTGGTTTTTCCTGTAAAGGAAGAAAAATTTATGAATTTGTCAGGATTAACTTGCAAGTTCTTCCTTCGTTACGGACCGTGCATAAGTTGCGATCTGCAGCTTCAACAGAAATTGGCATCAATAATCAAGTTTTACAATTAATGAAAAAAACCATGTCAGGATTGCCAGAAAATGAACGGTTTGTGTGCATCAAATTTGACGAAATTTACTTAAATAAGAATATTTTCATTGGGAGATTAAGCAGTTCCTACACAATTGAAGGCCTTGATGACAATGAAAAATCAGTGGACAAGCGTACCCAAGACAGAGCCATTGTATTCTTGGCAGATTCCCTATGTAGTAAAAGAAGCTTCACTGTAGGTTCATTTCCATCAAGCGGTGGCTTTAATGGTGCTGAAATTGCAAAAAAAATAAAATTGGTGATTGCTGCCGTGGAAGAACATGGAGGGAAGGTACTCGCAGTTGTTTGTGATGGAGCAGCATCAAACAAAACCGCATATAAGCATTTTGGTATACGTGTTGAAGAAGGTTTCATAGAAAACAGTATGACAAATCCACACGGCGAAGATCGTAGAATTTATTTTATGCACGATGCACCGCATCTCATAAAGTGCGTTAGAAATCACTTTTTTAAAAAAGAATTACAGCATCACTTTAAGGGTAAATCTGTGAACTTTAAATTTATTCAAAGTTTGTTTGAATTGGATTCCCAAAACCCACTTCATCGTGTCTGTCCAAAACTGACTCCGGGGCATCTTGCAATTGAGGAAAGTTATTTGAAAATGAAAGTTTCCTTAGCAACGCAAGTGTTCAGCAACGCAGTGGCCCATGGTATCAAATTTTATAGAGAGAAAGGAGAAGAAACCCTGAAAGGTTCAGAAAACACAGAAATATTCATAAAATTCATTAATGATCTGTTCGATGCCTTGAATGGTACAAATCCGTCCAACGCAGTGTATGAGAAAGGAAGGCTTATGGAGGTGTTGACAAATTCCTATAGAATACTATCTTACTATCCACATAATTTTGCAACTAAGACAACCATGAGCAGTTTGAAACTAACTGTGAAGTCTGCAATTCACGTCTGTCTGTTCTTATTTAAGAAACAAAATTTTAAGTATGTGATGACCTCAGTAATGAATCAGGATGCTGTAGAGCTACGCTTCAGTATTGTGAGAGGATGCAGCCCTAATGATCACCCTGATGTCTCTCAGTTTTCAAAATTAAATGCAATCCATGCTCTTAACGGACCATTACAGCAAATATTAGGAACCAATAAGTGCAACATAAAGCCGTTAGAAGTCCAGTATGATGACATTGACACTTATTGTCAAGAGTTGGTTTTACAATTAAAAAAGACATATAAAGAGAAGGAACAAGATAGCCAACAAAAGCTGCAGGAAATGAAATTTGTTGTTTCAGAAAATACTCTTTCTAGAAGATTGGGGCATTGCAGAAAATGTGACTGTTCAAGCTAAGTATTATCTCTCTACAGATTGTGTAGCATATTATATAATTGGCTATACCATATACCAAGTGGCAAAAGTTACTGTAACGTGTAAATACAGAGTAGAATGATTACGCAGTGGAAAAGAATGGAACACGTTATCAGGGTAAGGTTGAAAAAAAAATAAAGTTTAATATGGAAAAATTCAATAAAATAATGCAAATAAATATAAATAATTAAAGACTTGATAAAAATTTAACAAAGAGCTAATTCTCCTAGCTCGAACACATTATAATAATTGATATTCCAAAAGTTTAATTGTTATCGGAATCGACAGGAAAAACTGATAATCAATTCAATACTTTAGTTCAATAAACACAAAATTGATATCTTACGGCCTAAAAAAAAACAAATGAGAATTCTATCTCAAAAATTTAAAGAGCAGTCACTCAATATAACTCTTACTATAAACTAGACCGAGCTAATCAGTTGATTCAAGAAACACATAATACTTAAACAACCTGTAACATTCCGATAAGCAAAATGAGTTACATTATAACACAATACAAAAATGAGAATGTCAAAAGCAATTCTAATTCTCAAAGACAAAAATATTACTTAGCTTGTAACTTAAACTGGTCAAAGAAATCTTAATTTACTTAACCTATCAAATAATCAACCACATAAAACTTATGGCAAAATACCTATAGAGAATACAATTCTACAACTAATTAAATCACATAAAAATTAGGCAGTAAGTCTATAGGGTAATACAATTCAACGACGGCACATGATATGGCCTCCCATATATTTAAGCCTAACTGCGGCGCCGATATTTAACATGAACGAATGGGTTTAAATGACACAGCAGAAGAAACATACACTAAAATGTTTGTTAAAGTCCAAGTCCGGGAAGTTAATTTGATTCAAGTCCAGATAAATTTAATGAGTCTAAAATCGGTAGTCCACAATCACACAAGTTCTGGCAGTCTGAATGCAAAACACTAAGAAAAAGTTCACACAGATAAAGTTCCTGCTAACATAGAAAATCTTAGATACTACACACGTAAATTAACCGTGAAATACTTCTATGATACAGAAAACATATGCTTCTTATACATTTACCAAAAGCACTCACACGAGTGCTCGCCAGACGGGCTGGTTACTAAATGAGGGAGAAAAATATAAAACATTCGTTACATTTATTAGCTCTATCCCTCCAACTCTTTGCCACACCAAGGACGCTAAATTAACACTAGCATTCCACTTAACACCTGGAAAACACTCCTGAGAACTCGTCTCGGCCTATTTAGGCAAAGTACGCAAAACCGTACTGGGTTGATAGATAAGCATTCAGCCCAGCAGGGAAGAAGCCTCTAATTACGGAACGCCCGTCGTTCTCCCTTCCGTGAAGGTCACTAAATACATGCGACCACGCACATGAACTATGGCTCGATAAGGAAATAGCACTTACAGTCACGGATGTCGACACCGAGAGCGTACGAAATAGCAACCATCTCCCGGTTGCTCCCGCTGAACTCAAGCGCGTCGGTTCGTTCTCGTTGCCGGGGTCGCTCGTCAACGAAAACGCCGCCTGCGATGCTTCTCCGTCGAGCACGCCCTGCTTCGATAAGGGAAACGGACGGCTCGCCACGTCGTCGCTTCTATCCGGCCGAGGGTCCGGGGGTCTCCGACCATTACGGGCGACTGCGAAAAGAACTTTCTTCTCTCTTGTCGAACCAAGATCCGTCTGATGTTTCCCTTCTGAAGTTCGGGTCGCTGTCCTCTTCTCTCTCCGAACCTCCCGCCAAGAAAGCTTCGCTGCCTCGTCACGAAGCCTCCCTGCGGCATCATTGGCTCTTGCGTGTTGGCTGGTGTGACGACACTGTCTGCCCCACTCCTCCCCCGCCTTCGAACGGGTGAATATACGTGAGCGGTAATAACAGCCAGTGTCGCCGGGAATCGAACCTGGTTTCGATTTCCGTGACAGTTACAACATGTAACACTTGCCTTAAAAAATTTTATGCCAAGGAGCATGAAAATGTCCCGAATGATTTAGTCAATTTGAAAGAATTTAGTAAGTGTCTAATGAAAAAGTAGATAAGACAAGGATTTTTTTTCATGTGTTGTTTCAGCGTGATATTAATTGTATTTTTTTTCCTAACAGAATTTGGAAATCTTACCAAGCCATCTGAGCCGCTCTACCAGTTTTTAAGAAATGTGGACATAAATATTATTGAGCAACTGGGGGAATCAAATTCTTTGAAACCGGATTCATTCATGCTACTGTTAAAAAATGTACATCCCATTTTAAGATGGGAGACTTTGTTTTGCAGTTACGATCATGCAAAGGACCTCATTCCAGTATTTGTGATAAAATTTTTGAAAATGAGATTGTCTCACTACTTAAAAACAAAATCAAAAGAAATATCAAGTAACAAGAAATTAAAATATGTCAAACGGAAAAATAAAATAAATAACTAAAAAAGTGTGATTTTACTTCAATTAATATAGCCTATGCAAGATTTTGTTAATTAAAGTATTTTATAAACCTGATTTTACATGTTTCAACTCAATGATTTAATATCTTATTTTCTAAAGTGTTATTAGTTCGTTCGCTACGGAGCTCTGAAAGATTTCGTCTATTTACTCCTCGTAGTATTCAAAAATTGAATATAACGATTTAGTCCATGAATATTTTTAAATGTATATGATTTATCCTGTCATGAATAATTTTAAATGTTTGCTGTCATGGACCTGGAGATGAATTAAAAAATCTTTGCTCAAAATGCATTCAATAGTATTGAATCATGTAGTTTCCCTGTAGTAAACTACAGTGGGATCTGCTAACCCGGCCCTGTGCTAATCGCAGCGCCGCCCTGGTAATCCCACGAACTGGGCGGACTTGTGGCGCTGATAAGATTCCACCTCTCTAACATCTATCTCTATGACCATTATTGTGGTTGGCAGAACATCATCGCCAGCCAAAGCGCCATTACTATACGTATATCCGCTTTGTCGGCAGCTGAGAAAGCACCCCCCCCCCCCTCCAAGATCGTGCTTGTAGTCTGAAATTTCTTAAGCGAATTCTCCCAAATTTAGATGCTTTTTAATAAATGCGGTATATAATTTCATAAATACCTCTAAACAAGCATTCTGGTATCACTGAAACGACGGTAACATGGTTGAATATCGACATCTTTTATGTATCAACAACCACGATATAAAAGATGACCAGGATTTTTACATGAGAAAAACATTCTAAGACGCAGAAAGATAATTTACACCTGTGAAACGTGAAGCTTTAATATATCTATTATTACAATTTAAAGCTGGACAAGAAATCGGCATTGAGTTTTACTGTGTTTGTCTACGCAAACTTCAAACGTAAACATACGATGAAGGCCATTGTTTGCCAACCAAAGTAATGGTCGACAGGCTTTCAAATGGGGACGCGTTGGTGGCGCTGAAAGCAGCTCATGACTAAAGCTCTAGATTAGGAAAGTACGGCAAACCTCCTCCGCGCCGCCATTGTTGGCCCAATTGGCCCTATCAATTGAGTTACGCTTACTCTAAAATTCGGCTAAAGGGCAATTTTTAAAAAACATTATCGTATTATTATCGTTTGGAAATTTAACTGACAATCAATAAATTTCACCTCAATTATGAAGGGTTAAAGAATAAACGAATAAATTTATAAATTTTAAAATACATGCTAGGTGTAGGTTTTTTGTAATTTTATTCGTCAAAATATAAATTTATAAATTTTTATTAAAAAATAATTCAATAAACTTTTATCAAATTAATTTTTATATTTATATCAAAACTTCAATTTAAGAGTTTATTTTAATTTTATTGAATTATAAATATTATTAAATTATAATAATAATAATATTACAATTATGAAAGTATCAAAATATAATTTAATAAAATAGGAATTGTTAAATTGAAGTTTTGATATAAATATAAAAATTTATTCGATAATATATTTTGATAAAAAATTTATAAAATCAATTTGATAGAAAATTTCAAAAATTATGATTGGAAAAAATGATATCTTGATAAAATAAAAATTCACACACAAAAAAAGAAATAAACATGCAGTGTATTTCAAAAGTTATTAATTTATTCATTTTTGGAGGTTTATAATGTTGAGAAAAATCTACCAAAAACTTTAAAACTAGTTAAAACTTTCTATATTTTATTTTCTTTATTCAATTTTAAACGTTACATTCAAGTAATGATGAGTGATAGTTAACTTCGCTAAAAAAAATAAAAATAATAATAATAAACTAAACCTAACGTCTAAGTTTTATTTCAAATTTTTTAATGGTCCTACTTTCACATTTCACATACAGTTTAACCTTGTTAATTGAATTGTATTTTCTTAAAAAACCTATATTCGACTTCCAATGAAAATTTTCAGTAATTTTTCTTTAGTGCCACAATTGTGTGGAAAAATTATATTTTAAGGACTTTATTAACCTCCAGGGAGCAATAGATTGAAGGAGCCTGAAGTGTTGCTTATTTGGATTAAAATTTTGGATCAAATAACCGATATTTCATTAAAAATTTAATCTAAACCGCATCCTCCACATGCATTTCAATGGTATCTATCGCTGTGTTTGGGCCAACAATGGCTGACAAATTCAGGTGACTCCCGTTCTACCAATCAGCAGCTGCGGGCGGCGCGGAAAAGGATTGCCGTACTTTCCTTATCTAAAGTTTTGCTCATGACGATCTACTCATTTCATATCGTTGATTTTAGATGATGCTAAAACCCTAATAAACAGGAAAACACTATTCCACACAAAGTTACGAATTCTCGAAACAAAGTAAACTAAAATTATAATTCACTTCATTCTAGCGAACGGCTGGGGCCCACAAAAAATTTGACTAGATAAATCATTACTAGATAAATCGCTTCAAAATTTGACGGTAAACAACCCATCTGCATCTCTTTAATTAAAACTCTATTTGCCTATATTGTTGTCTATTGTTATCACTGTTAATTGTTTATGTAATTGTTGTTAATTTGTTCATCAATGCTAGCAAAGTTGGTGATTGTGATATCATTGTGGAAAGGACTGTTTGATTTGCCAGCGTAAGCAATTTTGAATAGTAAATTACCCCTAATTATGATCAAACTTTGACAATCTACAGACTAAGATCTTTCATTTAAGACAAAACTGAAGTTTAGTAATGCAGTTGTTTTCTCCAAGGAACTGTCGAGAGAATCACCCTTAGATTTTAAATATATAGATATGTTTGTTGCTGAGACATTGCACTTAACAATTGAACTTGTTCTTAATCATTGTTGATGCCGGCAATTCAATGGAATCTTCTATTTATGGCGCGGCCTTTCTGTTCTGTTAACAATGGTTTCACGTATTTCCGTTGCTTACATACACATACACACACACACACACATACACACACACCCACACACACACAACACCCGCATTTAGCTCATTATAAAAAGAGATAATCTGGCCAAAGAAAGAAAAACGGCATGTCCAGTTAAATTTCCAATTTCAATTATTAAACATTGTTAATTTTGCTTATCGCCAATGTCTAAAAATTGAAATCGGAAAGTTTAATTAGCACGCCCAGTTTTTCTTTCATTTACAGCGTAAATATGCAACACCACCTAGACAGAAGGCCTGCGGACAAAATTTTGGACTTATTATTGGTAGAAATACGTTTAACCATATTAACGCCGCTTGATAATGATGTAACAACGTATACACCGTTTATCCGCAGGCCTTCTCTCTAGGAGGTGTATGAAGAAGGCCTGAAAAAGGAAACGTCATACATTGTTACATCATCATTAGTCGACCATTGTTAATCCTATTTCTACGAATAATAAGCCTTAAATTTGCTCGACTACGAGGCTAACGAGAAAGACAGGCTCCGGCACTGAAAAGTTACCTGATCAAGATGGATCTATTAACAATGTAACTTTCATTGTTTGCATCTTGTATTTTAACAATTAGTGTTTTATCTTTTGTTGGAAACAATGAAGATTGGATTGTTAATAGACCTATCTTGATCAGGTGACTTTTCAGTGCCGGAGCCTGTATTTCTCGTTAGCCTCGGCTCGACTAATAATGATGTAACAATGTATGACGTTTAAGTTATCAGGTCTTCCATCTAGGAGGTGTGGATAGATGTGAATACAATCTGAAAATTATTATTTACAAAAATTTTGAATTTTATAAAAATTCCTATTAAAGTTTTCATTTGATGTTCGGCTTTTATTTCTAACATTACTAAAGCTTTTATAATATCATTTTTCTATAAACTATAGAAGATATTTATTTTAATTAATATCAGCTTTCTTAATACAATATAAGATAGTATTTATTATACAGATGCATAAGTTATTGGATTGGTACGTGCTCCCGTTGTGATTATGTCCAGTGATTTTCGCAAACATGATAAACAACTTATTCAAGGATCGACCTTTGTAGCCATCAGCAATGGAAAAGGTAAGACCTTCTGTGGGCCCCAGCCGTTCGCTAGAATGAAGTGAATTATAGTTTTAGTTTACTTTGTTTCGAGAATTCGTAACTTTGTGTGGAATAGTGTTTTACTGTTTATTAGGGTTTTAGCATCTAAAACCAACGATATGAAATAAGTAAATCGTCTTGAGCTGCTTTCAGCGCCACCAACGCGTCCCCATTTGAAAGCCTATCGGCCATTGCTTTAGTTGGCAAACAATGGCCTTCATCGTACGTTTCCGTTTGAAGTTTGCGTAGACAAACACAGTAAAACGCAATGCCGATTTCCAAAAGGTTGGCAAAAAGTGAGCAGAAAAGTGTAAATCCACCCATGTGGGTGCATTTCGGTGAAAATCATGAACGTTTCGCAAAAAGTGTGCACGAAAGTGTAAATCCTCCCATTTGGGTGACTTTCAGTGAAAATCATGAACGTTTGCCAAAAGTGTGCAGCTTTAAATTGTATTAATAGATATATGACAGGTTCACCACTGACCTTTCACAGGTGTGGTTTTATCTTTCTGCGTCTTAGAATGTTTTTCTCATATAAAAATCCTGGTCATCTTTTATATCGTGGTCGTTGATACATAAAAGATGTCGATATGCAACCATGTTACCGTCGTTTCAGTGATACCAGAATGATTGTTTAGAGGTATTTATGAAATTATATACCGCATTTATTAAAAAGCATCTGAATTTGGGAGAAGTCGCTTAAGAAATTTCAGACTACAAGCACGATGTTGGCGGGGGTGCTTTCTCAGCTGGCGACAAAGCGGATATATATAATGGCGCTTTGGCTGGCGATGTTGTTCTGCCAACCACAGTAATGGTGCCTACACTAACAATAGCGATTAGTTCCACTTTTCCCCGCCTTCAAATTCAAGTTGCCCCAAAGATGGCGGCTACATAAGCGATCTACTCATTTCATATCGTTGTCTACAATCCTATAGGCTAGTTGCGTAACGCTGGCGTCGCCATCAAGCGGTAAAATTAGGTAATACTAGGTTACAACCCGGTACAGTCACCATAGTATCTAAAGTTTATGGAGGAAGAGCAACAGATGCCTTTATAATTAATGATTGTGGATTTTTAAACCTGATTGAACAGGTGATCTTGTTTTCGCAGACAAAGGTTTCTCATTTTTTAAATCCGAGCTCTCAAAGCGTAACGCAACGTTAATAATTCCTCCATTCACTTATAATAAACAATTTACAGATGATGAGATTGAACAAAGTTACATTATACTGAAGATGGCTATGTTGTAGCCGAAATGTACATCTATGTTATGATGATTAAATTCTTTGTGGAAATAGTGGAATCCATCGTCTCCTTTGCATCAAAGTATCCACAGATCGGCCAGGTCAGTCTTGTTCTTATGTATATTATTTAAATTATAAGTACTCTGTTACCTTATTGGTATTTTGAGAGGCGTTGGATGCAATGTGATTCAACCTGAACTCGTAATGCATTATCACACGTAATTCGTATGAATTTATGACTATCTTCGCTTGGTTTCAAACGCTATTAAATATCATCGCTGACATGCAAATTTCAGGCAGCTGGTCGCTGATAGGTTTTTCCCTGGAAAAGTACCACTTTGTTATGGGTACTTCATACTAAGCGTGGAAATCGTGCTAAAGCGCGGAACCCACCTCGAAATCCGACATTTGATATGCAACGACCTGATATTTCATACATGTTGATCGCCTACAGAGCCAATGAGGATTTTCCTAGGTCCATGTGCATTATGTATGTTCATCTCCTGGTTGTTTTTAAACGTGGCTTTGTCCGTTCTTAACATCAAAATTTTGTGGCTCTTTGCTAAACCATTCACAAAAATCTAGTCTCTTCTGGTAGTCACATTTTCCAAGCGCCTGATGGAGATGAATGTGGAAGGAGCGGAAGAAGCCGTTGCTATTGAATGACCGCCACAGGCTTGTGCCTTATTTCTGATAAAGCTCTCGTGGAGATGGCCGGAACCTGTCAAACGACGGGAGAACACAGCAGCTCAGTCACCTCACACTTGTCTTTTGATTAAAGCATCCGTGTTGTGTTTGGGCAGCCACGGGACGGTGTGCCTCACACGAACCGCAAGTCGCTGGAAAATCATTTTGAAGTGGTGTGTACCTAACTTTCCGTGTGAAAACATTAACGTAAATGAAGAACAGCACAAAGTTAGACGTCTATTTGTAAATTTCTCAATCTGCTTCAGTATAGTAATCTTTTAAAGTGTTTTCCAAAATTCATGGGCAATTAGGATATCGTGCAGCTTACAATCTCTCTGCAGCAAGAGCGTTTTGTTGACATTCTTCCTAATACATCAACATGTCAAACGCTTCTTCGTTGGTAAAAGGCATTTTTCAGTATTAATCTGTCACGATAGGAACAAACAATGCGCAGGAATCGTTAGCAGTTCAAAACATGATATGAAATTGTTTTTTAAAAAAGCGACAACAGAACAGAATGCAAACACCTGAATTGAAAGTAGTTTATATTGTTTATTTCCTGAAGGAAGCCGATTCGAAAACGGTTTCCTACAAAGACTTTTTCATTTTCCAAAACTTATCTAACGATACCATACTCGATCCATCTTCCCATTTATACACTGCTTTGCAATGAAATTTCCCTACCCACAAGGCGTTATCTGAATGAGCCAAAAGTAGGTATACCGCAAGAGATACATCTGAACATACCTTTACTAAGTTATGGAGCCAAGCGTGCACTCGTTTGTACAGGGTGTCCTAATGGAAAGCGGCATCAGTAGGTTGTGGCACCACCTCTAGCGGCGATGCATTGTTCCAGCCGCAGGTGTAGATGATGATACAGGTGGCGGATGTCATCTTGAGGTACGTCTGCCCAGGCCTGGTGAACCTGCTGTGTCAGTTCATAGAGATTGCGGGGTGATCGTAAACGACGTCCCACCATGTCCCACACGAGCTCAATTGGCGATAGGCCTGGGAACCTCGCGGGCCATGTCAGGCAGTTGAATCATCCAGACATGCCATGCTCATAATTGCCGTGATCCTCCTGAAAGACAGCGCTGGGTATTGTGTGCAGAAAGGCCAGTAATACGGGCTGGTGACGTACCGTGCTCCTGTCAGGGTGCGTTGGATAGTGACTAAAAGCGTTCTGGTATCGTAGCCGATGGCACCCCAGACCGTGATCCCGGGTTTTGGTCCACGATGGCAATACCGGATGCATTGTTCATTGGCACGTTCCAACGGTCTGCGCCACACCCGTCCGTCTCTGTTGTCGGTGTCCAAACAAAAGTGGGATTCGTCGCTGAAGACCACCGGGCGCCATTACATTCGCCAGCTCCCTCGTTCACGACACAATTGCAGCCGTATCGTGCGGTGCTCAGATATCAAAGGAAGACACAACAATGGACGCCTGGCAGACATTGTCGCGGCGTGTAACCGGCGTGCTATTGCACGGCCTCCTAGAAACTGCCAGGCCTGAACATGACGTCAATAATGTATTGTTGAAGCACTAAGATTGTGATGTTCAACTAACTTCTGTAATAGCACCACCAGTTTGACGTAACGATGTTTTATCTTTTCCATGTTCAGGCCTGGTAGTATCTAGAAGGCCGTGGCTATTGTCGCTATTGACACTGGATCAGTACCGGGAATAGTGATATTGTCGCCCAGTTGCCGCTGGATGATGGTTCTGTCCGCTAAAGCTGTTCGCAGTATCCGCCTATCGGTACGAGCTGACGTGCTTCTCCGGGCCCGAGAGCCTGGTCTTCTGGCATATGTGCCTTCCTCTCGCCATTGCCTCCAACATCGGCCTACCGTCCGTGCGTCCCGCGACACATGGACAGCAATCCGTGTGGTTGACAACCCAGCCTCGGAGAGGCCAATAATCCGACCTCACTCAAAGTCCAGAAATTGCGTGAACGGTTGTCGTTGTCGTCGTCGCGGCATTGAGACCGTTGTGCGGATTACAGTACTGTACGTTCACGAGGCAGTTGCTTCGTCCCTACTGCAAGGAACGTCTCGCACAGGTGTCAACTGATGAGCCTACAGGTACCCGGACACCCTGTATCAACCCAAATGGTCATGTCCCGTTGGTATGCATCTAATCGTTTACTAGTCGGAGATAGACGTACCCCCCCCCCCGCACTATATATGGATAAGGTCGGATAACTCCTTGTTGGTGGGGCAATTTCATTGCAAAGCAGTGTATTTGTTAGGCTGACCAAGGGTACGCACCTTTCCAGCAATTACCAAAAGCAAGATAGCCAACATTTAATAATTCACATAAGACTTTAGTCATTTAAATTTTTTCCCAAAGCGCTAGAAGTTGAACTTCGGAGAAAAAAGCCTGGCACGGGCGCTCTGATACACCTTGCCTAATACCTTAAAGAAAATGCCAACATATAGAAATTTAAGGAAGAAAGGAAATAATAAAGAATATAATCCTGTAGGAGATAGTGACGCTTCAACTGATTTAGATGTAAAGATCCCACCAAGTTTAAAATCCTGATGAATACTTTCAATATCTTCCATATTTTCTTATCATGTAATTTAAGTTTTGTTATTATCAGTAACAAAAGATACTTATGTTTTACATAATGTGCATCTGTCTCACCGTTGACGCTTTAGCTTTCGTAAGCTTGCAATTTTTCGAATTCATTTATCGCTATGGCTGAAATTCAGTTCGTTGATGGACAAATGCGGTCAAATGCTTCCGGATCAACAAACTAGCAAGAAATTGTGTGTTTCACAATATGATTTCATGTATAAATCGGTATCGTTTGACAGTCTCATGAAACTTTGTACACTGATTCACGAAACAATGGATTTTCTTTGCAGCAAGCAGCAGAGAACAAAGGTCCTCCTCTGATAATCAATAACAATTTTCTTAACAACGAGAGCTTATCTTTAGCAACAAGACGAGTTTCTTACCAACCAGGATATCTCTTTAGAAATACAGCGATACCGTTGTGACCATATTATCTTAGCAGCCAGAGGTTTCCTTAGGAACCAAATGTATTCCTTTACAACCACGTTTTCTTCAACAAACAATTCACAAGTTTTACAATGCTGCTATGCCATCTAGTGACAATTTTTATAAACGGAACATGGGGACGGTCAAGACATAATCAAGGCATAACCACCTATATTTACTATCTAGGGGTATACGGTCAAGGCATATTCTTAAGATTTCTTGTTGGTAATATGAAGAATGTCAATACCTAAGTTAGATAAAATAGAAACTGGCCGATGAAGTTGTTTGTATCTGGATGCTGTATGTTCAAGGACAAAAATTTATTTCTTCCCTTTTAACGTGGAATAGACTTTCAAGAAAAAATTTACCAGAAAGCAATGGATTATTAAAATAAAAGCGGGATGTAGAAAGCGTTTTTGTTAATAACAATATCTATATATCTTACCCTGCAAAGCATCCACAATAAATAGTAGATGGAGGAAGATGAAAAAAATACGTCGTATAAATACAAAATACACTGAGTGGCCAGTTTATTAGGAACACCCATAACTATGCAAATCCTTTGGCATAGCAATTACTATGTATCAATTGGTTACGTGACAGTCGGTACCAACATAAAAACTTCTATCAACTGGAAGTTGTTTGAGCGTCACTACTGGAAAACAGGATCTGAGCGACTTCGAGCGCGGGATGATAGTTGGTGCCCGGCGAGGCGAACTGAATATTTCCGAAACCACACGTCCTCTAGGCTTTTCCGGAACAACCATTTCAAGGGTTTACCAGGACTGGTTAAGCAACCAAAAAACAACCAACCAGTGACAAGCCTGTGGTCGCAAATGACTCGTCGATCCAAGAAGTGAGCGTAGGATGGGAATGCTTGTTCGTGCGAATAGAAACGTCACGACAAGTCAACTAACTGTGAACTACAACATTGGACCGCAGAATAACATCTCTCAGCGCACTACACGCCGTACATTGGCAAGGATGGGCTACTACAGCTGACGGCCAGTCCGGGTACCTTTGATCTCCACCCAAAACCGCAAAAAAACAATTTACCCATGATCACCAATACTGAACCGTCGACGACTAGAAAAAGGTCTGGTGGTCGGATGAATCCCATTTCCTATTGCACAATGCAGATGGCTGACGCAGAATTTGGAGACAAACAGCACGAAGCGATGAACCCCTCCTGTCTTATTTCCATTGTTCAGGCTGGTGGAGGCTCTGTAATACCTCATCCGCACTGGCATTTCCAAACTAGTCTAGATTGCCGAACTAGTTCCGATTTTCAAGCGCGTACACAACTGGTTAAAACGAAACCGGTTTCAGGCGTTAGAAACTGTCTCAGATTAAGTGAGTTTCCCAAACCTTCTTGAGACAGTTTAACTAGCTTCGCGCGTGGAATTTTGGGATCCCAGAATTCCGTGCGCTGATGCGATGCTCTTTTTTTTTAGATCGCCTTGCCTTGTGGCCTTGCCTCTCTCTCGTCGAGGCCTTCGAGATTAACAAGGCCTGAGCATGCTGCTCCGTTTCAATGCTAAAATGCGTGCGAGAACGAATTCCCCAATCTGCTGCCAGATGTCCTTCTTTAACGTGTAGCATTTTTTTTTTTACACAGTAAATAATTTATTTTCAAAATATTTACGGAGCTGAATTTTTTTATTAATTTATTTATATATGAAATAATGAATTTTAAATTGCCATCTGAAGGGAACCATGAAAACGTCGAAAGATTTTAACTTTATTCAGCTGTGTAGCATTTTTTGACACAGTAGTACTTTATTAAAAAAAAATTTACATATTTTTTTATTTATTTTAGAACTTATCATGGTTACAAAACCACATATAATACAATTGAAATAGCTGGCATTCTGCTTGTTTATAGAAAAAGAAGGACACCTAGTAATGAAATTTCGAAATCGCTCACGCTCTGGAAATGAATGCTTCTTTGCTCGTTCAACACCATGAGGCATTGAGCAAATGTTTTTAACTCGTTCGAACTATTTCAAGTGCGGAAGCATATTTAGCTCTCTAAACTAATTTAATCTAAAACTGTTTTCAAATAGCATCTAAACTAGTTTACTTCAAGCTAGTTCAGGTAGTGCGGATGAAGTATAATGGTCTGGGGAATGTTTTCCTGGCATACCCTTGATCCGCTGATACTTGTAAAACAACGCCTTATTGGTCAGGGCTACCAGAACATTTTTGCCCACCACGTTCATCCCTTCATGGCTACTGTGTTTCCCCCATCGGAGGGATACTTCCAACGGATAAACGCTCCGTGCCACAAGGCTCGTATCGTCATGGAAACGTTCCAGTGGCACAATGTATTTAGCTTACTCCTCTGGCCACCACAGTCCGCGGATTTGAACCCAAACTAACAACTTTGGGATGAACTAGAACGGGTTATTCGATATATGGATCCACCACCATCCAATAAGCATCTACTGGGAGCAGATGTTTTATCCGCATGGACAAACATCACGGAACAATGCTTCCAGCGGCTAATTGAATCATGCCATGGCGAATTCGTGCTGTTATAGCTGCTACACACATGAGATTTAACTGCAGGAATCAAGCCTACTTTTTCTTGAACCAGATCTTGAATTAATAACGGTATATTAAATATCTGTAAGCTTTATGAGACGTTCCCCGTTTCGTTCCCTAAGCCTTTAGATTTTAATTTTAGGTAACGGATATAAACATCAACTCTATCCTGTTTCATATTGAAAATATCACGTGCAGACCCTCCATCGTGAAACCTTGAGCCGCTTGAGCTGATTTACTCAAGACCCATCTCCAACATTGCATTACAAATTTTGACCCCAGAATGCGTATGCATATTTCGCATGCGCAGTAAAATAGAGTGGAAATCGTCAAATACCTATAGATAATTCGGCTGCCTGAGATCGTTTTATAATTCTGCTGATTTTACTTGTCATCGGATTTTGCTCTTGAGATGTGCTTAGTTAAGCAAAATAAGAAAAAACTTTATGCCGTTACGACTATTTTCTTTAAAGTTTGGAAGAGACACTTTTACCAGTGTTACGATAAAAATAAACTAAATGTGGTAAGTAAACAGAAGTGTGGAGGCAAAATAGAATACGAGCATAAAACTTAAATTCAATAAATTTTATTCGTAGAATGTAACTCATTAATTAGATCCATTAGAATTTGTTCAGAGGGGGAAGCAAAATAAATAGAATTTAATGGGTGGTACTTTAAAAGAAAGAACCCCAAAACTTAGAGTAAACGTGGCTCGTTAAAAGACTTTTATTTTGGTTTAAAAATTGCGATATTTATTTATAAATTACAAAAATTTTGTATAAAAGAATGTTTTATACAATATGATTTAATTGAGGAATAGGCATTGCGATCTCAATTACAAAAGAAAATATTTCTCGGAATAAAATAAAGAAATACTTAAATACAGCAAAACACTGTAACGAGAAATATTAATCGCTACAGTGAGCGAATTAAGATTAAAATATAAAAAAAAATTGAGGCAGACCAATTCCTTATAAAGAATAAGGAAAAGAAATTTCAAAATTCCCATTTCATGTCTAAAGAAAGACTGCGAAATAATAATTAATTATTAATGGGGAATACGATGAAAATGTGCAGCATGGCGTCCCTTATGCGCGTTATTGTTGATTTAGCATTAAAAGAAATGTCATTATTACCTTATGGGTAAACCCGCAAAACAATGCTGCTCGGTAAAGAATCATGGCTGCCGCGAGAAAGTGAGAAATTCAATAAGAAACTAAACATCGAATGGCAGGGTAGGAGTAATTTGCAGAGCATTGGAATGAAAATGATAAATGGAAGTTGAACGCCATGCTGCAGGCTAGGAAGGACGTGGAGGACCAGAAGGAGGGACGACTGGTCAAGCCAGAAGCTGGAAGTGGTCTGTCTGAAATAAAAAAAAACAAAACAGTAACCATGGAAAGAACATCAACAATAGTGGGACACACATCCTCGTGATCACGAAAATTATTCGCGAGGGACAACTAGCTGCAGACAGTGATAATCACGTGGAGATTTTTTAATTAACATTTATTAAAACAATATATACTCAACAATCACTGTCTGCAAAACAGTAATAAAAAACTTAAAGAATCGAAAAAATAGAATAATTAATTACAAATAAAATTATATCTATTTTTACATAAAAAATCTGAGTTTTCCCGAACAGAATTATTCATTCCTTTTGAAATGGAATTGATAATAGTATAAATTTTGGCATTAACAGATTAAGTCAAATTGATGATTATAACTCCTATAACACACAGTGGAAAATAAATTATATAACCTATTCCGCTTCTGCCGGAAACTGGGTCCATAATTATCTGAAGCTCTAGCTGTAATTCTTCTTTAGCTGGTAATCCCAAACATTCACCTCCACGTTGAAAAACGGAATGCTGAATTAATTCGCCTTTCAAGTACTCTGGTCTTCTAGCAGCAATAACTTGGATAAAGAAATAAGAAAATTATATCTTCAATTAATAACAGGAAATTAGCCATACACTATCCTTAGGATAAATGCCCACAATATTGCAATTTTAAATTCTTAATATGATAATAAAAGAACCATCCAATAAGCAATGCTATCCTTTGGCGTAATTATTCAAAAGCCAATAAATAAAAGGTATCTTACCATACTTAAGATTCAGACAATAAAATAAGAAATATAAGATTGTTGCCAAAAAATTACATCAAGCTTTCAATATGCAATAGCTTGAAAAATCTAACACTGCTAGAAAAATATTTAAGTCAACTTAGTAGAAACTCTGCTCCAGGTATTAATTCAATAATGCAATTCAATTGCTGATTAATTGAAGTACTTGACATAACCCACTCCTTTATCTAGGAGTCCTTTTATCGTATAGCTAAAATGTCCTACTGTATTAATTTTCTTTAAGATTATCTCGTCATAAGCAAGGTCTAACTCCGTAGTCCTTTCTATTTAAGAATTTAACTGCCATAGAGTTAACCATTGACTCGGGTTAGGTGAGAGAGGCATTTCATATAGTGATACATTTCCATAAATTAAAGCTACTGATATTACACTTCTAAAATTAATATTTAGTTTGCCAGGCAACTGTTCTCTATGTAAATTAAGCAGCGCTTGAGGAAATTTATCTAAATTCAAATGGTTACTAACCTGAAGCGCACTGTTAGAATTTTCGCAAGTCCATTTACGAGTGTCATTAATATCAACCACCTTCGTCCTTGCTTTTCTGGAACTCTCTCGTAATTCTTCTAAACTCAAGTTTTGGTTAATTTTAACTATCCGCACAAATCGCGAGTCAAATCGCAAACGCAAGTCTCACTCACGGCCCTGCGGGCCTCGCTGGTCAGTGTTTTCCGTTATTCGAACGCCAGTCCCACTCTCGGCTCTGCGGGCCTCGCGGGTCACTATTTTCCGTCCGCCTCCGGGGGCAAATAACTGATATATACCCCAATCTATTTGGTTACAGGGGGCAGTTGGTTTTCCCCCGGCCGGTTACAGGAATCGCGACAATTCAGTTTGCGGAATCAGTCATCGCGCGATTTGTGCGGATAGTTAAAATTAACCCAAGTTTTCCTTTCCAAAACCAGAGCTTTCTTTTTCCTCATTCCAGTTCCGTCCGAAACTCTTTACCCCTCTCCAACCTGTTCCTTCCAAACTCACTCCCCTTGTCCTCTCGTTCTATTCTCGTCTCGTACACCTGTCTCTCCAAAACTCACTAGCGCCATCTCTTGATAATGTTCTCCATCTTTTATTCCAATATATTTTCGTTTTCTGTTTTGACGCTCGTAACAACCAGTCTCTTTTAGTGGATTTGGCTAGCCTTCTGCCATTCGAAATTCTTCTTCAATAATAAACTGAAAATTAAATTTTGATCTTCACCAAATATAAACAATAATATTGACTGTTTAATAAAACTGATCTTCACCAAATAATTACCATACTTAAATAAATGCAGTTAAACACATGAGTTCAACGATAAAGAAATAATTTCTGAGAATATCTATCATATTTTTGTAACAATTTTGCGATAAATTTCATTAATGAAATGAGATTCCTGCTAAGATTATTAATAACATTTTTATGAAGCTTTTATGGATTCAAATAGAAGCTCGCTTCTACAAATAATAAATGTTGTTCCATAGTATTCAATCATGTTTTTATAAGATTAAGAAAGTTTACAAAAATGATGACATTATAATTGTCCTGAAAATGAAAAATAACTGGAAAAAAAAAGAATTTGATGTATGTACGGATCCACTTTTCCTACTTGTGGAGATAACCCAAATTTGTTGCAGCCAATAAATACGAAATTGACGGTGGCTTTTAAGATAATTCAGTCAGATCGATTTCGAACATGCAAATTCTATCTCTTCAATTATAAAAGATAGACAAAAATTTCAAATTGTAAACTTGCACGGCATCATATTATAATTTTTTCTCAAAATACGATAATAGAATCTCTGTAAAATTGAAATTTTATGAACTTTGTAGAATGCAGTTGCTTTAAAAGGCGCATTTAAGCAGTCAGAACTCAGTTTACATTTTAAAGGTTTCCATTATGTTGTGACCTTTGCTGCTCAGATTGAATGAACCTTCCCCATTATCTCTCTTACTCACAATCCTTCACTTTAACCCAAAGAATCAATATTAAAGAATTGATTAAAGAAAACTAGCTCAACATTTATTCATTGAAATTATCAATCAAGGACAAAGGTCGGGTTCTTCTAAAAAGGTGGCAGGTTGTGTCTTATCTATTCCAATAAGATAGGCAAATTTGAGAACTAAATAAATGTATTTTATTCAAAGTCAAATAAGTATACCAATGAGATATAAAGAATAATATCAACCTTAAATCTATGAAAGATAGCTCTTAACACCAAAGAAGAAAGTAAATCCTAAAATCCCCAATTACTTAAATCTAGGATAAATGCAAGTATTCAATAAATGAGAAATATGATAAATGTATCGATAAAGTTCTAGCTCTGTCAACTACTCCGAGAATAAAAGAATCTTTTAAGGCTCAGTTTAATATAGCTCACTCAAATTGTTTTTCTCCTTTATTTATCACACACATGTTATGACTACTCATGAATCTTATTAATCAAAGCATTTCACTTTACTTACAGTTATGTAGTATCAAAGCGTCTGCAGATCTGTAATCACATATATTCCACTTTTAGTCACTTAGCACATTTTATATTAACAGGCCACTATATTTCACTAATCACACATCACCTTGAAGCACAAAAACACACTTTAGAATAATCTGGATCAATTAGTAAGTGAGTCCACTGGATGGTTCAGACTGTCCCCACTAGGTTCGACAGAAGATTCAGGATGCGAAGTTATCTTCTTCTCATAATGATAGGCACTTGACCACGTTGGTTTCTTAATCGATGTCTCTTATAACTCATAAAGCTCTGCTGAATGTTAAGGTCAGATATCCACCGTTGATAATTGTTTCTCTTCATACTAAGGAACTTCAAAAATAATTCTCGCCACTCACAGTTCCGTTGCGTAGTGGGTTTGAGTGGGGTGCTCAGAATGCCGTGCTCTACCTGGCCTAGGCTGGCCAGGTTTAAAGCGATATCTGACACCCCCCTCTCAATAATCCTCAGTCAATCATAATTATTCATTGGACCCTCTTGTCCCTCCATTTGTTATGATGAGCCTTCACACACCTTAATATGGAAAGAGAGGCCACCAGACCGAATAACATGCTGCGTGGATTTCGCAGCAGCCCTACGTGTTGTGGACAACCCGCCCTCCATAAAGTCAAGAGCGGAGCGCTGCTAGCCTCCGTCCTGCTCTCTCGGCAATACTCATAAGCTTTTTTGTCTGTCTCTCGCTTAAATACAAAGAGCGTTTCCGGTCTCTCTTCCCTCTTTCGTTTTATTAAAATCCCATATGACAAAATGTAGAAATCATCATTATTTCTAACTCTACATAGAATCCATAATACAAACTACCTTCTAATTAACTCAATGCCTTTATTCACCTCTAAATCCAAAGACCAACTCTAACTGCATTCAAATACAACCCAAAAGTCAGTCATCCTGTCACAGCACCTCCCCTCCTGCTGTTTTACAATTGTATACCCTCGACTTTTATCCAATTTTAGAATTACTAATTCTATTAACACTGTGAACTCTTATCACAAAAATCTCTAAGAACTCATATTCC